>PVJL010001173.1:0-149531 GCA_004026885.1 Lyroderma lyra | reverse complement strand
ATTTGCCAAGGCACATCATGTTGAAATTTCAGAACATTAGGAATAAAGAGAAGAGCATTAAAACTTCTAGAAAAAACAAAACAGATTACAAACAAAGAACTAAGAATCAAAAATATATCAGACTTCTAAATAATTGAGGATAAAATGATTTGCAGTCTAAAATTCTACACTCTACAAAACTATCACTCAAGAGTGATGGTAGATTAAAACTATTTTCAGATATACCAAATTTCAACGTATTACATCCCATGGACTCTTCTCAGGAAGCTACTAGACAGAGCACATTCTCCAGTGAAATGAGGAAGTCACAGAAGACATGGGATCTGGAAAAAGAAAGCGAACATAGAAAACAGATCAGATGGATTTGGCCTTTCTTCCTAGGAGAAAGGAAGTCCTAGGATAAGAGCTGAGCTCAAGCCCTCGGAGTACCCAGTCTACATTGCAGCATGAGGCTGGAGGGCTCTAGGAGACAGGCTCTAGTAAACAATGGCACTAAAAGAAAAAAAGAAAAGGCACTGATAACTTTCTATTTAACCTTGTAGAAAATTATCTAAGAGAGGTTGTTGAAGGTCAAAGAAACTATGCAAAAGAAAAAAAGAATGAGAGAGTTATCAAGTCCAGATGAAAACAAAAGTTGTATAGAAAGGAAATGTCACATGGTACACATATACTACCTGACTCAGCGGGGAACAACCGTAATAGTGCAAATATTGAATATTGATTTAACTGACAGTATAACCCTATCAGGACGACTTAGGAGGATAAACAACTGCAAAGAGGGGACCTGTTTAAGAAAGGTAAATAAATGCTTAGCATAATAGAAAATTAATTGGTAATGCCTAAAGTTGCAAATTAAGGAAATGAAGAAATAGAAGTTTAAACAATAGAACAGGGGGTGGGAGAGGAGTGGGGGAAGCTAAATATAAGGTGATGGAAAGAGAAGTCACATTAGGTGGTGAACTTATTATGCATCAAGCTGACAATGCACTGTAGAATTGTATGCCTGAAACCTATGTAATCCTTGCTAACAGATGTCACCCCAATAAGTCTAACAATAAAAATGAATTAAAAACAAAACAAAACAAAACAAAACAAAACAATTAGAACAGGTGTCCACAGACTATATCCCACAGGCCAAATCGGTTTTTGGAAATAAATGTGCTTTTGTAATGGAGTTGTATTAGGACGTGTCCATCCCCACTCATTTATTTACCGTTTGCCTATGGCAGTCCTCTAGCTACAAGCTGAGTTGAGTATTGCAATGAAGAGTATGGCCCACAAAGCTGAAAATAGTTACCGTGCGGCCCCTTACAGAAAAAGTTTGCCGTTTTATAGAAAAGTTAAACCCCCGATGTAGAATAATGGATATAAATACATAAACAAGCAGCCAAAAGGGTTAAATGTGGTTGTTCTGGGATGCTGTCTTTTTGTTATAAGCCTCTGAATACTACCGACTTTTTAAATATGTGCATTACTACTTTCGATAAAAATTTAAACTTGTTTTTAAGGCGTTGTCCTGATGTCCCCAGAGGGACAGAGAAGGAGGCACTGGGCTGACATCAGGGTTCACGTCTGAACCTTGCCCTGTTGTCTCCTGCTCTTTGCCAGCTGTCCACCATCCCATCTAAATGGGACTGAGTGAGTCAGAGCTGCCTGGCCAGAGTTGCATAGGAACTGGACACAGGACCATAGATATCAGACTCGGGAGAGAGCATTCTGGGCCAGCCTCTTGCCTTAAGCCAACATTCGGTATTATCAATATCATCAATGAGTGGCAGTGTAACAGCACAGTGGTTTCAGTGGCTATGAGCTCTAACGTTAAAGTGCTTCGCTTCATAAACTTTGGGCTCTTGCTCTAATTATCTATGATGTGGGCAATTTATGTAATTTCGCTGTGCCTCAGTTTTGTCATTGATGAATGGGCTAATAATGCCTCCTTATAGGGTTGTGGTAAGTTTAATTCAACTAACACATGTGAAAACACACAGCACAGTGGCAGGCACATATTAGCCTAATGAATGTTAGCTATTAGTATTGCCATTTTCACAGATGACACAAGTGAGATCTAGAGAGGGAAAGTGGCAGGCACAGTGTCACACAGCCATTAGAAGCAGAGCTAGGACAAGTGCCAGGGACTCCTCTGTCTCAGTGCAGTACTCTCTCCTGCACCACTCCAACGTGTTTACAGATGCATAAAACATCTCCAGAAAGAGACACAAGAAATGAACAATAGTGGTTATCTGTGGGCAGGTGGAGACTGGGAGGGTGGGAAATAAGTGGAAGGGAGACTTTATTTTCACTTTAAAAATTTAAGACCACATGACTGTACGAGTATCATGAACCCAACACAAGAAAAAATTGATGGATTAATTAAATAAGTGAGATTAATAATGCCTTTTTCATGATGGCGATCAAATAGGATAACAGAAGTGAAAGTCTTTTCTACGCTAAAATGATATCTAGATGTAAATGGTTGTTACTAATAATCATGGTGCTTTTTAGTAAAAGCAAACTTTGCTCTGGATTTGTGGAATGAACTGTAGGGAAGGGCTTAAGTTTCGGGATGGTCGTTAGCCAGGGTCTCCTCTTTGAAGACAGAGTAGGTTTCCTTGGCCACAGGTGAAGCCATCTTGGAGCGCAGTGGAAATTTCCACTTGGCACCTTGCAAATGAAAGGTCCCCTCCCCCCACCCCCACCCCGCCAAACTAGGTCTCCCAAACCCAACACTTTGCATCCAGGCCCCCAGTTGGACAACTCTTTTGGAAAACATGATTAAGGCTGTAAAAACTGGGGGGTTTATTAGAGATGACAGTGAGGGCCACAGTTTGTTTTTCAAGGGAGGGAACTAAGTCCCAGAAATAGCTGAGCCTGAGCTGGCAGGCGGCTGGCAGAGAGCAGGAGCCCCAGGGCAACGCTCCCAGGCCATGTTGACTTTGGACAGGCTGCCTGAGCATTGTAAACAATTGCAGAAATGATTTCCTACCCTGGCAAATGTCTTGTTTGGACAAGGGGTCCCCCGCCCCCACTTCTTTAAAAGGCAGTTTTATCATTTGTTTGCAAAAATGCTCAATCCCCTCTTTCTTTTCTTCTTCCCTCTGTAGCTCTGGTCCCCTCCAGAGCCAGATGAAAAATCTTTGTGTTTCTTTAATGTTAACCAAACCCCCACTCCTTTTTTAAAACTGTTCCAGGTCTGTTGGACAAATACTTCCCAGCAACAGGACTTAACAAGGGTCTGTTAAGGATTTTTAGACTAGAGTCTTTAGCCAGAATAACTTCAAAAAAATTTATTTTTCCTTCTTGTTTATTACAATTTAAGCTCCTAGCACAATAAAAGCTGCACACAAAGATTGGGAAAGCAGTAAAAAAAAAGCAACTCATAATGCCTTGGCCTGAACCAGCTAATGCTCCATCTAGACACTGATGTAACAGATTTGGTCTCACCCACACCACCCCCACTCTCAAGATGTCAGACTAGGAAATAAAACGCGTTTTCTATAAGGAGGAGAGCACAGGACAGAACTGTGAGCTTTGTGGGGCTGCTGGGGCTGCTGGGGCTGGGTGATGGGCTGCACATTCTGAAAATCAGCCAGAATCTTGAGCAGTGCAGAAAGAAGGAATGCTCTGTTCTTGACCACCCAGGGACAAGGGCAGCCACAGACCAGATGAGGAGCAAGATATGCTAACCTACATACTTGCCTGTCACCTAGCTGCAAAATAAAGGAGGGAGAATAGGGAAGGGGAGAAATGAGAGATGGGGAAGGAGATAGGAGCAAGGGGCACATTGAAGGAAAGGGAAGGCCCAGGCTGCCTCAGTCCTAGTCCCCACTGGAAAGAGAAGCCACCCTTAAACTGGGTGACTGAGGGGCGTCTGATGAAGGGACTGTTGACAAAGTGTAGGCAAGAATTGAGGGAAACCAAAAGGGGATGGTGGGTGCTGCACCCAGAGCTAGCAACAGCAGGAAGCTGTTCTCATGCCCAGGTCAGGAGGGGCCCCCTCCAAAGACATCACACAAGAAGTAACACTCTTATTATTCATTCTGTCATCAGGAAATCTATTACTCTGTTTGAAGACATGATAAACACCACCAAAACATGAATTAAAATTAAGAACTTACATAAGGAGAAACTGAGGTATAAAAAGACTATTTAAACATCTAATTAAGCACATAAAATGTAATGATTTTGTTTATCAGAAAAATAATACAATTGTTACAGTTATTCTGAAAAACAAAACCTACAAGCTTTTTATTTTTTGTTCATTGTTGTTGATAATAGGTCATGAGAGGAAAATACCAACATTGTCATTAAAAACGGAGCTGAGAGGGAATAGGAAGAAAAGAGGTTGATGTTTGTTTCTTTTTATTATGATAAAATTTGCATAAAATTAACCATTTTTAAATGGACAATTCCATGGCATTAAGTATATTCACACTGTTGTACAATTATCATCACAATCCACCTCCAGAATTTTCTCATCTTCCCAAGTGAGACTGTCCCCATTAAATACTAATTCTCTATTCCCTCTTCCCCCAACCCCTGACAATGACCGCTCTACTTTGTCTCTATTATTTGACTACTTTAGGAATCTCATAAAAGAGAAATCATATAGCATTTGTCCTTTTGTGACTGGCTTCTTTCATTTAGCATAATGTTTTCAAGGTTTATCCATGCTGTACCATGTGTCAGAATTTCCTTCATTTTTAAAGTTGAATAATAATCAAGTCACACATTTTGTTTATCTATTTATCTGTTGATAGATACTTGGGCAGCTTCTACCTTTTGGCTATTTGAATAATGCTGCTATGAACATGGATGTACAAATATCTCTTCAAGTTCCTGCTTTCACTTCTTCTGGATACATACCCAGAAGTGGGATTGCTGGGTCATATAATTATTCTTTAATTTTCTGAAAAATTGCCATACTGTTTTCCACAGCAACTGTAAGCAAGATTGTTTTTAAATCACCAATGTCCTTATTTTTCGTAGGAGAGAGTAAATGATATTGTTTCTTTTATGAAGATGATGAACTGAGAAATACTGGTTAAACATATTACTTAAAATTACAGAGGTAACCACCAAGAGAACTAAAAAGTCTCACTACTGTCCAAATTGCCAGAAAACAATAAACAAAAGCAGACCACACAGAAGCCTAAAAGCAGAGAGCACAAAATGTGACAGAAGTAGACTAACCTGGCCTGATAGAGGGATGAATAAAACTAATATAAACTCATTTTTTAAAAAGAAATACAAGTATCCATTAAAAAAAAAAAACTAAAAAATGTTGAAATTAATGGGGAACAAACGTATTGTATGCAAATACAAACATAAAGTAGGGAAGAGTTCTGTTAATAATAACAAGCTGAATTCAAGCTACAAAAAACAAAAACCAAACAAAACAAAACAAAAGCCCAAAATGACATTACTCATGCTTAGTTCATAATACCAAACTTAGATATATTACCTGATCTAATTTCAATTTTTCAATTTTAACCCCTCCCAGAAACACAATCTTCATCAACCAGTATGGAATTTTCTTGTCCACGACTGTTAAGGTTATCTGTCCCATGGACCCTCTGCACTCCTATGGAAAAAAGAGGCAATCTCCATAATAAAAACTCTTCCCCTTCTCCTCCCCCAAAGAAAAGATGTCCCAGCCCCAAAGTAAGCCTTCTTCTTTCCCTAAGAGCTCCCTTGCCCCACCCTTCTTCCTATAAAATCCTTCAGTTTTATACAACTCTTTGGAGTTCCCTTCTACTTGCTAGATGGGATTGCTGCCCAATTCATGAACTGCTTAATAAAGCCAATTAAGTCTTGAAATTTACTAGATTGAATTTTGTTCTTAACAAAGTTAAGAAACATTATAATAAATAACAGCAGTAAAGTATACAAAGTAAAAGTATAAAAATTATGAGGATTAATTCACAGAATGTAATGCTGAAATAAATGCAAAAATAAAATTGTAATAACGTGCTTTAATTCACCTCTCTTAGAACTTGACAAATCAGAGAGAAAAAAGGTTATGATTCTGAGATTTTGAATAATATGTTTAATAAGATTGATGATAGGAAACTAGCTGGCTAGACAGATAAATATAATAGAGAGAGTATATTATCCTGAATATAGAGACTATATCTTATTTGCAAGCCCCCATGAGAGATTTACAAAATTTGATAGTACAATAGGACACAAAGAAATGATTTACAAACTGACAATAATAAAAACAGAACAAAAATTAGAAAACAGTCTCCTAAATGCATTCTATGTCAAAGAGGAATTGAAAACAGTAACTGTAGAATATTTAGAAAACATGACATAAAAATCTATTGCCTTGAAAACATTCTAAGTGATAGATGACAGCCACAAAGGCCATATATTATATGGTTTCTTTTATATGAAATATCCAGAATAGGCAAATCCAGAGAGACATAAAGCAGATTAGAGGTTGTCAGGGACTGCGGTGGGTGGGGGGAAGAGAACCGGGAGTGCCTATTTAATAAATCTGAGGTGCTTTTTTTTTGAGATACTTGAAAATGTTCTGGAACTAGATGGTGGTGATGATTGTACAAGAATGCCACTAAATTGTACACTTTAAAATGGTTTAAATAATAAATTTATTGTAATGTGTGTTTAACCACAATGAAAAAAGAAAAATAAGTTTATGAAAAGAAGGATTTATGTTTTCATTAATGGTAGACTGAATAATGCAGACCAAACTGAAAACAATGAGAAAATCTGGACAAAATTTAAAAGACATCTGATTAGAATACTGAAGATCTAATAAGACAATGAAAAATTCAAGAAAAGGAAATCTAGAGAGGTAAGCTCATCATTTAGTGTGGCCTTTCCCCAGTGGGAATTTGATGAGTCCAGAAGAGGCAATTGACAGGGTGAGAAACTAAGCAGAGGATTTGTCAGTCTTTGGGGCTAGGAGAAGAACTGGAGTCAATTCTCACACCAACCAATACAATTCTGATGCTAACCACCAGGGTTGGCATCCAACTCCACAGGTTTAAGAGCACAGTCAATTCCCAATATGACAGTCCTCACTTCAGACACCAGCCACACTTTGAGGGCTCCCAGCCCACCTGCACTTCTGACCAACTGGCTACAAATTCAAGAATTCTCATAAGACCCTCAGGTTCAATATTTCAATAGAATGACTCACAGAACTCAGGAAAACACTATATTTATGATTGCAATTTCATTATAAAGAAGCAGCCAAATGAAGAGCCACACAGGACAAGATTTGGGAAGTTCCCAAACACAGTGCTTCTGTGCTCTGTCCCCAACAAACCAGGGCATTTCACTCTCTTGGAACTTCAGTGTGTTCACCAACCAGAAAGTTCCACAGAGCTATAGCATCTCAAGTTTTTGTTGGGGTTTCACTACATAGGCAAATTTGAGTGAGTCACTGGTCATGTGACTAAACTCAATCTCCAGGTCCCATCCTCTCTCTGGAGGTTCAGAGATCAGGCTGATATCACCCAATTCAAATCAGTGCCAGTCCTGAAGTCATCTAAGGTCTCACCTAGAGTGACCTGAAGCCATCTAAGGTCTCACCTAGAGTGACCTCATTAGCATGAACTCAGATGTGATCCAAGAGTCTCCTGAATAACAAAGATCACTTGGGTAATTTCAAGGGTTTTAGAAACTCTGTTCCAAGAACCCAGGACAAAGACTAGACAAATTATATTTTATATTATTATTATTATTATTATTATTATTATTATCATTTTGTATGTGGGTAGTTCCCTGACCGGGAATCAAACCCAGGCTACAGCGCCGACAGCACCAGCGCTGAAGCCCTAAGCCACTATACCACCAGGGAACTCCCAAATTATATTTTATAAACACAGGTCTTTGGCCATGGTTCCATTATGACAAAGTGATCAACCCTGTCTGAGCATCTAAACTTGGTGGAACATTTATATATCATATATAGCAATAGTCCAACATGAATATGCCTAACATTTAGAGGAGCCAGTGTGGGATAGGGATAGGAGGCTTTTAACTCGATTTCCTTATACATTTGACCATCACTATCAGTATTATTACCTTCTCAACAACCCTAATGTTATATCACTTTCACACTATGGTAGAGGTAACCTGAAAAATAAGAGTAAAAAGATATTGGCACATTACTAGAGTCCCCTTCAGTTACTGATTGTTTGTCTAGTCCATTATCATCTAATATGACCAAAACGTGTCAGAGGGCAAGGTCACTCAGCTTTGCAGGTTTCCATTCCACGTCGTCAGATTCCAACGCAGCAGTGGTCTCAGACATATATGGCTTCCCCCTTTCAGGTATCTGGTACAATTGTTTTTAGCCTCTTCTGAAGTAATAGTGTAGATTTCTCTCGTTGAACTCATTCATTTATTCCCTTACCCTCAGCTACTATTCTTCTTTCTCTCCATTTATACCCAAACCTTTCCACCTTTGGAAAGCATGCTCAGTTGGGCCGCTGTACTGGTCTAGATCATAGGCAGCAACACTAGTGTAGCAAGTGTCCCCTTCTCAGTTCATTCTCCTTCATCTAGGACAGAGTTACGTGGGCATACGATTAGTGGGCTGTTTCTACCACTGGGCAATATAGCTGCATTCACTGTTAGCCTCAATTGTACCAGGTCGATGAAGGAACAACCTGTTTCCTGTCAAATGAACTCAGAGTCTGGAGGCGTGGCTAGAAATACATGGCCAAGATTTATTCAAGACTCTTTGGGTTTGCAAACCAGAAACACAGCTAGGCAAAAAGTGTCCTGAGGAAGAAAGAAGAGTTAAGAGTTCTTATAGTAAAAAGTGCATTCTTGAGAATAATCAGCCCTGCATTATTAGCCCCAGGACAGGTCCAGGATGGTATCAGTCAGATGTCAGGCAGCCTGGATGATGGGTGGCACGTTGTGTGGAGGATGGATACCAGGAGGTCTGGTCATATCCAGTGGTCTGGATAATGGATGTCAGGTGGGTTTTGTATGTGAGTCTTTCACAGAGCAATCAGAGGATTATCTGGAGGTCTTATGTGTATCCAGGCATTGATGAAGGACTGGAAAGTTCAAAAGTTTAAGTTCCCAGGCCATTAAAGCAAGGATGGGATCATTTCCTCATGCCTCAACCTACTTGATTTTAGTAATTAAACACTTTGACTATAATGACTCCATTTTATTTCTTCACTCTATTCCTCAGGCCCTTAGAAATTCTGACTATAACTATATTTTTATATATTTATGTTTCCTCCTTAGAAATGATTTGTTCTTTTGGCACTTACAGCTGCAGGCCTGTTCCTAGGACCACTATACCAGATTGGAAAAAGAAGTCGAAGTGATGTGGGAAAGAAAAAGAGTAGTCCTATCACCATCTTGCCCACAAAGGAAGAACTGCATAGTCATACCAGCTTAGTCAGACCAGCCCACCCCTTCCCCAAATCCACCAAAAAAGCAGAGGAATCCACGCAGTACAGACACTGCCTTGACACCCTTATATTGTGAGCATATACTCATGAAGGCATATAAGTCAGCACTTCGTGCCTATATTCTAGACAGCCAATGTTTTAATTGTCCATTCCAATTCTCTATCAAATTATTACTCTGGGGAGGATATCTCTCTGCCCATTGATGGGCACTATGGGTTATAAAGTGTTCCTTGGTGTGAAAAAATGGACTCAGAAGTCCAAATTGGTATAATATCTTCAGTTCCAGTTCTTTTGTAGCACTCTGAGCATTTGCATCTACCACTAAGTATGCAAAGCCTGGTCCAAAGTGTTTCATTCTTGTCAGGGCCTGCTGTAGCCTCCCGGTGCTACCAGCATCAGGCCCACTCGCCAGCTATGTTCAAGGCCTTCTCCCCAGCGAATCTTCCCCATAGCCATCTGCAGTCTCTGAACAGTTCTTATTGACATTTTGTGCCTCAGAGGGTACAAAAGGAACAAGTTTAAATTCAGCCCATATCTACATTGTTGCAGCCCCTGGTGTTCATTCATTTCATGGACTTACATGGCCACCTCAAGTGAGCTCATCAGAATATCCAGTCACTGGCTCCAATGACCTTCTGATCCTGAAAAAAAGGTTCCTCTCATGGCGTTCTAACTTTTCTTAGATTCTGTATTTGTTTGGCATCCATCAATTACAGGACTAAACTAATGAACAAAGTTGTTTACATCTTGCCTGCAATTCAGAGTCCATATTTTGAATTATGCCATTATCCCACTCTCATATGCCAAGGCAATATTTCCCCTGCCCTAAACCAACTCAGGGCAGGTTCCAGACATGTAGGAATAGCCCCTATACCCCTAAACCCACTAGAACTATTCAAATGAGCCAGCTCTAAGCTGTTTCCCTGCCCTGCCCTACTTTTCCCACGGATACCCCAATAAAGGCTCTGGCCTAGGCCTTCCTCTCATTTCTTTCTGCCTCCTGACCAACACTAATGTTTTCCCTTGTGAACCTGTGTGGCATTGCATGCCTCCTCCTCTCAGGAAATGTAAGTAGTAAAAATGTTTCAATGGCATTAAACTCTTAAGTGTCATCACTCAGTCACCTTTATAAATTACAACCCAGGCACAAATAGATGGGCATCAACATGTCCTACTTAAATAAACCCCTCAAATTCCCATGGTGGTTTCCATATGGCTATACTCCATATGGGCATTTCTTTAATATGTCAGTTTTCCATTGCTTTTCTGCCTTACCGTATGACCAGGCCATTGACCACTGCCCATGAGTCAGTAAAAACTCAAACACTGGGGCAATTCAGTCCACTGAGCTGACTTATTTTCATCATTTTTCAATCAGAGTGGCAGCCTTCCAAACAGGATGCTGTCCATTCACCTTGAAACTTCCATCCATAAACCAAGAAGCTCTTTGTTGGTCAATAGAGAGCTGTTGCAATAGGTTCCAGCAGTTCCTCAGATGATTCCAAACCAGTCTTAGGGCAAGAGTCTACCTGCTTGTGAGTATGCTGAGTAACTCTTTGTATTCCTTGAGAACTTTGTTAAAGAAGTAGAAACAATTAGAGGAGACTAACTAGAAATTCTAGATATGAAAAATATCATAACCAACAGATAAGAACTCAGTGTTCGGAATTAATGGCAGATTAGAGAAAGCTGAGGAGAGAATTAATATACTAAAAAATAGAACTACAGAAATGTCCAGATTGCATACAAGGTCAAAAATAAATAAAATGCAGAAGTGAAAGCAAGCAATACATTAAGAATGCCTGACTGGAGTACCATATTTAAAAGAGAGAGAAATAAAGTGGAAACATTTAAAGAAATAATGGTTAAATACATAGTGATGGAAAAAGAAGTCACATTAGGTGGTGAACTTATTATACAACAAGTTGACAATGCACTGTAGAATTGTATGCCTGAAACCTATGTATCCTTGCTAACAATGTCACTCCAATAAGTCTAACAATAAAAATAAATTTTAAAAAAAAAGAATTTTACTTAAAAAAAAAAGAAATAATGGCTCAGAATTTTCCAAAATTGATTAAAGATATTAAGTCACAGATGTAAGAATTCTACCAAACTCACAAAGAAGATGTAAAAAAGGAAACCACACCTGGACAAATCATAAACTCAAAACACACACACAAAATCCTATAATAGAAAACAGTTTCTCTTCAAAGGAACAATAATTAGAATGACATATAAAATCTCAACAAAGCCAAGAAGTCCAAAATTTAATATCACTGGAGTGTTGAATACCACACCCAGCAGAACACTCTTCAAGACTGAAAATAAAATAAAAACATATTCTAACACATAAAAATTAAGAAAATTTATCACTAGCAGATTTGATTCAAAGAAAACACTAATGGGTATTCTTCAAGCAAGTGGAAAAAGATATCAGGTGGAAGTTCAGAGATGCAGGAAGAAATGAAAAGTAACAAAATAAGCAGGCATGTACGTATATCTAATAGACTATTGATTGCCAAAAACCAGTAAGAATATCTTTTAAGGTTTAAAGTATATACGGAACTAAAGTACCTTTTTAAAAAATTGCATATAAATTGAGGCAAATGATAATTGGAGTTAAAGTGTCCTCAATTCCTTACATTATCTGGGAAGAAGTTAAAACTACCAAGTAATGTGAGACTTCGGCAAGTCACAGATTTATTTGTAATCATTGGGGTAACCACTAATAGAATAATAAAAAAGTATATAATTTTCAAGCTAATAGAAGCCAGAAATAGAATGACAACATATCAATCCTAACATAGACAAATAAACCAATAAATAGAATCAGACACATACTGATTTGGTCACCTAATCTATAGTAAAGGTAACACTGGGGAAAGGAAGATCTTTTTCCATATGGTGCTGGGCTAATTGGATGTCCATATGGAAAAAAAATTTTTGTTCCCTATCTCACATTACACATGAAAAACAATTCCAACAGACTGTAGATGTAAATAGGAATAGAAAAACAAAATAGCTTTTAGAAGAAAACATAAGAAAATACCATCACAATCTTATAGTACTCTTATGCAAAGATTTTAAAAACAGGACCAAAATAATGGGTTAAAGTGAAAAATGATAAATTAGGCTATATTAAGAATAAAAGTGTTTTCTAATTGGAAGAGTAAAATGTGTGTAAGAAGATATTTTTAATGACAAAGGATGTGTTCGTGTTGCCAGAATATATTTAAAATCCCTTCAAATCAATAACAAAATGACAGAAAATGAATAAGCATTTCCCAATAAATCATATTCCAGCAGAGAATAAACAGAGAAAAGGTACTCAACTTCATTAATTATGAAGGAAATACAAATTAAAATAATAAGATATCCCATACTATCTCAGGAATTGACTTTAAAATTGGGGGAAAAAAATCAGATAATCCCAAGTGTTGACAAAGATGTATAGAAAACAGAACTCTCAATAACTGCTGGCAAGAGCGTAAGCTGATTTATGGGAAAATTGCTTATCAGTATCTATAAAGCTGAAAATAAGGATATTTAACGTACTCAGCAATTTTTAGGTCTGCGAGGGCTGTCTGGAAGGTATCCAGCCATATAATATGAAAAATAGAGGCATTTATGGCTAATTTGTTTTTCCAGACAGCCCTTGTATATCCAACAGAAAGGTTTAATGTTTACCCAAAAGACATACAAATAGAGTGTTCATGGAAGAACTATTTAGAGTAACCCCAAATTGTAAACTAGCCAAATGCCCATCAACAATAGTATAGATAATAAAACATGGTATCTTCACACAAAGAATTTCTATAGAATTAACAAACATACAACAATATTGTTGGATTAAATTGTGTCCCCTCAAATTCATATGTTGAAACCTTACCCCACAATGTGACTGTATTTGGGGATAGGACCTTTTTAAAAAAATGAATTACAGTCAACATACAATATTATATAATATTAGTTTTAGGTGTACAACAAAATGATTCAATATTTTTATACATTATGAAATGATCACCATGATAAGTCTAGTTACCATCTGTCACCATACAAAGTTATTACAATATTGGCTATAGTCCCTATGCTGTACATTAGATCCCTTGAAGTTTGTGTCCTTAGACTGGTCCATGTCTACTCTGCAACTTCATCTTCAGCCATTTTCCTCTTACTCCCTGACCTCTTTTCACACTGGCTTCTGACAGCGTTTAGAACATACCAAATCCCCTCCTTTTACCTCCAGGCCTTTGTCCTTGCTGCTAGAGGATTGCACACACCTCTTCACATGGCAGGTTCCTCAAAAGATAGTTCTCAGTGTTTTAGGCATCTCCTCTAAGGCCCTTCTTGACAATTCTCACTTATGTTTTCAATTTATTTCAAGATATCAGATTGTTCATAATCTTGTTATCCTTATAATGTCAATAGGATCTGTAGCAAGCCCTCTCACTATGCTTCCTGTATTCATCATGGCAGCCTGTATTTCCTTTGCAGCTTATGTCACAAGCTGTCATTAGACATTTGCTTGTTGACTTTGTTTCCTGTCTCTCCCACCAGATTATATGCTCCCCGTTGGTTTTATTTGCCTCTTTATTCATCTAGTGCTTAGGCCTGTGCCTGGTATAGATGTGCTCTTTAGGCGTTCAGTGAATGGATTTTAACATAAAGACTTCCCTGGTGTGCCCAGCTGGAAGCCATCACTGGGTCTTGTGAATTCTCACAGTTCTTCTTCTCCACTTTATTAAGCTCCATCTTGCTTTGTATTTTGTATTAGAATTATGTGTAAAGAAAGGCAGGGTAAAGGGAATACAGTCAATGGTATTATAATAGCTATTAAGGTATCAGATGGGAAATAGACCTGTTGGGGTTATCACTATATGAGATCTATAAATATCTAAGCATTATGCTTTCTTCTACACCTGAAACAGGAAGGAAGGAAGGAGGGAGGGTAGTATGGTGGTTAGAACCACACCTCTGTACAAATTCAACCCTTCTATGCCCAGGCTCCAGACCAGTGCCTGGCACAGAGAAAACAATTGATATTACCATGCTTTGTGTTATCCTCTAGTAGTGATAAACCAAAGTTCCTTGAGGGTAAGATTATACACATGACTTAATCTTTGATCATTTCCACAATGCCTACCTAGCTCAGGACACACAGTAAGTGTTCAAATGATAATAAATAAGAGCTAAATTTCATGGGTATTTATATGTGGTAGGCTCTAAACTGTTCTAAACACTACGTGTATCACATCATTTAATTCTCACAATAAGTACAGTTATTCCTATTTCACAGATGAGGAACCTGGCAGCCGAGCCTTAACTACAAGATAATGTCAAATGTAGACCAACTAGTTGGGTAAGGTTTACAATGCCAGAATCAGAGACAACACTCTCTATGTTCAACAACAGGGCTGGTTAAATAGACTGTGATAGAATTTTATGTCACCATTAAAATAATGATATGTGTCTATATTAATAATACTGAAAGTATAACAATTGAAAAAAGCCAGCTAGAAAACAGTATAATAAACCTGCACATAAATGTTTACTGCAGCCTTACTCATAACTGCCAAAAACTGGAGGTAACCAAAGGTGAACAGATAAACTATGGTACACTCATACAATGGAATATTATTCAGTGATAAAAAGAAATGAGCTATTAATCCATGAAAAGACATGGAGGAACCTTAAAAAGCATATTGTTCATTGAAAGAAGCCAGTATGAAAAGGTTACTTACTATATGACTCCAACATTCTAGAAAAGAGGGACTGTAAAACCATCAGTGGTTGCACAGGTCAGAGAGGGAGGGACCAATGGGAAGAGAACAGGGGATTTTTAGGGCAGTGAAACTATTGTGTAGGACACTGTAATGGGGAGTACATGACGACATGTCTTTATAAAAATTGAACTTTATAGCACAAAGAGTAAACCTTAATTAAGCTATGGGCTTTAGTTAACAATGTGCTGATATTGGTTCACCAATTGTAACGAAGTTACCACACTCTAAGGTGTTAATAACTAGGGGAAGCTGAGGGTAGGGACGCGGTATAAGCAAACTTCCCTTCATGTCAACACACCTGGGTGTTTGGGGGCATAGAAAAGTACTAAGGACATAACCGAAATTAATAGCAGGTCCCGCAGAGTGATAGGATTCGCTAGATCCTTCTCCTAGCTCTATCTGTCCTCATTTCCCTAACAATGCGTGCATTAATTTCATATAAAGAAATGTGAAGCGAGCCAGTCCGGGCTGAACGGCCAGCGCGCCCGGAGGCCGCTGAGAACACAGCTTTCTCCGAGTCCGCGGGCAAATGCCCTCCTTGGCATCTGCTCCGCCCACCGTGTCCCTCGGCGTTTGCAGTGTTGTGTCCCCGAGGTTAGGAAAGAGAGCATTCCTGCGGTGCAATTGCGTCTGCACACGCGGCTGACGCGGGGTCCCGGCAGGGGCACCGGTGCTGGGCCCCGGGCGCCGACGTCCTGCGCAGTCCTGGAGGCGTGGCCGCCGCGCCTGCCTGGCCATCAGTGGGCTGGAATGTTCCCGCGGCGAGTGTACTTTGTTCTGGGGATGGGGGAGGGTGGAGTGGGGGCAGGGCTCCAGGGCCCCTGGGTCTTGGAGGGCAGCCAGCTTTCCGTTCCCAGGGAGCCTGGGGGGATGGGGGAAGGGGCTGAAGAAGAGTTGCCTGGTTCCCAGGCTGGGCAGCTGCGGGGCATCCACGGAACCCCAGTGCCAGCCCGGTGACCTAGTAGCAGCATGCCCCTGGGGTCTGGTCTCTTAACCTCTCTGGACCTCAGTTTCCTCATCTACAAAATGGAGATAACTATCATGGCACTACTTACTGGGGGCACTGTTATAAAAAGCTCTGCAAGCACTGATTCCTTCTAACAACCCTTTGAGGTGGGTGCTGTTAATATCGTAACATAATTATCTTATTAGTTGAGAAATACTTCCTAACTGCCCAGGCCATTTGTACAGCACAGATGCTCAGGCTGTAGAAAGGCATGCCCAGCCTCCTTCCAAGTACTGACCTGTGCACTATTATTATTCAGGGAGGTGAAGTAACTTGCCCAAGGGCACACAGCTCCTAAGTGGCCATCCTGGATGCAAACCCAGCCAGTCAGACTGAGAGCCTCCACGTTTAACCCCTCTACTGCCAGTCTCAGGTGGCCCTTAAAATCTGTTTATTCAGATATATTGCAATCCATGTAACAATTATGAGAGAAGTATTACTAATAATAATTATTAAGACTAAATAATGTTCACCAACTGAGGGCTGTGATTCTGGTTAACAACCCATGAGACAGGTGCTACTATTTTTATTCTCATTTTAGGAATGAAATATCTAGGCATTGGGAGGTCACTCAGTTCTAGGGGGTGCAACTCATTCATCTTGAGGCCAGAGCCCCACAAGCTCTCAGCTGTTGCCTCCTTTTGTAGTAATTTATAGGGAGACCCGCTCCTCCAGAGTCTGATTAGAGAGGCTAGCCTGGAAGGACAGGCCTTCCTTCTCCAAACGTAGTCAGAGCCACGTTTGCCTGATGATCTGAGGAGCTTTGGAGAGTGTGATGAGTCTCTGACCACGTTGGACACTAGCTGGGGAGCTTCTCCTCTCTGCCAGGAGCCCAGCTGCCTAGTGCAGGTGGACGCATCTCCACCCACGATGGCAGGTCAGTTGCTGGAGTAGTTTGCAGCAAAATCTCCCTGTCCTGTTATTATTGTGTTCCCTTCCCTTTACAACCCCTCCACCACACTTACTGGAAAATCATTATGTGACTCCCATCACCTTTAACTTGGGTTAAAGTTCTGCCTTCTTTTAAAAATACAAATGTTGCTGTTGCTTCTTTGTAACCTATCCCTCATGTACCCTCAACCTACCACCTCTGGGAAAGAACAGAACTCTATAATTCTCCGTAGTAGGCATTCAATCAAGTTTGTCCAACCTGCGGCCCAAGGGCTGCATTCAGCCTTGGATGGCTTTGAATGCAATCCAACACAAATTTGTAAACTTTCTTAAGACACTAGGAAGATTATTCACAGACCTTTTTTTTTTTTTTTTAGCTCATCAGCTACCATTAGTGTTAGTGTACTTTATGTGTGGCCCAAGACAATTCTTCTTCCAATGTGGCCCAGGGAAGCCATACGTTTGGACACCCCTGCATTAAATGTTTGTTGAAGATGGTTTGGCAACTAGCCACATACTGCTATCGTTGTTATGTGAACACAGGCACTGAATAACTGCTTTAGGTGCATGTTCCTTCTGCCTGGAATGTTCTTCCTCCAGTTACCCACATGGGTCCCTCCCACACCTCCTTCAGGTTTTACTCAAATCACCTTCTTTGTGGGGCCACCCCTGACCACCAAACTTAATTACACCCTACAGTACTCCTGATTCCTTTTCCCTGCTTTGTTCTTTTCCCAGCACTTACCACTGTCCTATACACTTTATTATTTTTATTTATTTTGTTTATTGCCTCTCTGGCCATGCTAGAAGGTAAGTGCCATGAGGGTTGGGATTCCTCTCCATTTAGTTCATGACTGTACCACCCAGCACCTGGAACAGGGAGGAAGGGGAGGAAGAAGAAGGAGGAGGAGCTTCCTGGGCCATTCCAGCTCACTGTGACCACTGCTGACCCCTGCCTCGGAGGCATCCTGGGCCATTCCAGCTCACTGTGACCACTGCTGACCCCTGCCTCGGAGGCATCCTGGGCCATTCCAGCTCACTATGACCACTGCTGACCCCTGCCTCGGAGGCATCCTGGGACATTCCAGCTCACTATGACCACTGCTGACCCCTGCCTCGGAGGCATCCTGGGCCATTCCAGCTCACTATGACCACTGCTGACCCCTGCCTCGGAGGAATATGTATTTCTTACTTGTGCTGCTTCCTTAGCAGCCGTAGTATCATTCATTCTGCTATTTGACCTTGCAGTTGTATATCTCAACTACCTGAGCAAACAGTAAATTTCTTGCCTCAGAACAGAGGAAAAAGGGATCTGACTCTTTGTAAACCCCCACCCCACCCCCCAGAACCAAGAACAAGCCTGGATTTCTACAGATTCCAGGGCTCTTCAGATTTCAAAAAGAAATTGTTTTCATCCCCCACTCTCTTCTTTCCCCCTCCTTGCCCTCTTCTTCCCACCCCTCAGTTTGTCTCCATTAATATTAGATTTAACTGCTAAGCTTGTTAAAAGTTCGATATTTAATTATTTTAGCTAAATAAATTCACTGCATTTTTTGATAAATAACATATTTGTTAGTGGTGGTCAATATGTGACCTATTTATTTCTTAACACACCTTTATTTTCTCATTAAATGAAAAAGAATATTCCTTACCTGAACTATGTTCTTGCTATAATCTGTATCTCTAATTTTTCTCTTTACTGTTAAGAGGAATTTTTAAAAATTTGTTCAAGTGGCCTAAGTGGCAAAAAGAGGGAGCTGATGTGTCACATTCCTGGAAGGTGAGTGAAGCCTGCTGGCCTCCTTTGGTAGTCACCCCGGCCCACATTAGGCCTCAAGAAGAAGGAGAGTGCACAGCTCGGGCTGGCCCTTAGCGCTACAGCATCACAAGTGATTACAGCAAACCCTAACGTTGTCCCTCCTCTCTCTCCCTGCCTTTCCTTGGGGTTGGCTGTGATGTGGGCTGATGTCATATTCAACGTTAAGTGGGAGGGACCACTTGAAAAAAGACTATCTAGTGAATATATTTATTTTTATTATTAAGAAAAATCTTAAAAATGTGTACAAATAACGTGCAAAAAAGCATTGAATTTGTTGGCCTTTATACAGTCAACAAAAAAGTTTTGAAATAACATCTTACAAAAAGAGAGGAACTGTCAGCCAAGAATAATCTATCCAGCAAAGCTATCCTTTATATAAAAAGGAGGAATAAAGACCCTTTCAGACACACAGAAGCTGAGGGAATTCGCCAACACAAGGCCAGCACTCCAGGAAATACTGAAGGAGTCTACTCGACCTAAAACAAAAAGGCTGAATAAAGGGCAAAAAGTTGAGACAACAAAAACATAAAAAGGGAAGAAGTAAAGGTCTAAATTTTAAAAAAATAATAGAAATTAAAAATATACTTAAGAAAATGAGCCACTACATACATGAAACTTTCCTTTTCCTAAACCTCATGGTAACTACTCAAAAACAAAACAAAACAAAACAAAAAACCTGGAACCAAGACACACAACCAAAAAAAAAGAGGAAACAGAAGGAAAAATCATAGAACCCCATTAATCTAAAAAAACAAACGGTGAGAAAAAAGGAAAGAAGAAACTGAGACTCCAAACAACCAAAAACCAGAAAGCAAAATGGCCACAGGAAATCCTCACATATTGATAATCACTCTAAATGTTAATGGACTGACTCACCAATAAAAAGACACACAGTAGCAGACTGGATTAAAAAGCAGAACCCATCCATATGCTGTCTCCAAGAAACACACCTCAGCCACGACAAACACAGACTCAGAGTGAAAGGGTGGGAAACAATACTCCCAGCAAATGGCATCCAGAGAAAAGCAGGAACAGCCATACTTATATCTGACGAAACAGACTGCAGGATAAAAAAGGTAGTAAGAGACAAAAATGAACATTTCATAATGAAATAACATCTTACAATGAGGAAAGTCAAGAGATACTATTTCACTTATCAGTTTGATGATTCAAGAAGGACAATGTCCAGCAGTTGTACTACTGCAATGCTTTGGTATGTCGTCATCAGTGGCAAGGTGCTCCTAAGAAATTCACATGTGTTGGGTCTTCTTGACATTAAAAAATATTTTTTAAGCATTTAAAATAAACCTAGTAGGACTAAAATATAGGATATCTATATTCCAGATCACAGCAAGATAAAAGCAAACCAAACACAATCTGCTCAACAAAAGAGGGAAAAAGTAATTAGAATTATAAGCAAGACAACCAAAAACCACATACATAATTTAAACAACAATGTAAATGAGTTAAACCTCCTATTAAACGAAAAAGACTTACAGTTTTGGTTAAAAAAAAAAAAGACAATTATTTGCCTCTTATAAAAGACATACCCAAAGCAAAATGATGCAAAATGTTCAAAAGAACACACAATGCAAAAATTTTACCCTAACTTTACTTGAGTTATAAATGTCGCTTACTTACTTTTCAATTTTGGGGTGGTGGTGGGGACAAGTAACTTGTAGAATTCAATGATTAAGTATGGCCCTGCCTATATGCCTGTATCAGCAAACACTTCATGCTAATCCTCTCACTCCTTTGCAACTGCCCTCCTCTCTGAACATGAGCAGCACCCTCCTACTCACCCCTTCCACCAGCACCTGCACACAGCACATGCACACCGGGAATCCAGTGTGTGTGTACTGAGTGCAGGTGCTGGTGGAAGGGGTGAGTAGGAGGGTGCTGCTCATGTTCATCTTTTGCACCACAACCAGAACTTGGATACATCTCCTTTGAGGCCAGAGAAGGCCACAAATGCCAATGAAGACTGTTCCAGAATAGACTGATGGGCCTCCAGGATACCACACTGTTAGGGACTCCCAGAGGAAGGTGCTCTATGCTCTGACCATTTCCCTAAGGGGTAAAAGAGAAGATGGGATTGCAGGTGGAGAGAGAGTTGGGAGCGGGTGCGGCAGCTTCTGACACAGAGTTCAGAGACGGGTGGAGGTTTAGAAGGCGCCTGTTCAGGCTCTGAGCCAGGCCCCGAGACTGGAGGTTTGGAGTGCTTCAAGAGAATCTGATAGATGCAGCAAGACTGACAGAGGGATGGTCGTGTGTGGAGTGCAAAGGAGGCCTGCATATAGAGGACTTCGGACCACTCTCCATTGCAGAAATTGACGAGGTCCGTGAGAGCGCCATAATCAAAAGTGCCCTTCTCGGGCCACTGTTCAGGTTATACGGTGGCCAGGCTGTACTACGGTAAAAGACAAGGAGCTCGGGCCCAAGGTCTTCAGACAGACCTAAGTGGCTACGATTGCTCAGAAGGCAACCCAAAGAGGTATGTTTAGGGGAACAGATTGAGAGTACCCCGTGGTCCAAAGAGTGGTAAGTGAGAGAGTCCCTGAGTTCTGACGTGTCAAACTCATTTGAAGGGGCATCCCCATGGTAAAAGAGAAAGACTGAGACACAGAATTCTCGAATGGGTTGGGTGTCCCTGGGGTTCTCCAGCTCAGCGCTAGGAGTTTTGTGGGCCGAGAACCATCAGAGGTAAGTTGGAGACACCTGAGAAGAAAAAGGAACCTCTCGCCTTACCAGGTCGGTGTGGATGCCACGTGCAGCAACGGGAAGGGGAGCTCCCGAACCGGCAGTGCCCTCGGCTGGGTCAGGAGGCGGGGCGAGGCTGCTGGGCTGCAGGAAGCACCCGGCTGACCTGGAACGTACCGGGCCTCCCCGGCTTCGGCACCGAATGTTAGGGACGCCGAGAGGAGGGGGCTCCAGGCCGAGTCTGGGTTTAACAAAATGTTATTCAGAGCATCTGGGTGCGGACCGGCTGCCGCTCTCTTCAGCCGGAGCCCATCTGCACACAGGTGCTCTGAATAAACTATGTTAAACCCTGACTCGGCCTGGAGCCCCCTCCTCGTCCCTAACACACATCAGGCCAAGAGCTATCGTCATGGCCATTAAGATTGAAAAACATGGAAGGATTGGATGGGAACGGTTGTTTTTCAGGGAGGAACCAGATTCCTGGTCTCACTCAGCCCCATTTTATCCTCTGGCAGTTCCCACAGGTGCTGATGCTGTCTCCCCTTCCACAGGTCTGACTTCTTCAGTGTTCCGCTCTGCCCTTCAACGTCATGCAGGAACCCAGACATGCAGGAACCCAGACAAGGAGCTCTGCTGTCTTCAATACATGATTTTGAAGGCTGCTCCAGTTGTGACCATTTCTTTTTCTTTTCTTTTTTTTTCTTTTTGTTGGTATGTGGGTAGTTTCCTGGCCGGGAATCGAACCCAGGCCGCAGCATTGACAGTGCCAGCGCCAAAACTTAAGCCACTACACCACCAGGGAACTCCCATGACCATTTCTGATGAGCAGGAAACAAAGGAGATAGGATATAGAGCAAGTATCTTTAAGAATATAAAATTGGAAATTGCACAGCACATCCCATCGGTAAGAACTTAGTCACATGTAGCAAGTAGCAAAGGCGAGGGTGAGGGGTGGAGGCGGGTGGGGAATGGATCAGGGGTAGTAGCAAGGAGAAATGTAGTTTCTAGCTGAGTTGCCTGGGATCCAGGAAGGAGAGAAGGGTTTAATAGCAACCATCGATCTGCCAAAATGATCATCAGTTGCCTGCAAGGTCCCTCACTTATTTCCATTTATTCATTCACTCACTCTTTTTTAAAGCCCTCCCACATACCTTGGCAGTCACTCTACTGTGTTTAAAGTACATACTTTTGTTTATATTTTTGAAAAATATGTATTTTTGTTCTTTGTGAACATGTACTTTTTTCTTGAGTTAATTTTATTCAAGTAAAATTTACATTCAGTAATAGTCAACTGATCTTTGAAAAAGGACCAAAGGCAATTCAAAAGGATAGTCTTTTTAATAAATGGTGCTGGAACAAAGAAACAAAAACTCATGGACACAGTCAACATTTTAGTGGTTACCTGGGGGCAAGTGGGGAGCGGGTGGGAGAGGAGACAGGGGGAGCCAAATACACGGTGATGGAAACATAATACAACACATAGACAATGTACTGTATAATTGTACACTTGGACCCTATGTAATTTTTACTATTCAATGTCACCCCAAGAAATTTAACAATAAAAAATTATAAATAAGTAAATAAATAAATAAATAAATGGTACTGGAACAACCAGATGTCCACAGGGGGGAAAAAAGAAAGGAAAAAAGATTCTAGACATAGACTTTTCACCTTTCACAAGAATTAACTCAAAATAAGTGCTAGACCCGCCTGTAAAATGCAAAACTACAAAACTTTTAGAGGAAGACAGGAGAAAATATGGTAACTTTGAGTTTAGCCATGATTTTTTTTCAGATACAACACCAGAGGCATGATTCATGAAAGAAAAAAATTGGTTGGATTTTATTGACATTAAAAACTTCTGCTCCACAAAAGACACTATTAAGAGAACGAATAAGTCACAGACTGAGAAAAGATATTTACAAACACATATCTGGTAAAGGACTTATATCCAAAATATACAAAGAACTATTAAAATTCAATAGTAAATAAAACCCAAACCCAATTTAAAAAGGAAAAAAAAATGGGTTAAACATCTATGTTTGATACCTCACCACAAAGATAAACAGATAGCAAATAAACATACAAAATGATCATTTGTTATTGCAAATTAAAACAATGAGATATATTCATAAGTGTATATTTAACTTCATACTAAATTGCCAAAATGTATTCCAAAGGGATGAACCACTTTGCATTGCATTCCCACCAGCAATGCATAAGAGTTCCGGTTGCTTTGCATCCTTAATGGTAGCTGGCATTGTCAGATTTTTTAATTTGGGCCATTTTGTGATGTAGTAGTATCTCACTGTGGTTTTAATTTGCAATTCCTAATGATTCACCATATTGAGAATCTTCTTATGTGCTCACTTGCCATCCATATATTTTATTTGGTGAAGTGTTTGTTTAAATCTTCTGTTCGTTTTTCAAGTGGATTGTTTGTTTTATTATTGAGTCGTGAAGTTCCTTCAGATATTTTGGAGATAAATTGGTATCAGTCAGGGTCCACTCTGGAGAATTATTAGCAGGAAATTGGAGTAATGGGGATTTAACTGGTAAGAGTTAAAGACAAATTTGATGAATACAGGAATAGCAAAGACAGGGACAGCTAGTCCTGGCAGGGCCGGATAGACTGTCTGAGGAGGAGCTCCAGACCTGCTGTTGGAAAGAACACAGCGTGGCTCATGGATTGGTGGAGCCTATGAGGTGGCTGACCAGAGGATACCTGAAATCTACCCTTTGTGGGTACTGGGAATGTTGTCCAGAGCAAGGTGTTCCACCATGGAACTCACTGCATAATCATCTGAAGGGTGCTGGGAGAAGTGGTTCACAGGCAGGTGCCTCGCCAGTGCCACACCACTTTGACAAGGTGCTGAGGGAAGCTTCTAGCAGCTGGGCACTGCTGTTGCCCTGGTGTTATCAGAACTGCGAGCTGGGGAAGCTGCCCTCTGCAGGGGCCAGGCAATGGAGGCAACTGCATCCTGCAAGAGGCAGCACAGGAGAACGCACACCGCGCAGGACACAGGAAAGCAGGACCGGAAAATTCCTTCCTCCGTCGGTGTCTCTCTGGCACCCTCTACTGGCATAACCAAACATCACAGGTGAAATATTTACCCAGCCCACCTTAATTATCACAGAGCAGGCGAAGATGGGTGAATTTGGAGCTGAGGAGCAAAACATTGATGACTGGCACAAAATTCTTTGCCACGTGCATGTTTTGCAAGTATTTCTTCTGGGCTCTGGCTTGCCTTTTTATTTTCTTAATAGTGTCTTTTGAAATGCAGATGTTTTCAATTTTGATGATGCTCAATGAATGTATCTGTTTTATTTTTCTTTTGCCAGTCATCCTATTTTTATCCTAAAATGTCTTTGTCTAATCCCAGTTCAAAGATTTTCTCCTATGTCTTTTTCTAGATATTCAATTGGTTTAGCTCCTAGATTTAGGTTTATAATTCATTTCAAGTTGTGTGTATATGCATTCTTTAAATTCTACTTAAAACATTTTTAAAACGACTTTATTTTTCTTTGAGCAGTTTTGGGTTCACAGGAAATTAAGGAAGAGGAAAATACAGAGATTTCCCATACGCCCTCTGTCTCCACACATATGTAGCCTCCCATATTTACAACATTCCCCACCCGAGGGTGCATTTGTTGCAGTTGATGAACCAACATTGATGTATTATAACCACCCAAAGCCTCTGGTTTACATTAGGGCTCACTCTTGGTGTTGTACATGCTGTGGGTTTGGAAAAATGTAAAATGACATGTATCCATCATTATGGTACCATACAGAATAGTTTCACTGCCCTAAAAATCCTTTGTGCTCTGCCTATTCATCTCTCCCCCTGCCTGATATGTATTTTTAATTGATTTAAAAATATTTGCAATGAATTACAAGAGTATATGCATGTATTTTAATTTATATAAATGGTATTGAGTTATCTTTCTCATTCTACTTCTTACTTTTGTTATTCAGCACTATTTTTTTTTATTTTGTAGATGAATAAATTTTATTGTAAAGAGGCTAGACAACATATCCCCAAACGTGCACATAATAAGTAGGAAAATTAAGACCCAAACTGAGTTCTAATTACAAGTGTGCTAGGTATTCTATTGTACCCCCCTACTTCTCCTTAAAAGTTCAACAAAGGCAGACTAAAAGCATAAACATGGAGAGAAGGTTTTCCAGGAACTTTTGAACTTCATGAAAACAATAATAATAATAATAATAATAGTAATAATACAGCTTTAAAAAGTGTTATTCTTTTTTTTTTTTTTTGTCAATTATCAGTAACATTTACTAAGGATCTATCGGAAACCAGTTATCATGCTAGGGGTGAAGATACAAAAGAAATATATAATATCACAATGCTCAAGGAGTTCATTTAAAGGGGCAGTGACAGAGATTGATATGTAAACAGACAGTCACAGTATAAAATGATTCCTCTTGTGATAGGATTACATGCAAAAAGCTGTAGGAGCCCAGCTGGTGAAAGAGTGTCACTTAATTGAGGAGGAAGATAAAGGTCAAAGAATTTTTCCAAAAAAGTGAGTCTTAAAGGGTTTTTAACCTGAAGTTTGCTTCATCAGATATCAGTATGGCAACTGCTGCTTTTCTCTGGTTACCATTTGCTTGGAGTATTGTTTTCCATCCTTTCATTCTGAGTCCATATTTGTCCTCATGGCTGAGGTATGTCTCCTGCCGACAGCATATGGATGGGTTTTTTTAAATCCAGTCTGCTACTCTGTGTCTTTTTTTTTTTTTTTTTTTTTTTTTTTTTTTTTTTTTTTTTTTTTTTTTTTTTTTTTTTTTTTTTTTTTTTTTTTTTTTTTTTTTTTTTTTTTTTTTTTTTGGTGTGTTCAGTCCATTAACATTTAGAGTGATGATTGATATGTGAGATTTTCCTGTGGCCATTACTTTTTTGTTGTTGTTTTGTTTCATTTTTGTTTCTTTCTTGTTGCCCTAACTCCATTCCATTTGTCCTGATGTTTTGTTTCAGGTAGAAGCACCTCCTTCAGTATTTCTTGAAGTGCCGGCCTCGTGCTGGCAAATTCCCTCGGCTTTTATGTGTCTGAGATCTTTATTTCTCCTTCATATCTGAAGGATAATTTTGCTGGATAATTTATTCTTGGCTGGAAGTTTCTCTCTTTTAATATTTTGAATATTTGATTCCACTCCCTCCTAGCTTGCAGTTTCTGCTGAGAAGTCTGACACCAGCCTGATGGGTTTTCCTCTAAAGTTTATAGTTCTTTTTTCCCTGGCTGCCTTGAGAATTGTCTCTTTGTCTTTGATTTTTTACATCTTCAGGACTATGTGTCTTGGAGAAGATCTGCTAGGGTCCAGGTATCTAGGGGGCTTATTTTCTTCTTGAATTTGGGGTTCCAGATTTTTCCATAGGTTTGGAAATTTCTTGTCTACTATTTGTTTGAGTATGCTCTCATACAGTAGAGTGTTGCGTTCCTTCTTCTAATCCTCTTATCCTGATGTTGTTTTGTCTCATGGAGTCAGATAGTTCTTGCAGAGTTCTTTCAATTCTTTTGGTTCTGTATTCCCTATCTTCCTCTTTCTCAGATGTTTCTATGTTCCGATCTTCAATATCACTAATTCTTTCTTCCATCTGGTTGGCCCTGTTTTCTATGGCAGTTATTTCATTTCTCACTTCTTTTATTGTATTATTTATCTTGTTCTTCCTTACAGTTTGAATTTCTTTGTTGAACTGTTCATTTTGTTCAGGGATTTCCTTTTTGAGATCATTAATCTCAGCTATGACATTTTGACAGTATGTTTTCATTTCTCTGAGAGCCTTTAGAACGGCTATTTTATATTCTGTCAGTTCATACATTTCTAGATCTGTAAGATCCTTTTCTGGAGATTTTTCATCTTTCTGAGTGGCTTTAAATCCTAAGGTATTCATATTGTCTGTTGTGTTCTTCTTCTCTGACATAAGGGCTTTATTTCCAGCAGAGCCCAGGAGATCACTTTATTTCTCTGATTTGTATTTTTGTGCTGTCTTGCTGTAGAACAGATAGTAGGTGGCCCTGGGGGACAACTTTTGGGAGAGAAGGGAGGTGTTCAAACCATATCTCTGGTCTTCAGCAGTGTTTGCAGGCGGGCTCAGCAGTGCGCGGTCTCTCCGCTTCCTGCAGTTCATTGGGGAAGCTGAATAACTTAAACAGCCTTTAGTTTCCCATTTTGATCCAGTCTTCCAAATATCAGCCAGAGTGATATTACTTAAGACGCAAACTTCTTCTGTCTTTGACCATGGGCTAGATAGTCTGCCAACATTATTTAGTAGGGTGATCCGTTTGTCTCCGGTGTTTCATGCCACCAGGAAACGACAAGCTGTAGTGAACTGGGCAGCACTCACGTCCAACCTCCACTTTGGCTTCAGACGCCATTCTTCCTCAGCACTATTTTTAAGGTCCATTCATGTTGCTATATATGCACGTAATCCCTCGTTTCTCTAACTGCTGCTCTCACTTAATGTTCTCAATAGGTTCTGCAACTTTAAGCAAAACAAGGATATAAACAAGATATAAACAAGCATTTCGTCAACATTAAATAATGAAATGACATTGAACAAAATGACATTATTTGAGGTACTGTTCTACTCTCTTGAGTGCATCATCCACATTTTACTCATCTACTCCTTTGCACATGGACAACTGATTGTGATTGCCCATTATCAGAACCAACACAGCCGTGAACACTCTAAACCATATCCCCTGAAGGACCTGTGTGATCGTTTAGGTGGTGGATCCATTCACTGGGTCCTAGGCTGTGCATGTATCTACTCTGTCTCTATAATGCCAGGCTGCTCTCTAGGAAGTTTGATTATCCTGCATCCCCCCGCCCCCAGCAGCACCTGAAGAAGCTCACATCTCCACATGCCTGCCAACACTCAGCATTTTCCAGCTTTCCAACTTTTGCCAGGCTAATAGATGTAAGGTGATTTCATTATTGTCTTTATTTGAAACTTTCTGATTACTGATTATTTTAATTCTTAATAATTCTCTTCATATGTCTGTTTGGGTTACCAATTTTATAAATTGCCTGTTGGTAAATTTTGTCCATTTTTCTTTAAGATCTGCTGCTTTTTGCTTACATTGGATTTGATTGCTCTTCTTTTCCCAGTTTCCTAAAATAGAAGCTTAGATCACTGATTTTAGATCTTTCTTATTTTCTCATACATACACATTAATGCTAAAAATTTCTGTCTAAGCACTGCTTTCACTGCATCACATGATTTTTTATTAGGTGTATTTTCATTTAGTTCTGAATAGTTTAAAGTTCTCTTGGGACTTTTTCTTGGACCCATGTGTCATTTAGAAGGGTATTATTTGCTCTCCAAGTGTCTTGGGATTTCCCAGCTATCTTTGTTATTAATTTCCAGTTTAATTCCATTGCCATCTGAGAACAGACATTGTATCATTTCTATTTTTTAAGTTTTTTTTTTTTTTGCTTTTTGGTATGTGGGTAGTTCCCTGGCCAGGAATCGAACCCAGGCCGCAGCACTGACAGCGCCAGCACCAATGCCTTAAGCTACCACACCACCAGGGAACTCCCTATTTTTTAAGGTTTTTAAGGTGTGGTTTATAATCCAGAATGTGGTCTATCTTGGAGAATGTTTTGTATGAACTTGAGAAAAATATGTATTCTTCAGTTGTTGGACGAAGTAGTCTATACACATCAACTATATCCATTTGATTGATGATGTTGTTGAGTTCAACTATGTCCCTAGTGATTTTCCACCTGGTAGATCTGTCCATTTCTGATAGAGAGGTGTTGAAGTCTTCAGTTCTCTGACAGATCCCAGAAAAGTTATTTATTAATATTTTCAATTTCTTCAGCATTTTACTAGTTAGGACAGAATCAGACTGCTAAGCTCCTTACTTGCTAGACTGGAAACTGGAAGTCTCTCTTTTGTTTATTGGTTTTCATGAGTTGCTTATATGTTCTATGTGTATTAATCGCTTATCAATTTTAGATTTATAAGTATCTTTTCCCATTCTAGCACCTATGTGTATCTATGGTATCCTCTTTTAAACAAAAATCCTTCATTTTGACATCATCAAATTAATCATATTTTCCCTCTGGTTTGTGCTTTTGATGTTTTATGTAAGGAGTTCTTTTACTCTTTTTAAGTAAAGTTTCCATCCCTCTCCACAAATCCCTCACCTTTAGCCCTTGAATAGATGGCTCAACTCCTATTTTATTGAGTAAAGAGGACCACTAGGAACTAGCTCTCTTGAATCTCACCTACCCACTTACAGTGACTATGTATCCACATGTAGTCACACCTCTTTCCACCACTGTCAGAAAATGAAGTGTCCTTTCTTAAGTCCAAGGCAAGCTAGCCCTATAAATTGCTCCAACCCCTCCGCTTTTCTCTTAGGGACCTCACTCCTTTAGACATCCCCTCTCGCTCCTGAAATTTCTACTCTCTCTCCCTGTAGGACTCCTCCTCACTCCAACAACATAGTCAAATTTCACTCATCCTCCAAAATCCCTCCTTGGTGCACTGTGGGACAGGCATTCGCACTCACTGCAGGTGGTGCAAATTGGCAAGATCTTTCTGAGAAGCAATTTGGTAACCTGAATTAAAAGCCTGGAAAGTATTTGCACCCTTTGTCCCAGTAACCCTACCTCTAGAAATCCATCTAAAGAAGTAATCAGAAATGGTGACAAAGAGAGAGATTTAAAGACATTAAACTCACGGTTATTTTAACAGCAAAAAATTGGAAACAAACTAAAGGTTCAACAGTAGGGGATAGGTTAAATAAATTGTACTTAAATATGATGAAATTTTGTGCAATCACTAAAAATGCAATTTTTAAACAGTAGTTGACATAAACTGTTTATGAAGCAATAAGTGAAAACAGCAACATATAAATAAATGGTACATGCGGTATGGTGCTGATTTTGTGATCTATAAAAATAGCTAACACTTCTGGGATGTTAGCTATTCTATACATTCTCTCATCCTTCATACCATTCCTGTACAGGTAATACTTTTATTTACATTTTGTAGAGAAAGAAACCAACTAGAAATCAAAACGTCGATATATATGGGGGGGAGGAACATTAGTGATGAATTTATTTCCTTCATGCTGCTTTCTATTTTCCAATTCTTTAACAAGGAAGTATTACTTTTTGTCAAACAGAAATATGAAGCATTCTTCTTTCTGGTTTATATATGCTAGTAATGAATAATGTGAACAACACAGAGAAAATGAAAATCCTCTTCCCGCGACTGCTATTCCAACCACCAGAAACAGCCACTGTGGACAGTTGGCTTTTCTATTTATATTTGCTTTTTAAATGTGTATGTCGACATGTACACTTTAAAAAGCAAATGTGATCATCTTACCATGTCATCCATAAAACGCTATAATTTGAACCCGTTAAGCGGCTGCATTTTGGTCTCTGCCCTGAGACATGTCCAGGGCCCCTTTCCACTGGAGAGCCCCGGGTTTAATGTTAGCAAGTAGTAGTCCATCTCTGACTGTACCAGCAGCCACTTCAAGGGCTCCGCACTTGGGGACAGGAGAACTGAGTTTGCGTCCTAATTTTTTCTCCAGGAGCCTGGTTCCCCAGCTTCCAGATGGGGTAACAGTTCTTGCCGTGCCCTCTTTAAGGAGACATTCTGGTGCTCTAAATAGCTGACGGGTGTGACCGGTTAAGTGCTGCTCCCAAAGCAGTCAAAATTCCTCCTTCCGCCTCTCCTCCCATTTCCCGGCTGCCTCGGGAATTCTTCGTGTCTGGAGAAGGGGGCCAGAGGGCTGCAAGAAGGGAAGGGACCTCGGCTCCAGACAAGCGCTAGAGGCCCAGAGGCTCAAGGTTGGCTTTTGAGCTTCCACCTTTCGCACACGCAAGAGTCTGTGAAGAGCATCTGCAGAGGAGGACTAACTATCTGAGTGCGGGAGTATGAAGGCGGCCCCAGGGGTGCAGGCGAGGCAGCAAGGGACAACAGGAGAGGGACCTAGGGAAAGCGCTGGGGGTGAAAACAGCGTGGTGCCCACTTCCAAAGCGCATTTGAAAGGCTCTGCACGCCCGTGCAGAGGCGGGGGCCTTCCTTCGCGGAGCCTGCGCCCTCTGGTGGCAGCGTGCAGAAGTTACAGCTGCTCGCGAGCCCCGCTTCCCCGCGCAGGGGTTGAGGGGCTGGGGCTGCGTCGCCGCTCACCCATCCTACAAGCACGGGGTCCTTCGCGAGCTTTCTACCGAGACCTGAAACGTGCCGGAAGCGGGGTGAGCCAAGACTGGAATCTGGGACTCGGGGATACCTCGTTCAATTGACCCTTACAACAACCTCTGGTTATTGTGAGTGCAAAAGTCACCAGCTAATGAAGGAGATTTTATACAGATTTTACGATATAGAGATTGTTCATTAATGAAGCAAGTCTCAGAGAAAAGGAAGGAGGCCTGAGGTTTCGAGACAGGTAAACAATGGAGTCATCAGCTCATGGGCGAATCTTACGGGAATACTAAGAAAGGATGGAGAGGGTTTATTTTCTTTGACGATGTGAGAGCATCGTGGCCCTTTGCAGGTTAGCTGTTTCCTCAGAACGTAAAAAGCTGGGGGATTTTCTTACTCATCGCTGCGTTTGGGGAGCACGGGACTCCGGTGAAGTTTAACGTTGTCATAATAAATGGTGCATGCTGCAGGACAACCATTAAGAGAGGAGGAAAGTGAGGCCCACTTCACCCAACTGTGAGTATTAGTGGCTGAGGCAAGCTGCCAACCTGCAGATACCAAGACATCAAGGAGACCACAAGAAGTTTAAAGTTCCCTCTAAGAGTAAAATCAGAAAGTCACAGTGCAATGGATTCAGCAGGGGGGTGGTTTTTCAGAAGCAGGTCCTAGGGTTGTTGTACGGGTTAAGTTATATACTGCTTAGCACAATTCCTTGAACGTTACATGTGCTCATTATTTCATTATTGTTTCTAATGCTGTCATCGTTTGCCTGCTCACTCCCCAGCAGAATTTGCTGCTGATTCCAGGGGCAGTGCAGAGGCCAGAATGTTCCTGTCCAGCCCTTCAAGATCCATAAAACCTTCATGTTCCCTTCTAGCTGCAGATCTGTCTGTCGCCCCACGCATTCCCCATGACATCCTAAGGCTGAGCATGGAGGCACGGGGGCATGGAGTATCTAGGAGACAGAAGTGACCCTCTCTCAGGAGTACTGTTCCTCCCTCACTTGCACACCTCACATCACCCTGTATGGCCCTGGAGATGACTGGTTAGCCAATCACAGGTAAGATTTCTCAAGGAAGGAACAACCTAAGACAGGCACAGTCACATAGGGCCATCAGGAGAGAGCTTAGGCTCTGTATAGGTGAGGCACAGCCCCTCAGCCTCTCTGAGGTTAATCTCCTACCCGCTGGCTGCCTTGCTTCCCATGTATAGTTCAGCTTGAGATTGGATGGAATGAGCTCAGCCATTCCCTCCCTTAATGGATGTTTTTATAATAACAATGACTCCATTCACTGGGGTTAAGCGCTGGTGTGTAAAGGCACAATCCGTGCTGGAACACAATGGGGACTTTTGGAAACAGCCATAAGGCATGATAATCACAGACCTTGGAAAGAGGAAGGTTTTACTTCCCCATACAAGTTTCACTTGCTCATTCTATTCATCAGTAAAAGCCAGGCGTCGGCCTGATTCGGCGCACCCAGTCCGTGAGGCTGGGGCCCCTTGGCCTCACTTATAATCTATTCTTGGCTACTGTCTTGTCATTCTTGCCTTTGCGTCGCCCTTTACGTTCGCCCACAGCTCGTGTCGTGCTGGACGCGACACTCCAATACTCCATTAATAAAACAAAGACTAGACTTTGGCCTCACTGGACTTCTGTAATAAAGGTGGCATCATCCCATATTTTTAAATTTTTTGAAAATATAATAATGAAAAATATCAAGCAGTATAATGATGGACTCGGCCTAAAGTGGCTCCTGAACCGCCATCTTATTCATTTGACCTCTCCCTCCCTTCCCTTGTCTTCCGGGGGCTCAGCTCGGGAAACCGAAACCTATCCTAGCCCAGGACACTGAATCCTGCCCTTGGCCAATCAGAGGTAGCCACTTGTACTTCCCTTCGTATTTGCCTACCATAACCTCCTACCTATATATCTATCCCTCCCAGCGGTCAGGGCTGCTGTTTTCCCATTGCGAGACAGTCCAGCAGGTCACTTAATAAAGCTTGTTACTACTGCCCAGTGTTTTGGCTCTTTTCTATCATCTGAACACTTTGGTTTTATCTCTTTCCAGTCGTGTGTGTGTGTGTGTGTGTGTGTGTGTGTGTGGTCCGCGTCCAGTCTTTTTTAAAAAATAAGGATGCTAAATGTAGTTCTAATCATACTGTACATACATATTTGAATTCTATTGTCCATCAGTAGCATTATATCATGCCTGCTACATTGTTATAGATAATATGAATACTTTCTCAGTTTTTCAGGAAAGAACTGTTAAAGGATAGTTTTTTTTAAAGGTGAAGTCATGACTTTTAAACAGATACAAAATGAACACATTAAAGATTTCTTCTTTAAAAAAGATTTTATTTAACTCATTATTAACCAGGGACCCAGTAGATCAGGGATATTGAAATGAACGTGCACATGGGGACAAAACTAGCTTCTTCCACAGTGAGGAGGAAAGTCTACTGAATGTCCACAGGATTGAATTTTTGCAGGTCCCTAAACATTTCTGTCGTTGGTTGGACTCATCCATTGTACTGTGAAAGACTGTGACCCAAGAATATCCTGCACAGTTGGTTTACTATTCGAGGATGAAGGCATCATGCAATTTCAGATGAATATAGCAGATCCAGCTAAGGAGAAATGGTGCTAATGACCAGAGGGGTGAGTGTGGGCATTTTCTCAATCCCACATGGGTCCAGCCCCAGGAAATGTGGGGTGAGGAAAACTAGCATTTATTGAGTGCCTTCTTGGTATCAGGCACTCCAGAACATTACAATCTTTATATCGCCACAAATATTTATTGATCACCTACTATGGGCCAAACAGTTTTAGACTCTGGTGATACAGTGTTAAACAAAAATTCTTCTCTTGTGCACAAATAAACAAATATTTGACATAATCTCAGTGATGCTTATCACCAGTATTATTATGAAAAAAATGGGAAAAAATGAAAGGAAGCATTATTGTCAGCAAGTAGTTAGGGAAGGCCTCCTGGAAGAAGTGGCATCTGAGCAAAGACCTGAATTAACAAGAGGAGGAGCCTTGCAACACTGAGTGAGCCTTGCCCAGCCTAAAGATGAAGAAACCAACCTCAGAGAAGGGTCCTGGCTTTCTCTAGATTACAAGGTTCCTAAGACATCCTAAGGCGTTCCTGCCGCGATCTGGGCTCAGGTGATGTCAGAGGCAGCACCTGACCCTCAGGCCCTCCGTTTATAGGCAGCTGTGTTCTCAAAAAACCCTTAGACCACCCGACTCAGTACCAGGCTAGCCCATTGCCTTCACTTTATTACTTTCCACTTCCCCTTCTCTCCCTACCCCACCTCCTTCTTGTTGTTCTTACAATATTTTATTATAAACACTGGAAAACTTATTATACATAAACACATAAAGGCTCAGTTTAATGAGTAATTATAGGGATAACACCTCAGTAACCAGCACCCAAATAAAGAAATAGAATATTGGGGAGTTCCCTGGTGGTGTAGTGGCTTAAGGCTTTGGTGCTAGCGCTGTGTCAATGCTGCGGCCTGGGTTCAATTCCCAGCCAGGGAGCTACCCACATACAAGAAGAAGAAGAAGAAAAAAAAAAGAATTAAAAAAAAAAGAAGAAGAAAAGAAAAGAAATAGAATATTGGGGCCACTCAAAAGCCTTTGTGTGTTCCTTTCCACTTTCTTGTCATTTGTGGTCACCTCTTCCTTGCTTTCCTTATCATTTAACCATATATCTATGTATGTATATGTCCCTAAACAATATACTTTAGTTTTGCTTCATCTTGAACTTCATATAAATGATATAATTCTGCACATGTTCTTTGTGTCTTTCACTCTGCACATCATGTTTACAAGATTCATCTGTGATTCTGAGTCTATTAGTATATGGTACTGTAACAAAGTACCATAGACCTGCTGGCTTAAACAACAGACATTTATTTTCTCACAGATCTGGAGGCCAGAAGTCCGAGATTAAGGTATCAGGAAGGTTAGACCCTTCCCAACACTATGCGGGAAGGATCTATTTCAGGCCTTTCTCCTTGGCTGGTAGATGGCTGTCTTCTCCCTGTGTCTTTACGTTGTCTTCCCTCTGTACCTCTCTATATCGGTCATATGGGATTAGGGCACACCCGTTTGACCTCATTTCAACTTAATTACCTATGTAAAGACCCTCTCTGTAAACATGGTCAGACTCTCAAGTATGGTGGTTAGAACTTGAACATGTGAATTTGGGGTGGGGGACACAACTCAGCCCATAGCACTGGTTTTCAGTGCTGCAGAGTATTTAATTGCATGAATACGTCACAATGTATTTATCCATTCTCCTAATGATAGGCACTTGAGCTGTTTCCAGTTTGGGGCCATTACAAATAATCCTGCTTTAAATACCCTTTTACCTGTAACTCAGCGCATGTGTGCATGAGTTTCTCCAGGGTTTATGATTAGAAATAGAACAACTGAGTCCTAGAGTAAGCTTATCTTGGATTTTAAAAGACATGCAAATAGTTTTCCAAAGTGGTTGCACCAATTTCTCCTCCTTGCAGCCATATATTCTCGTATCTTCCTTGCTCTACTTCCTCACCAGCACATGGTATTGTAGACTTCTTAATGTTAACTGTGAGCTACTTTCTTTTGCATTTCCCTGGAGACTGCTGGGGTTGAGCACGCTTTTACATAGGCTATCTGGAGCTCCCATCTTATGAAATGACTGCTCAAGTCATTTGTCCATTTTCCTACTGTCCTTTTAATTTTTAAATCTCTTCCCTTACTATAGTCATGGCGGTTTTATTTTATTGTAAAGGCGTAGTGTTAACTTTCCTGCCAATGGGATTTGGTCAGTACATCTTATTCACTGTGAAAAATGTTAATAACTCGAATCTCAAAGAACAAGTGTTAAAAGTTTAATCCCTTCATTCACAGAAGCTCCTGGGCTTCTCGTGCAAACATGCCAGCATTCCTCCTCCAACTTCCTCCCTCTACATGTGGATAGAGCCTCACCCCAAGTTACAGCATCCCCTCACCCCCGACCTGCCGCCATGCTACCCACGCAGGACCATGGCGACGAACGCGGTGATGTGTGAACGTCTAGCGTGGGGCCCTGTGTGCTGTTAGTGAATATTACTTCTCTTCCCCTTTCCTGACGCTCCGCAGAAAGGAGGAGGAGCAACGGCTAAGAGTAACACTGACCAACTGCTACCTGAGTGCCAGGTTGCATGCCAAGGGCCACCCACTGCCTGTTGCTGCCATTTTCTCCGTTACAGATTTCATTCAGTGCAGTCATGTATGTCCTTTGCCTTTGCCACCCTCCTCCCTCCTGATGCCTGGAACTTGGCACTCCACCAGCCATCGTGGACCATGAGTTGTAGCCCTAAAGGAGGGAAGAGTCTGGCCCTGGCCCACAGGGGAGCCATCAGACCGGACCCTGAAAGACAACTGGTTTCATGCACGACAGCATTAACCTCTGTCATCTTAAAGCCCCTGCTATTTGGTTTTCTATCACATGAGGCAGGACCTAATCCTGAGACTTACGGAGAATACACGTTTTCAGTTAAATATAAACGTGTGTTTGTTTGATGTAAGTTTTCCTGCTTTCATTAAAATCATGTTTGCTGGTGAGTGATAATATATTTAAGTCTCCACACTCAAATTTGTATTTTTCAAATAGCCCAGGATCAGTATTTTCAAGCTGATATGAGTAATTGCGACATGGCATCTAGATAGCTAAACAATTAGAAATTCCTGTGATAGAACGTATTCCTTACTCTTTGTAAGACGTTGATGACAGCTACACATATGTCTATGTTGGGATACCCAGGGGGTGATGAATTCATTCTTTTTGAATTGAATTAGCAGCAGATTCTCACAGAGAACGTGCTGCGTCAGTTAGCCAGGCTGCGTTCTGCTTAAAGTGAGACTCCGGTCATGGTCCTGACCTTTCGTGACTGGAATATGATAAAGATATAGGTTGTAAGTCACTGTCAGATAGCAGGTTAAAGGGATTGGTCACGGAATCATTATTAAAGTAGGAAGTGGTGTACACGTGTGCGCGCGCGCACACACACACACAATGACGAGTCCGTGTGTGATGGAGGGGTGAACACTACGGATTCTGGTGGTAAAGCCCTGGATGACTCACTTAACCCTCCCAGACCGCGGCACCGATCTCTCGGTCATTTCCGAACCTGCCGCTAGACCGCTGGGCCTAATTCTCGGTACTTTGCCTCGTACGTGAGAATGACTCCAAGTTCCATCTTACTCTAACCACTTGTTTGCATGGAACTAACATGTTTCTATATCATGTTGGTTTTTTCTCTTTAATGCTCAGGAGCCCAGGTATAGGGGACGGTTAGGTTCAGGGCCTCAGGTCTGGTAGGGTTAATATTTGTGATGCTCAGTTTCCTCATTTGAAAGTGGTGGCTTGTAACATGGATGGATTGTGAAGACTAAATAAGAAAATGCATGCAACATGCTTGGGGTAAAGAAAGCACTCAAGAAATGTTAAGTAAGGTGGGTTTGTTTTTACTTTTAACTTGTCAATTGGCTAATTTGGGGCAAAGAAGTCCAATCTGTCTCTTCAGCAGAAAGCCCTTCTCCTATTCAAGCCAGTTGAGCAATGCCTCAGCTAGGCCCCGGGGAGCAGCTCAGCCCTAAACATGACACCGTGCCCGGGGTGGGTCCCTGGGCCCCTCTCCTCTCCAAGACAGTAACACTCCGCATCACCAAAGCCCTGAAGAGCTGGGTGTAAGTACAGATTATGTTTCAGTTTTTATTTAAGGATCCTAATTTCTGGATGTTTATTTTGGGGATTACAGTGGTGGCTTAAGCTACTTTAAGATATTATAAGTTGAAGTCTTTCCTTCACTTGGCTGCTAAAGTTTAATTCAGTCTAATTATTTCATATAGCATCAACACGATAATAGTTTCATAATTTCTAGTATATTAAGCACTTAATATGTTGTGTCATTTGAAATCACGTATTCAATTCAGCAAAGTACATTTTAATGAGAGTTAAGTGGTGTGAAAATATTAGTACAATGTGATGGTTCATCTTGGTGCTCATGTTTTGTAGGTCGGTTCCTGATGCACAAATGCCGCTCTCACCAGGTAAGGGAAGCAATTAACTGCCTGAGACTGGTGTGGGGGTCCCACAAGCCAGTACTCCTACCTTCTGCCATACAAGACTTTACAGTGAAATTTCTCACGGCTTCACAACCCTGTAGAGCAAGCAGGGAAATCATTCGTTCCATTGTAGTGATGAGGACACTGAGGCTCTGCTGGGACGTAAATATGGCCCTTCTTGACTCAAAGCCACTGCAGTTTTTCCCTGTACCACAGGTCCTGTCAGTGTAACTTAGGGGGTGAGTGATGGCTGGACTCCAGGACAGCAAGGATTTAGAGCTGTCACACTTTTCTTCCCACCCTGGGACCCCACATGGAGAAACTGACAGCCACAAAGATGCTGGCAGACTTGGTATTTGCTCTTGGCAATTCTGCACCTTCTTTCAGAGTGTACTTGCGACACCCTAAATCTAATCATCTCATGCTCTTCAGCTATCCTGGGATTGCCAGAGAAAAGGGTCTTGAACTAAATCACAGTGAACCTGTGAGACAGCAACAGCTCAAAACAATCATGCATCAATGGCAGGATTCATGAAACAAAGAGAACTTCCTAGGACCCCTGAAATTGTATTACCATATTCCATCTAAGTGCAAAGCTAGCCCCTGTGTCACTTTACCTCTCCAGGCTTAGGTTTTTCCCATCAGTAAAATAGGAATCCTAAACTCCCCTGTGCTTATTTCTCAGAGACACTGAAATGAAGTAGAACATCAGAAGACCCTGTGTGGATCTTAAAGAGCAAGAATTCATACTGAGCTGAGAGAACAGGAGTTAGTGAGTCTGTGTGGTGTCCCTTCTGAGTGCGGCAACATAACTGCCCTTTAACCAGTGCCTTCGGTAACTCAAACCCAAAGGATTAAAGACCTTTGGGTGAAAGCATGCCCTACAGTGGCTAAGAAAAAAAGTGAGAGAGAGAGAAAGAAAAACTAAGAAAAGGAGCGACTACAAAGAAATCTTCATTGTAACTAGAAAGTCTCTGTAGTTGGAAAAGAAAAAGGAGCTGTCCTTTTTAAAAAGTTTGTTTCATCCAGAGAGTTGCAAAATTAAGGAAGAAGAGTAAGAAAATGGTTTTGTATTAAGTATTTTTACACCTATCATGGACTTCCCACACGCCCAGGGCCTACCCTAAACATTTCACATGAATCAGCTCATCTAATGTGCTAGGGCCTTTCCCGTTCAATTCTGCATTTAATCTGCAAACAGCCCTCCTAAGTAGCCAGTAGTCACCATCCTACCGGTGGGAAAATGGCCAGATATGTAAGTTCCAGGCACAAAAAAGAAATCTGCAAAAGGGAGACTGAAAGGGGTGGCTGGGCTGTATGCCCCTCCAAATGCAAGCGGGGGAAGGGGCAGGGTTAGTGAGCGCCATTTCAGTTGGGCATCTGGGATGGATCAGAATTGATCTAACCCCGGCAGGGACCAAGACAGATGAGCAAGAGCTGTGGGCACACACGGTTAGGAGGCCTGGGAGGAGAAACTCCCTCTGAGGGGTCTGCTGGCCACAGCTGACTCTGCCTCTTCCCTCCGGTCACCCTGAGCTCTGGGCACACAAACCCTGTTTTGCCTGCCCCGCCCTCCCTCCCAGCCTCCTCTAACCTGGACGAGGAAACTTGGGAAAGACTTATTCACACTGAGGTGATTTAGGTGAGAGAGTACTCTGTTACAAGAGCAAGGGTTAAGTCAGCTCTTGAGCTGCTCACAGGAACTTCTGGGAGCCTGGGGTGTGGGTCCATGTCACGCCCAGGCCCCCTCCAATCGTGCCCTGGGGCCTTCAGAGCTGGGTCAGGCCTGTGAACTCAGCACGTCTCTGCCCTAGGATCTGGGGCAACACCTCCAGGAGCCACAAAATGCCACTCACTTCCCAGAGTTCCCAGTACAGGAAAGGCCAAGGCTGCTTCTCTCCACATCCCTGCTTCCCCCTCCCTCTGGTGGGGCTGATGGGAGTCCCTGGCCCTTCTTACTTCAGGTGAAATGATATATGAAAACACTCAGTGCTTACTGGCTGTGGGGGAAATACTATCACTTTAGAGAACCCTAAGAGCTCATGTCTTCACTAATATATTTCACTATGAAACAGTCCAGTTCTTCATTGTTCAAAATGAAATTCGAGCTGGCTCTGTTCTCTGCCACTCAGAGTCATGGGAAGTACTACCTCAGACAGGATTAGAACTACTTCTCTCTTGGGGTTCTGCAGCCCAGGACATTTAGGGAAGACTGTCAGCACTTGGGCCACCTCAGGTCTGCAGAGTAGAGAGAAGCCACCGACCAGCTCTGAGGGCTGGCAGGAGCCGGGCTTCCTCTGCACATCTGAGCCTGCAGACCAGTGTCAGTACTCTCCAGCACCCACAACACTCTGTCAGGGTCTATGGGGGCCTGGACTTCCCTGGAAGTCATGATCCCCCTAGTTCTCCTTCACTGAGTCCCTCCCTGTGTCTCCTCTCCTCTAGCTTCATGCCATGTAAAACCCATTTCCTCCCCTCTCACCTTCCCAACCCACTTCCTCCACCCTAAGCCTAAAGGCTCAGGGGCAAGTGTTATATGGTTCAGCAGGTCCCAAACCCTAGGTCCACAAGAGCCCCTCTGGATTGTTCCTGGGGTCTTCAATGCTCCAACAATGACCAGCATGCCCCACCCTTCTAAAACAAAAACAGTGTTGAATTCTTACTTCTTGCTAATTACAGTCTCAAGAAAAAGTCCTTCAGTTATTCAGTTAAAAAAATCATAGCATGTCAAAGCTGAAAGAGATGTTAAAGATCATCTCTAGGGCAGTTTCCTTTCTTTGCAGAAGACAAAACAAGATCAGAGATGGCCAAGGTCACAAACACGGTGCAGGGAAGGATGGGATCTACAACTTAGCTCTCTCTGTACCACAAACGCTCAATAAGAATAAAACAGACAAAAAACAAACAAACAAACAAACAAAAACCCCACCTCTGGCTCAAAATAACACAAGCTCATGTCCCAGAAATGGTGAACGATCCTGGTCCATCTCCTGCTGGTTTCTGCAATAAGGCAGTTATGAACCCATGAGATGTACCTGTCACCGTGACACGTGTGTGCGTCAACTGTGTCGAAAAGGCTCTCCTTCTAAATAAATGAATAAAAACGTGGATGCTAATTGAAGATTAGCATCATCTCCCATCAATGCTAATACGTTTTTCCATTATTTGCAATTCCCTTTTGTAAATCTGAGGGAAACATCATTGCCCAAATTAGCTCTTTTCGCTCAATAAAGGCCATATTAGCATTCTGAGGTTTGTGTTTGCTTACTGCTTATTTAGAGAGGTCAAATGAGAAGTTGGGCAGCCTGCACCTGATTTCCATTTCACTGAAGAAAGGTGGCAGGGGAGGGGGCTGCCAAGTCCCTAGAAGCCAGGTCTCGCTCTCTGGCTGTAGCTGAGGGGGCCCCTTCACTTTCACAGTGTACCAAGTGCCTCCACAGTGTCCTCCCCTGAAGGACTGGTTCAAATGGCGTGAAACTGACTCAAGTGACTCCCAGGTCTCCCTCTGCCTGGAACTCTCTGATCCCCTCCTTTCAGGGCTGCCTCCCTATCAAATGACAACTCAAAAAGCCCTTCTTCTCCTGCCCACCCACTTAAATGGCCTTCTTTCCCTACTATCTCCCATGTTTCTTTCTAGCGGGGCACAGCACCGAGAAGGCTATTCCTGGATCCCTTACTGGAACGGAAGCTTCATTTCCGCAGCAACCCGAACCACTAGTTCACCCCTGCAGGCCCAGCGCTGACGTCACAGATGCTGGCTGTTTGGTAAAGGAATGAAGGCAGGAAGGAAAGTCTAAGCTGATAAGGCCCTGGGAGTATTGTCTAAGAGGTAGAGGGGAAGCTGCACTCCTAGTCCCAAATCTTTTCGGAGTTCCACTGTGAAAGGAAAAAGACCAGTCTTTGAAACCAGAGTTGTTTCCAAATCCCAACTTTTTCCACTGCTGGCAGGATAATTTTGGCCGTGATGATTTAACCCTCCAGAGCCTCAGTTTTCTTTTATTTTTTAAATTTAATTTTTTTTTTTTTTTAGTTCTCTTTCCATCACCTTATATCAATTTTCTAACCTGCCAATTATTAGTGGGGCGGGAGGGAGAGGGCGGGAACGACGCTGATTAGGTTAAGCGCCTGGCCCAGTGCTAGATCAAAGGGTGTCCACCTTTCCTACACAGTCATCACCCCGAGTCACACTACGGAAAGCCGGGACACCCAAGTGGACAACCCTTCCTCTTCCCCTTGGCTTCAAGTGCAGGGTACGGGTCCTGAGAACACCAAGGGAAGCGGGGCGCTCCCTGGCCCCTCCAGCCGCAGCCTTGGGCCGCTCCTACCCAGCCCCTTCCAGTCCCGGTCCGTAGCTCCAGGCCTCCCAAGAGTCCCGGCACGGGGACCGGCCCAGTCAGTGGCTCACAACCATTTCGGAGTCCCAGTCCAGACTTCTGTGGGGACCTTATGGGCACCATCGCCCCTCACCAGCAATATGCATCCTCGGCCGCGCACACGCTGCCCCACGTGCTTTCGGGGGCCACCGAGCTGCCCCGTTCGGGGTGGAGCCGAAGACCGACCACTCGGCGCCTAGTTCCGCCAGCGCGAGAGAGGCGCGCGTTAGCAGGCACCACGTGACCGAGCGTGACTGACGGCGCCTCCTGGAAGCAGCGCCGGGGTCGAGCGGGCAGAAGGCCAATTTCCCATGGTCCATCATTTGCATATATAATATAAGACTGTTAAGGAGACGATTAGATTTAATGTGGACATAATTACAAACATAAAATTACAGTACATGTTATACAAAAGCTTGTAAGATCTTGAATAGTTTGGAAATTTTAAAAATTTCCAAGGCATAGTCACCATAACTGTAAAAGATTTCATAGTGTCAGCTTTATATAGTGTCCGAGAAAACCCTAGTGTCGTGCTCGCTTCGGCAGCACATATACTAAAATTGGAACGATACAGAGAAGATTAGCATGGCCCCTGCGCAAGGATGACACGCAAATTCGTGAAGCGTTCCATATTTTTGTACCCCCGTGCAGAGTTTGCATCTTGGAGTTTTTCAGCTACAAGTTCTACCGTGTGCGACACAAAGGAAACTAATCCCAGGAGATAGAATAAAAAGGGGTGGGGCTTAGTCAAATTCGTCCGTTTGCCTGTACTTTTTCCTTCTGGCCCTTGGGTCCGCCCAGTCTTCCATGTTTTCCATCCTGCCGCTGCTGCCCTCTGCACTATCCTCAGTTCCGTGGTATCTTACACTTAAGGAAATTACCTTGCCAAAGTTGAACCATTTAGGACCAAGAACGTAACAGGACCTTAGTGCCACGATAAACATAAAATGATCTATAATAGGAACTTGCAACAAGACTGACTCCTTATGTTGCCTCTGAATCTTAAAATAATAATTAATAATAAATAATAATGCCCGCTCCTTATTGATCATCTGCCTCATGCCAGGGGCTTCACCAATATCTCATTTTAATATTCCTGATAGCCCTGCCCTGTGGGTGTTTACAGGAGACACTGAGAGGTAACGTAACACGGTTAAGGTTATGTAACTAGCAAGTGGCTGAGACAAGGCCTCATGTTTAAAGGCACAGATCCTGAAAAGATGGGGGGCCTGCCCCTAGGTAATTAAATTGCAAAAAGATACACACCTAACTAGTAAGATGAGAAGGAAAAAAAGTCCAGCACAGTTCAGATTTCCTGTGATGACTTTGTCAATGTTTTTTGAAATATCCATGCCTTTCCAGGAGAAAAATGTTGGTGCATATGCTTTGCTGGTGACTGAGTGAGGACTCAGTAGTCGCCTGGCGGTCCCCGCAGCCTCTGGAAGCATCGTCGGTGGGCCTAGAGCGGTCACTTGGTTCCTAGCCTCTGTGCCTCAGCAGTCGAGGCTGGCAACCAGAGGCGGAGCCCAGGCGCCTCCCCAGGGCAGCGGCGGGTACTCTCCCCGGGGGCACTCGGAGCAGCGGCTTAGCCTTCCATCAGGGATCCATTTCTGTTCTCTTCAGTAGAGGTGAAATGATCCTTTCCAGGGAACAGCAGAGAATAGGAGTTTGTGGGACTGCTCCTTGCACCTCCTCTTTCAGCTCACAGCTTCCAAATGCATGGAGTTAGAGGACAACCTTTGGTTTTTCTTTCTTCTCCCAACGATGCTCAGTTCTTCTTTGAAGGCCACTTGGGCAGTTGGGCAAATGGTTTTAATAATCTCCTTCTGGGATGCCAAACAAGGAAACGACCAATGGTGGTGTGGCTCCTTCTCCTTCTAAGGAAACTCTTGGCATGACCGTTGTCTCAGACCAGAAATAAGGAAAGATGGGCAACTGCTACTCTTGGAAAAGCCAGAGAGATCGGGCTGACTCTCCAGGCTCTGCACAATGTTATGAGGTAGGTACCCTTTCCCTGCTCATGTATAGATGAGAGAGCTGAGGTACAAAGAGATTCAACAACTTGATCAATGTTACACAACTAGTCAGTGACAGAGAAGGGATTGAGACCCAGGAAGTCTGGCTATAGGGTTTGTGCACTTAACCAAACACCAAGAACCTTCCCCAGTGAAGAAGAGGAGACAAGGCTGTTTAGAATTAATAGAAGGAGACTGCAGGCCCATTTCTACCTTGATTGGTGTTCTGAATTAAAAAACAGGAGTGGCATTTTTGCAAAGGAGCAAGGCTATACTTTGATCAAGATAGCTGGGAAAGGTGGACAGGTATGAGCCCAGTGACCTGGCAAAATGTGAACGAGTAAAGGCACTCTCTTTTGCAAGAAATTGGAAGAGAAGGAGTTTTCCTACTCTAGGCTGACCATTACTGACTTGACACCTGCCCACAAAACTAATCCTATTGATGAAGGATCTTCTGAGCAGTAAATCTGTGCTTAATTAACCTTATGCAAATGATTTTAATTGCTTCCCAGTAGCTTTTGTCCAGAAGCACCTAGGGATTCGTTCCCTCAGACATTTCCAGCAGGTGGATGAACCACAAGTTAGAAGCCATTCATCTAGCCAACTCTTGAGCACCTGTCATGCACTGGGCCTTGTGTTGGAGGTCACAAGGAAGAGCAAGATGTGACCCCTGTTGCCAGGGTACTTACAGTCCTACAGCAAACAGACACAACCAAGGATAACCCAAGGAGGTGAGTGCTCTGTCAGCCTCATGCACCAAGTGCCAGGGGACCACAGAGATTAGTCCCAGGAACCCAGGGGTCTTCTAGGTGACTTTTGCCAACAGGTTGCCCTGATTTACAGAGGAAATGGAGGTGGGGAGTGACTGCTGGGTTCTCCCAGTGGGATGATACATCAAGCAACCTGATGCTGTCTCTACCAGTGCCTCAGTTTCTTACCCTGGATTTGCTGAGATGGATGAAAAGAGAGACTACCTCTACTACCACTCCTCGCTATGCTATGAGGGGACCAGAGTTCCTCTGCTGAAAAAGGAGAGGGAGGTTGGAAGGCTCATGGTTTACCTGGTTCTTTACCTGGCCACCCCCACCCCCATCTCCAGAGCCAGACCTCCTGTGGGCACCGCCTGGGGTCAGGGATGTGGAACCAAACACCCCTGAAAGAACAGCCAGGAAAACATTCTGTGCCCCACACACCACTCCCAATTCCCCAAGCCCCACGTTTGTGCCTAAGACCAGGCGCCTTGGTCTGGGGCATTCAGACGCTAGCTGTAATGCCTACAATATGTCGCAAGGTGGCAACGTTGTGACGAGAAATAGACAAAAACTCCTGTTTTGTTTTTTTTTCCAAAGCATATTTTCCCTATTAATGTTTCATTTAACTTAATTAGAATCTGGTAAACTAATTAAAGTAGATACGAGCCTCGCAATCGGCAATAATTCGTATAATTATTGATAATTACATCCATACCAATCGTTTGGTTATTAACACTTGGGGGAGAACAAACCACTTCTGAAGGGAAGCGGAGCCCAGGAGGGTTTTCGCGACAGTTTTCTGGGTCGGATCCGCCTACAACTCCAATCCGCAGAGATTCCGGTCCAGATGGGGCGCCCTTTCCGACAGGCCCCAGCTGCCTACAGCTTTTTTTCTCCACTTTGGGGTTTCGGAAAGGAAAGGTGACAAGGAGTATTTGCTAGGCTATGTGTGGGCTGCGGCCTTGGAACTTCCTAGCCTGGGTAGTAACTTTTCACATTTCCCCAGGAAGGAAAGTACCGCTTCCAAAGGTGCGTGCACTCCGCAAAGGCAGCGCTCCCCCGCCCTGTCCCAGCTCTGCTTGCCCCCCTCACGCCCTGCGGACGCAAGTCACTTCTCTCTGAACCCCAGTTTCACCTTTGGTACAGTGGAGACTGATCGGGTCCGTTCAGCCCAAAGGAAATGTTCCCGATCCCCGAAGGGTCCCTGCGGGAAGATCGTGTGTTCCGAGGCCACTTCATCCCTCCGCGAAGCCTCACGGTTTACCCAGCGTCCGCACGGCCACTCTCTCTGTCCTGTCCCTCTTCTGTGTCTCGCGTTCGAAATATCCTGGGGCTTGGAGTCCTCAGGCGCTAGCGCTGGGTGCCCTGAAGACTGGCTTCTGGTCTTGATCGCCAGATCAGGTTCCCCGCCCACACCCCTTCCGCGTGGCCCGGAGAGCGCACCCTGCCCCCCGGCTCCGCCCCGGGCCTCCTAGACGACCGGCTACCAAACTTTTCGGGCCAGCCTGCTCTCCCGAAGGCGCAGGACTGCACGCCCGCCTCCAGGGCCTCTGTGCTGGGCGCTCAGGGAGAGCCTGGGTGTACCCGGAGGGCGGGGACCTTGGGCGCTGGGCTCGGCCGCGCACCGCTGCTGCCCTGTGCCCCGCTCCCTTCCCAGAGCGCTTCCACACGCCGCAGGGAGAGGAACCTGGATGTTCTACAGAGGCAGACGCGGAGGCCTAGGGAGCACAAAGGGGGCAAACTGGAAGCCACGGCTGCGCGGTTCCCAAACCTGGCACTCTCCCACTGCACCCCAACAGGTGCGCTGCAGTTAGGTGCCCCGTGGAAAATGAGGCCGACAGGAGGCCCGCGGCCACGCCAAGCCGCACGCCGTGGCCCGGTTCCCCCGCCGCCACCCGTCGGGGCCTGGCGAGCACAGCGACCCAGACACTGGGGGCCCGTTGGAGTTACCCTGCACCTTGGGCTCCTCCAGGTCCGCAAACCCACTTGGACTACAATGGACGGAACTTAAACTTCGCCAGAGGTGCTTCCCTGCCCATAGCGGCGGGCAGGCGAAAGGGCATCCGCGCCCCAGCGTCGAGTCTCGCCCCGCCTTTCCAGGCCTGCCCCGCCCAGGCCCCCAGCCCTCACCCCGCCCCGGCGCTCCAGGGCCAGGCCCGCGGAGTCCGCGCCTCCGACAGTTCTGGTTGAACCTGGGATTCTGGGCAGCGCCCCGTCTCTGAGCGCCCTGGAGGTGACTTCCCCGATGGTGCAGACGTGGAAATGGCACGAATAAACTCTTCGTCCCCTGCGAGCGCTCGAGGGAAGTGGCGACCAGGGCGCCAGGAATCCTGCCGTCGTAGCGTTCTTTACCCGGGCCGGGGTCCAGGGGAGAGTCCTAAACGCGGGGAGGGCGTGGCCTGTGGGGCGGGAGGGCGTGTCCGAAGGACCGAGGGAGAGAAGTCAGGCGCCGGCTACTGCCCAGCTAAACGGGCGCGGTTCTGAGCGCGGCGCCCCAGAACTCGCGCTGCGCTCGCCTCGCTCCACCTGTTGCGCAGCACTCAGCCTGCCTCCGCCCACCCTCCCACTCCGAGTCCCACCTCCACAGCCCCAGCAAGTGACAGATTTTTTTTTTATTAAAAACAAAACAAAGGTCACGGATACAGGGTGGTCTCCCCAAACAGGCTCAAGGTGGTCTCCATCTTGTGAGTCAGTTGTCGCCCTTTTTAAAGTGCTGTTACATCAGGAGGTTACAACAAAAATGGACAAAGCAAAACCCATAGGGGACTGCAAAACAGGACAGGAAGTATGTCCAAGGAAAAGGAAGCAAAATTAACTTACAGCATGAATAAATTAAAGTGGACCCAATACTGAACCGAGAGACTCGCAGTACACTTATATCCATTGCACATAGCCACTTTGCAGTTAGGAACAAGTTTCAGAAGTGGACGGGACGGGGAGCTCGAGGCCAGGCCAGAGACGTCGCTACACTGTAATCACAACTGAGGGGCCCAGGCCGTTTCGGCGGTCCCAGGCTGCCCCCTCCCCTTTCTTACCCCATTCTGTCCAGTTAACCCCATGAGGTCCGATGCCCTGGAGTTCAACCGTAGGGTGAAGTGGTATTTACACTTGGAAACGGAGGTGGGGCCCTGGGCTGGGGCGCCCGGGAGGGGCGGGCAAGGCCGAGGCGCCCGGGAGGCTGTATTTACACCGGTCCGGTCCGAATGGCTTGTTCCTCGCTCTCGGCCGCCGCGGCCGCGGGTATTTACAGGAAGAGAGCAGCATGGCTTGAGGGCGCCTGGGCGCGGCCGGGCCGGCCCTAGGGCAACAACGGGGGTTTGAAGGAGCAGTTGCCAGTGCAGTGGCGGGGCGTCAGCATCTTGCAGGAGAAGTGGTGCAGGGCGTCATGCGCTTCTAGAGAGACAGTCGGACGGGCCACGGTGGGTGCCTCGCCTGCCGGGCTTCGCTGGCACGGTCCACCCGCCCCCCTCCCCAGCACGCCGGGGGCTTCCCCTCCCCCGTCTGCCTCGGGGGCTCTCAAGCAAGCAAATCGTAAGGAAGTAGGAGGGCAGGAGAGAGGTCCTAGCGATTCAGAACCACTGCTCTGGTTCAACGGCCCATTTTACAGAAGAGGATACTGAGGCACAGAAAGGGACGGGACGTCCAGCTGCTGAAGACCAGATCTGGACCCGAGGGCAAGTTTCCCAATGCCTAGAGCCCAACGGGTTCTTTCTCCCTATCCCACAGTTCTAGAATCATTTCCCCATTAAATGAAAAAATCCTATTTCCTTCCTCTCAGCTCCTGATCCGTGTAGACCTGGCCTTCCCCTCACTGGCCCCGCCATTCATCATTCATTCATTCATTCATCATTCATTCATCCACCCATGCAGTCGCTCACTCGTGTGCCAGCACAGCCAGCCTGGCACCCCTCCTTATCTTTGTTCTCCCGCTTCCGCACCTTTTAACTTCTGCTGGATGGCATAGCGCGCCTTCCGCTCTTGGTCGAGCTCGTTACACAGAGTGTCTGGAAGACATGGGGAGGGGCCGGTGAGGAAATGAGACCCCCCTCAGGCCGGCCGGGATCACAGCCCGGGCCTCACCCTCTCCCTAGTCCTCACCCCCTCGCAAAAACAAGTCCGGGCCCGGAGGGAGGGAGCATCCACGCTCCAAACTGCAGCCTGGCGGAGGGAGGAAATGGCCTGGGATGGCGCTTAAAGGCAGACGGATCTAACCAAAATTAAAGCAAACTTAGGCATTACTTCCCAGGTAATTTTACGCCTCGATTTTTAATTTAGAAACCATGGAAATTGCCGCGATAAGAAGTTCAATCACTCCATGTAATGATGCCTGCAAGCCGTTTGCTGGGCTCGCTTGCCATTCTGAGGCTAATCAGACTATACAAAGGATATTAAATAAAAAAAATAATTGTTAAATTACCTTCAATTTAAATCCAAATGACTGAGCCAACATTGCGGCTCCTGCCAGACGAGAGGCAGTTACCGCCGTGCACGCGCTCACCTGACTCCCGTCTTACCTCTGACAATTTGCAGCTGTTGCACCATTTCTTCTCGATAAGCCAATTCCCTCTTCATTTGATCCTGAAAATTATCTGTGCAAATTGATTAAGTGAGAGCTGTTACGCACAGCCCCCCTCCCTCGGCCCCATTTCCCCACTCTCCATCTCCACCCCACCCCCTCAGTCTTTGGTCTAGCGGGAAACCCCAGGAAAGGAGGGTTCGGTGGCTTCCGCAGGGGCGCAGGGCAGCTAGCCGCCTGCACTTGGGGTCCCGGAACGAGGCCGGGCGTGCGTGAAGTAGCTTCTGACGATGAGATGGAGTGGGGATGAGGTGAGGTGGGTCAGGATGGGGGTACCTTTGAGACTCTGAAATTCTCGCTCCAGCTTCTTGCGGAGCTCCATTTGCTCCAGAAGCAGTTTTTGCAATTCTTCTGTGAAGGGGAGAGAATGGGAGGTAAAGGAAGGTGGTGTGCAGGACTCAGGATGCCCAGAGGTACCCACGTCCTGCCCTGGCCGATAGCCCTGAGACTGAAGTCGGGGTAGGTGGGGCCCTTAGGTAGAGGCCCTTAGCACTCAGCCCATTTGGTTGCAAAGGATTTAGGCAAGGAAAGAGGGGAAGGAGATATAGATTGCCCAGGAGAATCAAATTCAGGGTGGTAGAATGCATGTTCAACATACAGGTCTTGGCTCAAGGCACAAAGCAGTGTGGCATCTGCTTTCATTGTTCCTAGCTCCCTAACCTTAGAGACTGACCCAGGAGGACTCGATTTACCCCTTCAAAAGACAGACCTAATCCAGAGCAGGGGGAATCTGGTCAAAGGCTCGGATCAGCCCTGGAAAAATACATATACTCACAACAGTTTGCAATTTTGGAGGTTCTCAGACCCTAAATACATGCTAAGAACACTCATATAACCAATGATTTTGAAACTAATTGAATATCCTGTAAAATCTGTAGCTACACAGTGAAAGATGGTTGATCCTTTTTCTTTCTCACCACACCAACTTCCAAGCCCCGGGCTGGTTTGGGGAGAGGGGAGCAAGTAGGTGTGGAAAGCCCTGCTAGTGCTCCCAGAAACCAGCTGCAAAAAAGTGGCAGGAGGCTGCCCTGACCATAGAGCTATTGGTATCTGAGTCCTCCCCATGGGGAGGCTCTCTCTGAGAAATCCTTCCCTAGCAGGAGCTCAGGAAACACAAAACTGGGACATAGAGGAGCAAAGTGAGGTTAGAGGCTCCCTTCCTCTGTGCCTCAAGCCACATTCTCCCCCTTGCAGGCTGAGCAACAACCCCAGGATCCTATTCTGCAAACAAGCTCCTTACTCATCCCATTTAGGGTAGGATAGGTGGTTATGCATTAATTCCAGGAAAAAATTAACCTCTCAGACATTTCTAAAGGAAAGGCCTCCCAGGAATCTTGCTATTCAGAAAGTCATGTTTTTCAGTGAGTTTGGGAAACCCAGATTGTCCACATGTATCCAGTTCTGAGGATGATTATTCATTTCCCTTTCTCACTTGGCTATTCAGACAGACCCGGCCTTGGAAATCCAAACTTCCAGTGAATCTGTGTGAGCTGGTTCCCTCTAGCTACCGAATACCCACATACACGTCTGTGTCAGAATAATGTGGCCAGGGGCTTATCCTTTCCGCTCAGTGAAAACCAATTCACCACAAGCCCTGTCCTCACACTCACTCCTGCAGGAGTAACAGCCCTCTCCAAGAAGGGCCCATCTCCCCCAAGCACAGTGCAGTTCATTTCACAGATTTAACCTCACCTCTGGCCAGGTTCTCGATATCTTTCTCCACTAGCTGAGTTCCTGTGACATCCAGGGTGAGCCCATCTTCGCCTGGGATACAAGGACAGATAAGAGGGGTTCTGTCCTGGGAGAGGCCTTGGGAAGGGAGAAGTGAGCTTCCCCAGAACTGGGCTAAGTCAGGGACCTACTCCAGACTCTGTGCCTTTAGAGGAAACAGTTACAGGCATCCACTACTATACACTTTCCAAGTTATCATTTTAGAGGTGTAGCCATCATTTTAGAAAGTGACCCACTGCAGGAGAGTGGACCCAGGGAAGACAGACTACCTTAGGGCAGGAAGTGCCCTTTGACCTGTTTTATGTGGGTGATGGTGTCCCTCATTTCTTTCTAAAATGCCCTCTTCTCTTACCTGCAAGAGCCCCAGACCCACCAAAGAGGTAAGCAACTCAGTACATTTGGCCTGCACCTTGCCCGCGCTATTTATAAATATGCATCTGCCAGCCCCAGGAGGGGCCCGGCGGCCACTTACTCTTGACAGAACGGAAAGCTTTCTTCACAAGCCGAAGCCGGTGGGAACCTGGACAACCTGGGCCCTAGCTCACTACTGAGGGTGGTGCGCGAGAGTGCTAGGGCTCACCTCGGTCTGTATTGGCAGGACTTGGCTGAGAGATACTCCTTTGGTCTGGATAGGATTTCCTCGTTTCCAAATCATCGGCCGTCGAGTGATTGTCTTCCTTATCTGGCTCTTAAAGGCAATAAACCGGTTTTCAAGGAAAGGCAAAGAAACCGTGACCCCGATACGGCCAGAGCTGCGGCGGTCGGGGCGCCTGAGCCCTAATTAAAAGCGTCGCGGCCGCCGCCGTTCCCGGCTGTGCGCCTGGGCTCACACCCCCAGGCTTTGGGCCAGGGAACCCCTCCCCCCACCCCGCGAGGTCTGCTCTTCTCGCTCTCCACGCCCCTCTCCAGCCCCTCGGTAAAGAGCAATGCGAGCAGCCAGGCCCACCAGGGACGAGCGACCTACATCGCGCGCAGATTCTAGGGCACCGGGAGCGCGCGTGGCCGCCGGGTCTGCCAGCGCCGCTCCCGCCGAGAACGCGGCCCAGGCGGTGACCCTGGGGTGGGGATGCGCTCCTGGGGTCGGCCTGCCTAGAGTCTCAAGGCCCGCAGCCCTTCCTCTGCGACCCCCAGACTGCCGTGCGCACGTGCAGGGGTACCAACGCACACGGCCAAGGGCCTCCTCCTCCCCGGCATAGGGGACTTCGGGGCCCAAAACCTTGCTGAATAAATGAGAGGACTTGAAAGGAGTACCAGGTGTGGTTTGAAAGGGGTTTAACCCACTGGATGACGTGTACGTGAGCCTGTGTTTGTGTGCTGGCGGGAGTGGGTGGTTGTTAAGTAACCGAATGATGGAAGTTGCTGGGAGTTCTCGCTTAGCTGCTGCTTCCTTTTCTTTTTATTTTTTTTTTTTCTTCCGTTTTTCTTTCCCTCTCCCTCTCGCCTTTCGCTTTCTCTGCCTCCTTTTCCTCTCGTCTTCCTTCAAAGGCTTCCCCTGGCCCTGGCCCTCTGCCTGCGGTCCCCCCGTCACATTGGCCAGTGACCTCCTCAGGGGGGTCTGGGGGCGTTACCATGGGCCTCCGGGGTGCAGAGGTAGGAGGCCGCGGGCCCCAGCGCCGCCGCCGCGCTCTTCACGTGTTCGTCCCTCTCGGGCGCGTACACCTGCGTCGGCCGAGAAATGACAGGCAGTTAGGGGGACGCTCGGCGGCGGCTGGGAGCGACTGCCGAGGAGGTGGCGGAGGTCGGCGCGCCGGTGGGGCTGCAGCGCCCCGGGCGGCGGTGACGCACACCGCGCAGCCTGGCGCCCTCCGAGGCCGCATCCCCGCTGTGGATTCAGGGTCATTATTAGCGCCCTCCAGAAAATGATCTGACACACAAAGCGGCTCCCAAGCCCAGGACCGTTGAAAGCCGCTCCCACCCTCCTCACGCGCCTCTTTTCCGGCATCCTCCCTCCCACCCGCGCACGGTCCCCGGCATAAATGACGCCTTTTACATCTGGCTAACGATTCGTGTTTTAATGGACCGAATGGAAATGTACAAGTGTGTGCACCCGCTTTCAAATGGCCAACAATTTCCGGCTTAGCTGCACACCCCTCCCACCCGGACCCACCGCCCCAACAACCTGAGCGCCCCTCCACGGGCTGGACAGCGTCCCACCACGAACCCCCAAGGCATGATTTCGAAGAGACTCGGACAACTACGAATTGTTGTGGAAGAAGATTCCAGGGACCCCCGTACGTGGGGGTCGTCTTGGGGGAGAGGTCGCCCCCTCCTTACCCGCTGCTTCTCCCCGGGGCTCTGATCCTCACCCAGGCAGGCGTGCTACCGACCCGGCCCCACGGGAGCTTGTCTCTGGCTTTGGGTCTCCCTCTCTCATCCACTTTCTTCCTCCCGATCCCCCTTTATTTTTCTCCTTCTGTCTCGGTGCGACGGGCGGTCTCTGCCTGTCTCGTCCTCACTCTCATTCATGAAAGCAGCCCGCTCCCGCCCCGACCTTCCGACACCCTCAGCCAGGGGTCCTGGCGAGCCCAGCCCCACATTACTGCCCAAGCTGGCCCTGCCCAGAGAGCAGCTGGGGCCTGCTGCTGGAAGCCTACTGGGGACAGAATGTTCGTTCCCCTCCCGGCCAGGGGCGGCTCCGCATCCCCACAGTGCCGAGGGGCAAGCAGGAAGGCGCCACCGACCGGGCGGGCGTGGGGCTCACCTTGGCCGGCGTGGGGCCCCCCAGCGGCCCGCAAGGTTCTCGCAGCTCATAGCCGCCGCTCGGCGGGCTCCTTTCGGGTCTCCGCACCACGTCGTCGGCCGCCAGGTCCCCAAATGCGGACCGGCTGGCTGGAGGTAGCCCCGGGAGGCGCCGGGGCCGAGGGCTACCGCAGTCGGGAGAGTCTGTGGGGCAGTCGGCGCCCGAGGAGGTGGCAGACAGAGGCCCGGCGGGCTGGTCGCCGTCCGGGCCGCCTCCTGTGTTGGGCGCGCCGGTCGCGCTGGGCTCGGCCTCTTCTGGGGCTCCCTCGTCGTCGGGGAAGCGGTTGGACTCCACGTCCACCTCGGGCTCGTCCGCAGTGTCCACGTCGGGCGAGGCAGAGTGGTAGCTGGAGCTGCCCTCGCTCAGAAAGTCCGGACTCACGTAGCCGCCTCCGGTCCCCGCGCCGGGCCCGGGCCCCCGAGCGGGCCCAGCGCCGTAGGCGTCGCGGGCGCTACCGTAGAGCTTAGCAATGCTCTCGGCGTCTTTGACCACAGGCCGAAAGGCCGACACGTAGGAGCCTTTGCGCGCGTGCGGCGGCGGCGGCGGCGGGGCCAGTGGAGCCAGGGGCGGGGGCAGCGCCTCGTCCGCACCGTCCTCGTCCAGCGGCCCACGGGACAGCGCGCTCGGGCAGCGCTCCTCTGTGCCCAGTCCGCCCTCCTTGGCTGGCTCCGCACCGTCCAGGGGCTCGGGGCCGCCGCCACCCGCCGCCGCCGCCGCCGCCGCCGCCGCGGCGGCTACAGCGGCCGCCACGGCCTTGGCTTGGCTTTGCGCAGCGGGATAGGGCGGCACCGGGAGGCTGCCTGCCGCGGGCCAGAACATGGGAAACGTCGGGTACACAGTGGCTGCCGCGGCGGCTGCAGCCACGGCCGCAGCGTCCTTGGCTGCCCCCGGAGGCTGGTGACCCCAGAACATGGCACCACCGCCAGGGCCAGCCCCGGCCCCCGGGGGCAGGTGGCCGGTCCCTGGGCCGCCCGCGCCTCCTCCAGTGCCTGCGCCTCCGCCGCTCCCAGTGCCTGGGCCGCCCTTGGGGTCGCCTGCGCCTAACACCGGGTCGTCCTTTTTGGGGCAGAGGCCGAAAGCCGTGGGGAAGCCGTAGGGATGAGGGAAAAGCGGCGGGGGCAGCTTCTGCAAGAGGCCAAAGCCCTTGCTGGGCACTGGAATCACGGGGTAGCTGCGTACGCCTGCACCGCCACCAGGCCCTCCAGGGCCCGCGGGGCCGCCGGCTCCAGCCGCCAGACTAAGTCCCCGCTGCGGGTGGGGAGGAGGCGGCCCAGGAGGCCCGGCGGCCTCATCTTCGCCACAGCGCAGGCTTTTGTGGGGCGGCTGGCCTGGGGCCATCTCCGCTCCGCACCCCGGGCCTCCCCCGCCGCCGCCGCTGCCAGCACCACCTTTCCCCTGCCCACCTGACCCTCCATTAGCGCCACCGCCTCCGCCTCCTTGCAGCGAGAAGGTCCGCTTGCGTGTGCCGCCATTGAACATGGCCTTGACGTCCTCCCACGCGTGGCTCAGTTCGTCTGTGGCCGACTTGTCACTGAGTTTAAGGTGACGACGCCACGAGTTGAAGTTGGCGGCGTCAGGCTGCGTATACTTGGCGTCGGGTGTGCGGTGCGAGTGGAAAATGAACTTGTTAGGGGAGAAATACATGCTGCAATAGCCGCATTTGATGCACTTGGCACGCGAGCTGTTGTAACGCGCAGGGATGAAGCTGCCACGCGAGCCCCACGCGCATTCATGCACCACATCGAAGGCGAAGTTCTCGGGCAGCTTGGGTGGCTTATGCTCGCCCAGGAACGACTTGCACAGGCGTTCGGCCTCGCGCTTCGTGATCATGCCGCAACGGCGCGACGAGATGGGCATGGCCCCGGCCCGACGCAGAATCTCCAGCTGCACCGGCGTGCATTGCACGCACGTGATGCCCAGGGCCACGCGGCGGTTGTGGATCTCATTGTAGCTGTAGTTCTTGAGGAGGGTGTTGGAGATCTGTGCCAGGCACAGGCGCTCCTGGCCATCAATGACCAGAGACACGATAGGCACCCCGTACAGCGACGTCTCGCCCACCTGGTTGGGTTTGAGAGCGCTGGAGCCCGAATAGGGCTGCAACTCCTGCTTGGAGTTGGGCGAGGAGTTGCCCTCGCGCCCCGGCCCCAGCTGAGTGGTGAGAGCCTCCATGCCGCCGCTCCTGTGAAACAGAGAAAGCAGAGAGCAGATGAGCCATTTTCAGCGCCGCCGCGGCTCAGGCCCGCCCAGCGGGGCGCTCCGAGTCGGGCACGCAGGGGAATCTTGGCAATGGGGAGTCCAAGCTCATTCGCCCCCTGGACGGGCGCCTTTTGTTATTCAGACGCGTGCTGGCGCCGGAACAAAAGCCTCCAGGGTTTGGGGGAGGAGAAGGGGTAATTGAGACCTCAGGAATGCCCAGCCAGGAACGCAATCCTGTTTTCAGAATGGGGAGGAAATGGAGCCCAGAGACGGAGAGTGACTTGCCCAAGGCCACACAGCAAAGACATTGCCGAAACCAGGCTTCCCGGCGCCGAGATCCGAGAGCCTTCAGCCACCCTCTCAGCCCGCCCTTCCCGCCCAGGTCCTGAAGCCCGGACTTCGGGGACCAGCCGCCCCTCTGCTCAGTCGCGCATGCACGCTGGCGGGAGGGGGCAGCGCAAGGAGGGCTTCGGGGGAGGGGCGGTCACTGCCCATCTCCAGACAGTAAGGGTGCGGGGGAGGGAGAGGAGGAGGGTCTCCAGGCTGTGAGCGAGCATGGAGAGGCGGAGGCGACCGCTGTTCGCGGTGCTGAACTCGGCTCTCTGCAAAGCACCCAGCCCCAGGGCTGCCCCCAGCGCACCCAGCTCCCTGCTGGGCCGGCCCCCAGGATAACAGCACTGGTTTCCACAAACTCGAGCTTCTCCTCTCACGCCCGCAGCCCCGCGTTCGTTGAATAGAAAGATTCTAGGTAGAAACAGAAACCGTTTTCTTTCCAGCTAGCAGTGGAACCAGGGTCACGCAGTTCCCAACCACATTTTCGGCAATTTTAGCTGCGTTCCAGACCCAAGCTGGTTTTCATCCGGGTCAGCTTGTGAGATGGAGAGGTTCTCAAGCAAGTTTCTTAGGAGCCACTTCTCCGCTTACAGCTGCCCACTCCCTAAGTTCCCCTCCTCAGCTATGGCGTTTACTCTCAGGCCAAAGGCAGTCTCTCTGGGCTTCTTCTTGGAGGTGCGGTGCGGGGGCATCTCCTCTCTGAGCATCCTTCATGCCGGGCTAGCCTGTCTCGTATGGGCTGAAGGGAATCCTGGCCGGTCTCTGAAGCCACTACAAGCTCGAGGTCAAAAGTTGCTGCCCGTCCCATGCTTTGCTCGCTGGTCGGTGGAGGGAGGAAGCTGTGGGTACCGCAGCAGCGGGAAGACCAGGAGACCGATACTTGGGGCTCTCTAGGTGGCCGGGCCCGGCCACGTGTCCTTAGACACAGAAGGCTCCTACCTGGCCCACTGCTGCAGGCGCTCCTGCGGCCCAAGCAGCCCAAGTCTGAGGGTCCCTCCCCTAAACTCGGCAAAAAAGAAACATCCATTTTCAGAGGGGCAGCTGCTCCAGCCGGACAGGGATCCGAGTTTAAAAGCTGCACCAAGAAGACTGGGAGCTTCCGTCTGTGTCCCGCCCTCTCTATCGAGGTGCCCCTCAACTGTCGATCTTGTCCTCCCTGAACTGTCTGTCTCTCCCAGCCGCCTCCTCTTTCTCCCAGCTGTCTTCATACCTTCTTCAAGTATCAAGCTAGTTATGTATCTGTTATCTGTCTTTTATCTTTACCTCTGTGGGTCGAATTGAAATAAGATAGATGACCCTCCTTTCGCGTTGAAGTCCCTTGTAACATTTTAGGAGGCAAAAGCACTGCCCTAACTACCCGGGGTCAGCAAGAAAAGCTCCGCACCCCACTGCAGGGCTTTCAGGCGGGCTAGGGAGGTTGCCTGGGGGCGCCAGGGCTCTGGGAAATGATGATGTCTTCTCCGTTTCCCGAAATCCGCAAGTGTGCCCTGCCCGCATGCAGTGAAGGGACAGCCCTGCGCCGAGCGCATCTTTCCCAAGCTGAGCGTCTGCGGTCCCCGCGGGGTTTTCCCGAGTGGGAGGAGGGGGCTCTGGGCCCCAGAGCCGGAGAAGCGCGTGTGTGGCGGGGGGTCGGCTAGGAAAGGATCCGAATTTCAAGAGCCAGAGCGGAAAGCCCGGGCAAAGGGCTGCCACAGCGACAGGAAGCAGCGGCCAGGGCGGCTCAGGGAGCCGTCGCCCGCTCCTGAGGCTCGAGGACTGAGCTTGGAGAGGGTGACGAGGTGGATGACCAGCGGCGGTGGGAGTGAGACGATGGAGTCTTTAGGTGCAATAATAAAAGCAACAGCCACAGGAGCCCACATCGGAACTAAACGAAAGAAGCTGCAGGGGCAGGGTGCGGGGGCAGCGGACGACCGGACGCGGATACTCACCCTGCGGCGGCGGCGGCGGCGGGAGCCGGGCAGGCGGAGAGCGGAGGTGCGCGGCGGGCGGAGCGCCGGCCGGGAGTCGGGGATCCGCCGGGCTCTCCGGGTGACGGCGCAGCCCCTCCCCGCGCGCGCGCACAGCCGCGCTCCCGGGTTCCCTGCGCTCACACCCGCGGCCCCGCTGGCCCCTCCCGCGCGGTGCCGGCTCCCAGCAGGTGTGGGGCGCCAGGGCCCCGGGCACGGAGATGTGTGCCGGGGGCCGCTGACCCCGAGGCCCCGGAAGGGCCCACAGCAGAGGCCGAAGCTGGGAGCGCGTGAAGCGGCGACGGGCACCGCGCGGCCACAGCCCGAGTGCGAGGCCCGCGCGGGGCGGGCACGCCTCACAGCTGCGAGCTGGGGCGCCACACCCACCGCTCGCACAGTCGCTCGCGTCCTCCCGGGGCCAGCTAGCCCGCGGGCCACAAGCCGCGCCCGCCGCCTCCCTGCAGCCCCGGGCCTGCACTCCCCAGGTAAGCGGTCGCACACCTGCGCCCTGCGCCCGGCACCTGCGACCCGCGTTTGCCAAAGGGGCCAGGAGAGACGAAAGGCCCGGGGCCGCAAAGTTTGCCCCCCAGAAACGAAGTGGGGAGGCGCGCCACTCCTAGGGGCCAGGAGCGGCCCAGGGCAAGGCCGGGTGAGCGGGCTAAGGACAGCTCAGGAGGAAGGGGCGAGGGGCGGGCGGGCAGGGGCATCGCACTTTCGGGCCAGGACGGTGGAGCAGGATAGTGGCCCTGGGTAGCCGATAGGGTCACCAGCGGCCGGGACGGAGACCGCGGTGGGGGGAGGGCATAGCCAACCCCCGCACCCCCCACCGCATCTGACTTGGATGGCGGGGTGTCAGGACAGCCCGGGGAGGAACGACCTCCTGACTCCCCCAGTGAACCGGGAAACGGGTTTGGGGGGCTCTCCCATACTTGGTCAGGAGCCACGGCCTCGCTGGGGGACACCTGGGGACAACCGCTCTCTAGGTGACTGCTAAACTCTTTAGGTCTGCTGCTAGTTCAGCTTCCTGGTGGTGAGGGTCCGGCCCCTGGCGCGGGGCAGACACACTCGGCATCCTCTCCTCTCCAAGCTCCATTTCCACCCGCTCTGTCCGTGGTTTCTGTCGTCACCACCCCCCTCCCCCGCTGGGTCCCCGTGGTCACCCTCTCCCCACTTCGGCCTCTACTTCCTCCGAGTTACCAGTCGCACTCCCTCCCTCTTTGCCCGCACCCAGGAGCCCTCTCGCTGCCCCCACCCCCGTGGTATTAAGTGTCCTTAATGGACACGTTAATTAAACTGTAATTAATCATACTGTCCAGCCCAAGTTTGAACAATTACCCTAATCAAACAGAAGTTAATAATGGCAGGGATGGCCCGGGGCGCGGCGGGCCGCACGGGCAGGGGGCGCAGCGGCCACGGCGGCTAGGACCTCGGCAGCAGCGGCCCGCTCAGCCCGTCCTTGGAACCCGGGCGGCGCCATAAATCTTCCGCGGCCGGCGGCGCCGGGTCGCCCGCGCCCGCGCCCCCTCGGTTTGCCTGTCGCTCCGGCCCTCGCCCCTTCTGCAGTCTAGCTCCTCTAGGTTCGTCCCCCCTTCTCCTCGTGTCCCCTCGCGCTTTCCTCTTCTCCCTTGGCTCGCAGGGACCCTGGGGAAAGCATCAGGGGTGCGAGCGCACCTCTCAGGCCTAGCCCTTGGGGAGAGGGGGCGGCCGGGCATGGGGACTGTCTCCCCTTGGCTCACGGGTCTCCAAGGCCGGGAAAACTAGCGCCAAGTTTGGCGGGGGCGCCGCCCTTCCTGAGGCGTCTCTTCTGGAGAGGGTGCTTGCCCGTTCCCCTCCCGCGTTTCCGCCGGTCCAGCTCCCGGATCTCTCTGCCCTTCCCTCTTCTCTCCCAGAGTGCGCTCAGCTCCGCGCGCTCTCGGCCTCTGTGCCCTCCGTCGTTCCTAGTCCCTGGCTCTGTCCCCTTCTGACTCCGCCGTCCCCTCCGCATCTCCTTCCCTCTGAGCAACACAGTCCGGAGCCGGCCCTCTCCGCTGCGCTCACCCCCGCTCCCGAGGCCGGCCTCCCCCGCTCCATGGTTACAACCCCGTTCGATAATCATTCTTGGCCTCCTAATGATTTTTTAAAAGGCGTCTCAAAATTCGGTGTGGTGGTTGACAGTGGTCGCGGAGTCGGGAGGCCCCCAGGGTGGTGATGGCTGTGGGAGTGCGGAGAGGATGGGCAGGGGTCCCCCGAGCAGGGCCCGCCTGTCCGGCCTCTGTTGTACAGTGAGGGCCAACACCGCCACCAGAGCGGACCTCTAGGGCGTCCCCAGCAGCCCGGCCGCGGGGGCCCAGGGACTTCGGGGACTAAAGTTCCCTCTCTGGGTTACTGCACCAGAGAGTGCGAGGTCGCCTGGGCGTGTCTGTTCAGCACCAATCTGAGGACAGCTCCCTGCGCCCGCCCCTGTCTTCGCCCACCCACCCAGCCCGCCTCGCCCACCCGTGTCTCCGCTGGAGGAAGCGCGAAGGCGCATGGAGCGAGGCTGGGGAGGCGCCGCCGCTCGCCGGGGGATGCGGGCCTCCGGGGAGAGGGGTTGGCGAGCAGGGCTGGGCTTGCTCTTGTCCAGCGTGCGGTTCGTTCGTGTCCGCGCCAGCCGCATTTCAGTTTGCAGAGCCGGTTCTCACCATGGCCCTGGCAGTAAGTAGTGATCAGTTAGTCATTCCCATTTTACAGACAGGAAACTGCGGGTCAGGCGGTGGAAGCCAACCCAGGTTCCTCGGGCAGGAAGGGACGCAGGCTGATCTCCCAGACCTCGAATATTGTCCCCTGCACGCTGTGGGGAGAGCCTCGTTTCGTGAAGGGGCATATAAGGAGAAGCTTCTATTACGTCCATCACGACACTCCGTGCGGAGGGAACGGGCCTAGCGAAGCCAGGTCCCGTGTCCAGGGTGAGGCAGCCAGTGCCAAGCCGTGCTGGGACTTGAACTCAGGCTCAGAAGCGGCAGGGTGGGACCCTTCTCCCGCAGAGGGGACCTAGACCAGAGCCTGGGAGCCCTCAGAAGTCGGTGCCCTTAGCCTTTTTGACCCCAGTTATCGGGGATTCTCTCTACTATGGCACGAAGGTCGGAAGGCCTTCCACCGGATCACGTGTTCCCCTCACCCCAGAGGGGTCGGTGCTTCCTCCGCGTCCCTGGCGTCGCGTCCACGTTGCCCTGAGTCCTGCACCCATTCTGGCTCTGGCTGGGGCTTGGGCTGGGCGGCCGCGCCTCCTCCGTGAGCACATATCTTTTACCAGTTGAATTAACGGCAGTTTTCGTCAGTTAATTAGGTTTAATTTACATAATTAGTACAGTATAAAGAGGATTGGGGATAATCATGGGGTACGTAGCGCTTACTGTGTAAACACGTATTCTGAATTAAAAATCAGATGTAATTAAGGCGCGCAGGCCCTGTTTAGGCAGGGTTTTAATTGTAATGAATTTCTAATTAACACTCAATGATTGCCAAATGCAAAGGGCTGTAAAATTTTCTTGTACTTTTGCTAATTTATTGTTTACTTAATATCTGGATATTAATCTGACGGTCAGATAGACCCGAGGCCCGAGCGGCGGCCAGGCCCAGGCGAGTGAACGGCGGCTGGATGGAGCCTGCTGGGCCGCGCAGAGTAGAGGTGAGCCCGCGTAAGGTGCTCAGAACTCCCAGGGAGGATTCCAGATGCCAAGGGGAAGACCAAGGAAGGCCCGGCACTGGCCGGAGGACGCGCACTCTGGGTTCCTGCTGCCCAGATGGGGCTCTTTGGGTTCAGAGGCCAGGCCAGGGCTCCTCCCTGCCCTGGGGCCCCGGTTCCTGGGGACATCAAAAGGATAGAGAAAAGTCTCAGCTCAGATCCAATTCTGACTACTTGAGTGACGATGGACCTTGACTTGGCCTCAATATCCACATCTGTAGGATGGACACACTGACTGGCACTTTGCAGGGGTGAAGGATTGACTTATTTCAGGCCCAAGAGTACTAAAGATGAATATATTTCTCCTGGAACCCCGAGGGGTGGGGCCTGAGGGACCCTGGTCCAGTGTATGTTGCTTAAGCTTGGCAGGTGGGGCAGAGCCAGGGAACCTCGGGAGTGGTTTGAAGGTTGCCTGCCCACAATGGGGCTCTCAGCACTTAGGGATGCAAGTTAGGCTGGGAGAAACTGAGGAGGGAGTCCAGGACCAGACTTCTTTGCCTCAACCAGACATAGAAGCTCCCAAGGCCTGAGCCCAGGTATTGGGGAAAGAAGGTGGCTGAGTAGCTCAGCTGGCCCCAGGACTCCCCTTCCCCCCATATTTCTAGTTTGGGTACCTGACCATATGCCAGATCCCTCACCCACTCAAAAGCTTCCCTCCTCAGCTTAGCCACAGTCTCTTTCCAAGGTCCTTAGCACAGAGGAGACTGTGGGCATCTTGAAATTTCACACAACTCAAGGAAACACACCAAGAAGTTTCCATGGCACTAGAGGCCCCACAAAGTGACTGACTTCTCTTTCCAGTCCTGCTTTTCAGAAGCCTCAGAGGCAACTCCGTACAATATGCAGGGCCTCCCCTGAGCCTGACAGTTGGCCTGGGCCCCTCATCCCTTTCTCTCTCATGTTGTTTTATTTTCATTATTGGATTTTTCACTGGTTAATATTTCCTGATTAGTTACCTGTTTGGGAGCGTTTTCTGTCGAGACCTCCCACTGGGGTGTTTTGTTTGCTGTAGTATACCCAGGGCCCAGAATGCAGTAGGTGCTCAAATTTTTGTTGAATGAATGAGTGAGCAGCAGTTGAGTGTAAGGGCTGTGAGCCTCAGCTCAGGTCCCAGCCGGCTTGCTGGCCATAGTGACTGAGTAGTGCTCTTGGTTCCAGTGGCCAATCTGGTTCCTCAAGAGAAGAAGGCCCTGTGCTCCCTGGCCATGTCTAAGAGGTCTCGGGATTTCCACCTCCCACACAGATCCAGGCAGAGTCCCGAAAGCTTATTCTCTTAAGATGGGGGGATGAGTCCCAGCAGGTAGGCGGGGGAGCAGCTGGCAGGCTCACTGAGCTCTCCCTGTTTGCAAGGGGCTTGCTTCCTTCCCAGGGTCTCTCCACTCAGCCGGGGGGTAGAGGTGGGGCTGGAAAGAGAACGGACTGTGGAACCAGCAAGACCTGTGCTGGTCCGTTTGAGTCTCCATCCTGCCTCTGTAAGGTAGTCATATGGATCAGACAGGGATGTCATAATGATTAAATAAGGTGCTGGTGTACAGGACATCGCCAGGTCTGGACCAGAGCCAGGTGCCCAGGGTGCAAACTTTAAGGAATTATTCACTCTCAGGTGCTGAAAATCTTCCCCCAGTCTCAGCCCTACACAATGTAGATGACACAAAGTGGGTGCTGACACGTGCGGGCCCCTTCCTGGTCGGCCTCAGATCACTTCTGCACAGCTGCCTGAACACCGGCAGCGCCCCGTCTGTTTGCGGGGACGGGCTGAGCTTTATTGGGGTATAATTCACGTACCACGTAAGTCGCCTAACTAAAGTGTACAATTCAGTGGTTTTTCACGTACTCGAAGAGGTGTGCAACCATCACCATGTCGCTTGTAGGACATTTTCATCACTCCAAAGAGAAACCCCACAGCCCCTAGCTATCACCCCCGTCTCCCTCCCCTCCCTAGCCCTAAGCATCCACTACTTTCTGCCTCTGTGTTTGCCTGTTTTGAACATTTCATATAATGAAATCATATAACATGGGGTCTCTTGTGACTGACTTCTTTCACTTAGCATGTTTTTGAGGTTCATCTATGTTGCAGCATGTATCAGTGCTTCATCGCCTCCTTGCCAGCTCAGAGTCCATTGTCTGGCTCCTCCACATTTCGTTTATCTGTTCATCCACTGATGAGTATTTGAGTTGTTTCCACCTTTGGGCTATTATGAATGATGCTGCAGTGAACATCATGTACAAGTTTTTGCGTGGTGGTGTGTTTCACCTGCTCTTGGGCATGCATGTAGGTGCAGAGCTGCTGGGTCACATGGCAACTCTGCGGTCAGCCTCTTACGGGCCGGCCAGACTGACCCCCCGAAGCGCTGCACCATCGTACACTCCTCCCAGCGATGCACGAGGGCTCCGATCTCTCCACCTCGACACTTGTCCTCGTCTGTCTTTTGGATTCTAGCCATCCTAGGGGGTGTGATAGTGTCACCTGTGGTTTGGACTTGCATTCTCTGATGACTGACCATTCAGAGCGTGTTTTTCATGTGCTTATTAGCTATTTGTACATCTTCCTTGTTGATTTGGAGACTTTGTCCACGTTTTTTAGAATAATTTTATTCTTGTTTATTTGTTTTTTGCTTTTTGGTATGTGGGTAGCTCCCTGGCTGGGAATCGAACCCAGGCCGCAGCGCTGACAGCACCAGCGCCAAAGCCTTAAGCCACTACACCACCAGGGAACTCCCTGTCCACTTTTTCAGTGGGCTTATTTGTAGTGTTATTACTGAGTTGAATGTTCTTTATATAGTCTAGATACATGTTTCTTATCAGATACAGGTTTTACGAATATCTTCTGTTCTGTGAATGGTTTTTTCATTTTCTTAATGATGTCCTTTAGAAACAAAAGTGTTTTTTTATAACATCCAATTTATTTTATTTTTTGCTGCTTGTTCTTTTGGTGTTGTATCTAAGAAGGCTTTGATGACCCTCTTTTGAGTTAATTTTTGTGTATGATGGGAGGCAAGGATCTAAATTCATTCTTTTGTACACGGATATCCAGTTGTCTCAGCACCATTTGTTGAAAAGATTACTGTCCTCGTTAAATAGTCTTGGCACCTCACTGTCCTCTCTGGTCTGGAGAAATGACCATCCTCCTTTCCCCAGGAGAGATGGGGGTCTCTCCAGAGAAGGAGCTCTCCTAGCCTCCTCCCTCTGCGGATGCAAATGCAAGTTTCCTGCAACTGCTCAGGAACCAGGAACCCACATTCTCCAGCAAATACTGTTGAGGCGTCCCCCCTTTTACCCTCCCCCATTGAAAATTCACTTCTCCCCCTGCCTCCCCATGTGCGGGGCACGCGCCTCTCTTGCTACACTGGCCTGGGAAGGAGCTCTGGAGTGTTCTGACTCTCTTACGGGAGAGAGAATCCTACGAGAACGTGGCCCTTTGCTACAGAGAGGTCTGGGTTTGAGTGTTAGGGCCGCTGCTTTCTAGTGTGGCTTTGGATGAATCGCTTCACCTCTGAACCTCAGCTACCTGGACCATGAATCACTGAGATGAGAGGTGCCAGGGGACCAGCACAGCACCTGGCACGTAGTGGGAGTGGGGGCTCGACTTCCCGTAGCTGGTATCAGTGGAAATAGGGAAATGAGCCCCCCGCCCCACACCAGTGCTGCTACTCCAGCCTCAATCCTGCCCCTCTCTACCCTTTCACCCCACTTTATTTATTCTCCAGAGCAATTGTTCTCCCTCGAAATTACGGTATTCTTTCTGGTCCGTCTCCCCTGCTGGAGTGTCAGCTACAGAGCATGGCAATTAGCTTGCCTCGGTCGCCACTGTGTCCCCAGCTCCTGGCACACAGGAGGTGCTGAGGAAGTGTTTAATGAATGAGCAATGTCCCCAGGGCCTGTGCTGGGCACTGCTGAGGATTCGGAGAGGTTCTGGGGGTATCCCTCACCCCAGCTGGTACCCAGGACCCTGTGAAGGGCCAGCCCTCAGGGCTCAAGGAGGCCAAGTTCTGGGGAGGGGGAGGGGAGGCGCGTGGGGCTAGAGGCCGGAGGAGCCCGACGCCTGAAGAGTGCGATTGGTGGTGCTGGGTGCGCGGTGCTGGGTCAGTGTGTGGGGGTGCAGGCTGGTCAGTGGGGGGGCAGCTGAGGATGACGGCCTGTAAACAGTAAAGGGAGGGACACCTGGGAGTCCCAAAGGCATTTGGGACAGCCCGGCGGGGAAATGAAGAGGAGACGTTGTCTTATTTGTATGACAAATTACCAGTGTTTTAAAACAGCAGAAATGGATTATTTTACAATTCTGGAGGTCAGAAGTTAGAAACGGTGTCGCTGGGGTAAAATCAAGGTGCCAGCTGGGCTGTATTCTTCTTTGAGGCTCTGAGGGAGAACCCGTCTCCTTGCCTTTCCCACCTAGGGGCCACCCACCTTCCTGGGCTCCTGACTTCGTCCCCCATTTTCAAGGGCAGCCGAGTAGCATCTTCAAATCGCCCTCTGACTCTACCTGTCCTCTCCTGCCTCCTTCTTCTACTTCGTGACCCACTTTGTGATTACCCGGGGCTGACCCCAGTAATCCAGGAGAATCTTATTTTAGGGTCAGCTGATGAGCACCCTGAATTCCGTCTGCAACCCCCCACTGCCACGTAATATAGTCATAGTTTCCAGGTATGTTACATACATTCGGGGGGGGGGCTGTTACATGCTATTACGGATGTCTCTAACAAAAGAGGCCCTTGGAACTGGAGTGTGTGGGGGGAACTTGAGTAACAGTTTATGGGTGAGAGCAGGGGAGAGTATCCGTGCACCCAGATGGAGCGGGGGCACTTGTGTTTCCGCCCTCAGCCTCCTGGGCCAGGTGGGTCAGGTGGGCCAGGTGGGCTGTTGGAGAGGCCTCCCCAAAGGAAATGCATTTCAGCTGACCTTGGAGGATGAGTGGAAGTTGAGCAGGAGAAAAAAGTGTGGAAGGGAAAGGTGTCCTGGGCATAGGGACCAGCTGGTGCAATGCGCAGAGGCGGAGAGGGCTCGGCTCATTCAGGGAGCAGAGGTCTGTCCTGCGATGGGCATATGGAGTCGGGGACAGCGGTGGGGCGCTCGGGCCCTCCCCTTGCACGGGCCGGGGAAGGCCACGAGAAGCGAGAGCGAGGCCCGCTTGCCGCGCGCAGGGACGCGGTGTTGCAGGACAGCAGTATTTCTTTTCCTCCTCAGACCTGGAGGGATCCGCACGCTGGGACTGTGGAAAGCCCGTGCTCTTTTTCCAGTTAGCTGCCGCCCTGCTTTTCTCAGTGTGCTCCCCTATTGCTCTTCCTCTTCCTCCTTCCTGCCCCCAGAGGGGTGGGGTGGGGGAGTAAAAAGCAAATTCTTAGGAAGGACCAGCAGTGCAGCCCGTCTCCCCCAACTGGATGCTTTTAACTAAGTCTGAGGGCAGGAGAGACTTTTTATCCTTTGCAAGTTAATGCAAACTGTTAGGGAGGGAAATAAATGACAGAGCTGCCAATGGACTGTTGGGCTCAAAGGAGGGAAATTTGTCTCACTTTAGAGGAAGGACCTGGAGGGCTCAGCCCCATCGACTCGTTCATTGCGCTGTTATCTGCCAGAGAGGTGGTGACACCACAGCAATTAAGACAAACTTTAGTCTATAAGTTCATGCCTGCAATCTCGTGGCTTCAAAACAAGACAAATGATACCGCCAAGGGAGGAAACAAAGTCTTTTTCAGACTCTGTCCGAAGTCACAGTGAATATTTGTAGTTGCTCAGCAGAAAATTGGTCATTACAAGGCCTGGGCTCTGCTGCTCCTCCTACCCCCGACCCCGCACCACATTATACAGAGTCCGTCCCGGTGGCCTGTGCCAGCCCAGGCTGTCTCCGGGGACTCCACGGGGCCTCCCACTGAGGGGTCCCACCCACTGCCAGCCCCAGGCCACCTGCCTATGCCCTAGTTTAAGAGCATCTCTGGTGGATCAGGGACACAATTGCTGCCCACTGGAAAGCCAGGAAGTGCCACTGAAACCCAGCCCTGCCATGGAGGGCTGGCCGACCTCCTCCCATTTCCCTGCTGCTCCTGTCACCCCCTGCTAGTGGACAGTGCCCACAAAGGACCAGGTTTGGGGCTCCATCCTGAGCTATTTGATTGTGTGGGGTCCCTGCTGACTCCTCACACAACACACCTGCCGGCCTTCGCCATACGCCCTTGGGAGCTGATGCTGCCTCGGCCTCCCTCCTGCCCGCAGATCGAGCTGTTTCTGGCTGCTTGACTGAGAAGCCCTGATGCCCTGATGCAGAAGTCAGAACCTGGTCGGGTACAGGCTCCGGAGTCCACCCGGCCCCAGTGTGGAGTCAGGACACTGCTGCCTGGGCCGCTGTGAGCTGTGAGTGCTTCGGCCCTTCCTGCCCCTCGAAGGTTTGCCGGATACCGCCTCCCTGCCCCCGCCCAGGACTCTGGGTCCCCCGTGTTCTCTGTCCTCATCTCCCCTCCACACTGTTAGAGAGCAGGCGCTCACATCCCGAGAGGCCTGGACTTAGCTGAAAGACGAAGCTCTGGTGGGGACCTGGGCAGCAATCAGTGGGAACGAGGCTGTGTCTGAGGCAGCCTGGTGGTCTGTCCGGCCTCCGCCACCCCAAGCGCGGGCACTGTCCATCTGCTTCTGACCAGCCTGTGTGATGGAGGGGCATGCCCGGCACCGTCCGGGGCCTCACTCTGGGCGTACACTCTGGCCTTCAGTCCCGAGTGCAGAGATCTGGAACGTATGCCTTCCCCAGCACGTGCAGGTCTGTTCGGCTAGAACCCGAGGCCCCAGGTCCTTGGCCTCCAGGCAGGGCACCTGCAGCTTCCGGCAGTCAGGTCATCGACGTCAGTCCACCTTGCAGGCCTGACCACCCTCTGACTGGGCTGGGCCCCAGGTTGGGGGCTCTGGGTCATGTCACTGCTCTGGGCCACAGGACTGTGTCTAACCCCACCTGGGAAAAGGGTCCCACCTGCCTTTCCTCTGTCCCCACTCTTTTTAGAGGATCTCAAAAGCCCTGGGATTCTGGAAACTTCATTTCCCACGTGGAAAAACTAAAGGACAGAACCAGGAAGGGACAGTGGGGTGAGTACCGAGGGGCCTCTGTGTCTCCATGCCAGGGTGACACCTACTTCCCTGTGTGACCTGGGGAACCTCTGAGACCCCCCCAAGGACCCTCCTGTCCCTGAAACGCCTCCTCCAGGCTCCCCTGCAGATCTGGGAGGTCTGAGGCTGCATCCACTCTCCAGGAGGCTGTGGTGAGAAGGCACATGGGTGTCAGTGAGGGGTGCAGTGAGATGAGAACAGGAGAGTGACACGGGCTCGGGAGAGGGGGCCGCCCCAAGAATCTTGGGCCTCGGTGCTCCCTGCTCCCTTCCCGTCGGTCCTCTCACACCTCGGAGCACCTGCCATGGTGCCAGCCCTGGCCAGGTCCTGGGGGGGATGAGACTCAGCCTTGGCCTGGAGTGGCTCATAGTCTGTACCCAGGGGAGGGAATAAAGAAGCTTCCAGGAGGCGGTGCTGTTGGAGAGGGGTCTGCAGGGAGGAGTGGGAGGTGGCTGCGTGGACAGGGTGAGGACGGGTGGGGTGGCATTCTGGGCAGAGAGAAGAGCCCATTCCTGCCCGCTTTCCATGGCTCAGCCCTCCCATGACCCCTGAGTGCAAGGACAGATGGGTCTTCATGCTGCTGGTGAGGGGAGGGCTGACCGAGCCTGAACGGGTCAGAGGGCCCTGCGCTGCAGCCAGAGGGGTGTTTGCAGAATCCCTCAGGGGTCACCCGGCTCCCTGTCTTCCAAAGGCTTTCAACGACCCAAACAGAGGGAAATGTAGACGTTGGGGGACTGCCCCAAAGCAGGGGCTCTCAATCGGGGTCCATGAGTGAGTGGGCTCCATGGACTTTGGTTAGGAACAGAACTGTGTGTGTGTGCATGTGGGTGTCCGCTATGCTGAGGTGAGGCCCTGTCACTTCTGTGGGATGCTCATGGCAGGCCATGGCCCCAGGGGGTGAGAACTCCTGCTCTGGAACGTCAGGGCTGGGAGCAGCTCCTACACTCAGGCAGAGCAAACCCTGAATTTACTGATGAGGAAACCGAGGATCCAAGCGAGTCACGGTGTCTGGGGTCCACCTGGAGGTTGGCCTCCGGGTCCCAGGCTGTGGCTTGCTCCGGAGTGCTGTTTCACGGTGCTGTGGGAGGGCACTTGGCCTGGGTGTCCCGGGGGGCTGGTCACAGAACAGGTCCCTGAGACCTATTTCCAAAGGTGTATCTTTGCACACCAGAGTTTGTGCAAACTCTGTGCTAGATACAGAGGATGGGACTCATGTATGCACACTCGTGTGCACATACATAGTGCTTGGGGAGCTGACTGCTAGAGCTGTGGTTAAGGGTGGGGTTCTGAGTTCCAAACTGTGCTTGGCTACTGACTTGCTGGGTGACCCTGGGCAACTTTCTCGACGTCTCTGTGCTTCAGTTTCTCCATCTGTAAAACAGGCAGAATAATATCACCTACCTCATTGGGGTCATTGTGAAGATTAAAAGAGTTGAAAACAAGCCCTCAGCACAGTGCTGGCATGGGGTACCTGGGACTTGGGGATGACAGGCTTGCTGGGTGTATCTCCGCAAAGCAAGGACAAGCGTTCAGTCTGGGTGGTGGCTGGTTCACGTTCTGGGGTGATCCCCCTGGGAAGCCTCTGGGCATTCCCCACTCACTGAGCACCTCTTCTTCAGCAAGTTCATAGCTGTGCCCCTCACGGACCCAGGGAGCAGCTGCCTGAACAGCCTGGGCCACATCCAGTTCTGTGATCTTCCTGGCCCCAGGGAACAGCAGGTGCCCAGCAGGGAGAGGACCACTCTGAGGCCTGGGGGCAGCTGGAAGCCTGCCCCACCTTGAAAGTTGTTCCTATAACATGAGGAGCCCGACCCTGCCTGGGGAAACAAAGCCACGCCTCGCATAAGGTGGCCCCTCCATGGAGGACTGAGCCTGGGCTGGGAGTCACAGCCCTGACACTTTTGGTGACTCAGTCAACAAACATTTGTTGGGCACCTGCTAGGCCAGGCTCCCTGTTCTTGGCAGTGGGAATACCATGTGAAGGAGACACCGGGGTCTCTGCCCTTGTGGAATGCACATGGCGGGGGTGGTGGGGGAGGCAGGGACACGAGGAGACAGAAGGTAAAAGAAACTGTAAAATCAGTGGTTTGTCACACGTAGCAGGCGCGCTGGAGCAAACGGTGCCAGCAAGAGGAGCACGGCCCGGGGAGCAGGTGTGGGAGGCTGCCGTTTTAAATCGAGGGGTCAGGACTCACTGAGGTGCCATGTAACAAAGATGTGAAGGGTGTAAAGTGAGCCAGGAGGAACCCCGGGGAAGGCTGTGCCCACCCCGAGTAAAAGGCCTACAGTGGTTGGCAGGGTACAGCTGTCAGTCACATGTCAACCGAATGGTTTCGGCGACCTCAGGTACCAGTCCAACGCGCGTGTTCCTTGGGTGGCCCGTTCCTCCGGGAGGTGACTCAGGGGTTCCGGCTCCGTCTGTGGCTCAGCCTTCCCCACCTCCTGCTGCAGCACGTTTCCCCCCACTCAGCAGGAAGATGGAGAAAGGGGAAGTGGAGGAGGCACCTCTGCATCTCAGGCTTCTTGGCCAGGAAGCAACACACCACCTGCTCTCTCCATTGACAAGCGCTAGTCACGTGGCCCGCTACATGCAAGGAGAACAGGGACATCCGTTCTGGGCGGGGTCGTCTGGGCTGGGCCGCGCGGGTCGTCTGGGCTGGGCGCGCGGGGTCGTCCTGTCCCGGGCTGGGCCTGGGCCACACGGGGTCGTCCGGCTGGGCCGCGCCGGGTCGTCCTGGCTGGGCCTGGGCCACACGGGGTCGTCCCGTCCCGGGCTGGGCCTGGGCCACACGGGGTCGTCCTGGCTGGGCCGCGCCGGGTCGTCCTGGCTGGGCCTGGGCCAAACGGGGTCGTCCGGGCTGGGCCGCGCGGGGTCGTCCCGGCTGGGCCGCGCGGGCTGGGCAGCGGCTCCCCTGCTGCTACACTATGGCGGGAGCACAGACCTACGGGGTTGCCTGGCTGTCTCCGCCGTGGCCTGACGGGATGTGCCTGGATGTTCAAGGATCAGTGAGGAAGCCTGGTGGCCAGAGTAGTGAGTTGGGGTTGATGGGAATTGAGGTCAGGGATAATGGGGGTAGACTGTAGGGCACATAGGTCACTGGTGGGTCTCTGTCTCGTCCTCTGAATGAGCTGGAAAGCCCCTGAAGGTTCTGAGGAGGCAGGGCCTTGAACCACCTTGTTTGACCAGACTGCCAGGGCCCCGGGGGGAGCAGGGCCTGGGAGGGGGCTGTTGCAGTGGTCTAGGCGTGGAGCCCCGGAGGAGCTGGGAAGTGGTAGGATCCACACACTTTGAAGGTAAAGACGACAGGCCTTCCAGGCGGGTGAGATGTAGGGTGTGAGAGGAAGGAGTCACGGCCAAGTCCCAGTGTGCAGCTTGGGCCCTGGGAAAACGAGGTGGGAAAGGGGTGGAGGAGTTTCTGGATGTTTGGATGCCACTCAGACCTCCAAGTGGAAACCCTAGGCTCTTCGAACCCACAAAACGGGGTACCCGCACTTACCCGGCGGGCGGCTGAGCGGATTACTTGAGAGGGCGGCTGGGTGTGGTGGGGGTCGGTCCAGGGCTGCTGGGGGCAGCTGGATGTAGAGGAGCTGGTGCCGGGAGTGGGGGGTGGAAGAAGGGCCTCTCGGAACCGCCCCGGCCCCATTCTGACTCGTGGGCTCCTGCCCCGCCCCCCCACCCCACTGCCCAGGGTCAGATCACCGTGTTGGAGCCGGTGTGGCTGTGTTGGGGTGTGGGACAGATGCCGTCCAGCAAGGACACACGATCGGGCTCTGAGACCTCAGCTCGAGGACTGGCTCAGCTACTGCTTGCCAAGGGACTTGGTTCGGGGACGTCCATGCCTGACCCTGGGTCCGTCAGTGAGCGGGGCGGCGGGCCTCGTCCCAGCTCGGGCAGCACGCAGGCGCCTGCAGGTACGTGGGGAGGGCCGGCTCTGGGCCCAGGGCTGTGCTGCCAGCAACACGCCTTAGTGGGGGTCCCCACCCGCTCCCCACCCTGGGTGGGTAACGGGCACCCCGTGCGGGACACCGTGGGGAGGCAGTCACAAAGCAGTAATACTTTTATTTCCATCAGTGATGCTGACGGCGCCTGACCCTTTGCAGATAAAAATGTTAGGAAACGGGATGCGGGGCGGGGGCGTAGGAGCCGCCGCTGTGGATGCTCCCAGCCCTGCCCGCTGCCCGCAGCCACTTCCTCCAGGCTGGAGGGGGTGAAGACTTGACCCGGCCAGAACAGGCTGTCCCTGACGGCTCCGGAGGCAAGGCCATCTACCGGCAGAGGTGAAGCTGAGAGCAGGGGAGCCCGGGCCCAGCAAAGCTCTTCTGGTGCTGACAGCAAACGGAAAGGGGGTGCAATGTGTGTGGGGGGTTCCCTTTGGTCACCAGTCCTGGGCTTTCAGCGCCCCCCGAGGCCTCAGGCAGGCCCCTGCTGGCTCCGCCTCTCCTCCAGCGCCCTGCACACCCACATGGACACCACGGCGGCATTTCCGTCATTGAACTGCACGATGAACGGGTGGCCCTGCGGAGAAGAGGAGCAGGTTGTGACTGGCGAGCCCCAGGCTCTGTACTTCACCACACTTGTCAGGGCCTGTTCTCAGCTCGGATCTTACTTCTCCCCAACAACCCTGTCAGGTAAGGAGGGCAGCGATGAACCCCACGTCACAGCCGAATGACAAGCCTGGGGCAGAGCAGGGACACGCCTGTCCGGAGCACTCGCCAAACACCCTGCGCTCTGCCTGGACCTCAGCTCCTGTCTCCTGAAATCCCAAGCAGCCCGAGAGCTCCCCAAGGGTGAGGGCCTGTCTTGACCCCACACTGCCTGCCCCTCCCTCAGCCCGGCACCACTCCAACAGCTGGCAAAGCCGGGCTGCTCAGCGGCCAGCATCCCAGTCCAGTTGTGACCCAGGGACCAGAGAATCGTCGTCAGAGGCTGCGTTAATCCCTTCCAGTTTTCCTCTTTGTCCAAAGCTCCATGACCAGGTTACGACCCACGAGTAGAGGGAGGTGCTGGCGTGTGCAGATCTGCTCTGGTTCCTAGTGAGAAGTCGGGGGCTGGAGTTTGGAGGGGCCAGTTCTGCCTCCCCGGGGCTGCCTTGGGCTCTAACCTACTTAGCCCACAGGCAGGCTGGGTTATATTTAGCCAGTCCCCTCCTCTGCTGTCCCGAGGAATCGAGGCTCACATTCACAATCGTAGGGCCTCCTGGCAGTTCCCAGGGAAGGCCAGGAAAAAAGCAGGGGCAGCCACTGGGTCACCCTGGCCACAGGTCAAGGGGGACATCAGAAAAGCATTCTCTTCCCTCCTCTCACCGAGGAGCTGCTCTGCGGAGAAATGCACACCTGCCTGCTTCCTCCCCTGCCGAACGGGAGAGCCTGAGACTCAGGGAGCCCCGGTGGGTGGGCAGAGAGAAGGGGGCTCCCCACTGCCTGTGCGTCCGGCCTTGCAGCCCCGGCTGCCCTGCTTCCTGCTGCTTTAAGTGCCCTGCGTGGGCCTCCTCTTACCTCCTGAGCTGGGCTCTCAGGGCTGCTTTCCCAGTACACGCCAGTCTTGACCTGCAGCCCCAGGGCCCAGCCACCCCCTGGCCACATGCTCAAAACTCGGAGCTGCCTCCGAATGAGCCCATCACGTGGCTGGGGGGGATGTGGGTTCAGACGCCCTGGGTGCCCAGGCTCCAGTGTCTGTGGGAGCGGTCAAGGACCAGGCCAGGGGAGGAAAAGGGGCTGCGTTGTCAGGCCTGGGAGGTCTCCAGGGACAGGAAGGAAGCACGTCCAGGCTTCCCCACCCTGGGCTGACACTGTGTCCCTTTACCCAGCTTTCCCAATCCAGGTGAAGACAACCATTCCCAGAGCATCCTGCACGGTCTAGCTCAGAGGTGCACAGGATCTGTCATAGGTGCAGGGGGAGGAAAATCAGCTCAGAGGTGCCCAGGGCAGGGGCTCAGCGCGGCCATCATGGAGCTTGGCCGGGAGCCCAGCTGGGCACCTCCTGTGATCTGCCCTCTGCGGGGGTTCCCGACACACCTGTGGGACCCCCAAGGGAGCAGACACCAGGTGCAGACTGCTGCTGGGGAAGGGGAGGGGAGGCCAGGCTGAGGGGTGTGCAGCAGGCGGCAGGCCCGGGTGCGGGCTGAGGCCCGGGAGGTACAACTTGGCTCCCGCATGGGCCCCACCTCGGGGATGTGGCTACCTGATCCCTGCCTTCCTCAATCGTTGGATAGAGGGAATTCTTCTTGAGGTCCCAGTGAGCACACTTCCTGTTCAGGAGGCCCAGGAGAGGCGACCTGGTGCCCTTGTGAGGAACAAGGGAGAAGCTGTGCTCAGGAGCCGGGGAAGCAGTGTCACATTCCCAGAATGCCCGGTGACTTTGGGGCCCATATGCTCCATCTCTGCTATCATCTGCTCAGGGACAAGCAGAGCAGAACTGCAGGAGGGGAGAGTGGGGGCCTCCCTCCAGTTGGGAAGGCTGATGGCAGCCCTGCAGGGAAGCACTTTGCCCAGGTGCCCAGGGAGGAGGGAGGAGAGTTGGCAGCCACTGCCCGGTGCAGACGCTGCCCTTTCTGGCCCTCCTTGGCCAGGAGGTGACCCCCATCTTCTGCGTATCCCTGATGCTTTACACCACCTTGCAAGGGAGTGACCTGGACTGGACAAGTGATGCTCCCCAGCTACTGCTGACTGGTTCGGGAGGGGACAGGGAATCACAGAGTGAGACAGAGAGGGGAGACAGGGAGACAGACAGACAGACAGACAGACATGGAGGGGATCTCCCAGACTCTCAAGGCATCCAGGGTTGTAACGTGAATTTTGGAGCTGCTGCTGGACTGAACACACTGAGAAAGCTGGTGTGTGGGGACTGAGGGCAGATGGAGCTGCTCAGAGGGAAGCACAGCAGGGCAGAGGGTGTGGGAACAGCCCCGGAGACCGCGGGGGCCATGATACCCTGCCTGGCAGCATCGCTGCCTGCAGGGTGGGTCCATGAGCATCTCACAGTCTGTGGCAGAGGCACCGAATCTCATCTTGGGACTATAATCTCCACTTTACAGATGAATCGGAGGCTACAGGCTCATGGCTGACCGGACTGGGCTTCCCAAGACTGGGCTTCTGGACCAGAAGCCTCTGTAACCCAAACTCACTGCCCTGGGCTCTCCCTGCACTGACCTGGGTGGACAGAGGTGGGAGAATCAATACCCAGATGGCACTCCCCTCACCTTCTTTCTACCATGTGACACAGGCCTGCCTGACCAGAGGTGGGACCAAGACTGCAGGCTTCAAGCCTGACCTGTCCCAGTCCTGACCTCTGTCAGTGCCGTCCTGTGGCAGGTCACTCTGACTTAACTCTCCCTCTTCCTCCCATCAGCCCCATCTGTGAAGCAGGGAAAGTATATCATTACCCCATTTTACAGAAGAGGAAACTGAGGCCCCAGGAGGGGAAGTGACTGGTTAAATGCTGGGGCTGAACTCTGGTGCATTCTCAGGGCTGGACTGTGTCCCCTGTGACTGTGGCGTATGGCTGACATCGCTTCAGCCCTGTGACATACAATGCAGGGATTCCTTCTGAGTTTAATGAGCAAGCAAACAAAATCTGATGGACAGTTCTGGGGAAGGCATGGAAATCACTCGGCTACCCCGAGAAGCCGGAGCTCCCAGGTGGCTGTGGACAGGCCCGAGCGGACGCCGGCCCAGCCAGATGCTCTGGGTGTCCTGCAAGTCCAGGTGCCTGGAGGTGGATGGAAACGGCACAGGGAGTAACACACACACTGAGCGAAGCGCCAGGGACCAAGTGCTGTGGGCCAGGCACACGCCCAGGGCTTTGTCCTGACTTTCCCACTAGTCACATGCTCGTTTTGGTGGCACACACAGCTATGCATCTCCACCCACCACCTGAGAAAACAGACACTCGGGGACCTGTCTGAGGTCACTGAGGCAAATGGCTGGGCTGGACCCACAATATGGGTCTCCCGACTCCAAATGCATGCTCAGGACCGACCACGAGTTCTCCTGTACCTGTGATCGGAGAGCTGACTCGTAGGTCCCTGTCTGCTGTCTCTGAGACCCAGGGAGTGCTCCAGCCTGCTGCAAGCTTGGGTGGAAGGCACATCCCTCCCAGGCAGAGGAATCCAGGTGTGGACAAGCTCTTGCAGCCCCAACGTGCTGCAGGAACAGTGGGAGCTCCCTGGGCCGGCACGCCCACATGCTGCTTCCCGAGTGCACCCCCTGCCCCAGCGGACCTCCCCGGACACGGAGGCCTCTGTCCTCCATACAGAAACTGTGTTAGGGGACACTGCAGAGGCTGGCAGGGTACGTGCAGGCTGGAGCTGCTGAGCGATCTCACTGGCCTCATCACCAGGCAGTGGGAGCCACTCTCATTTCCCGGATTCTCTCAGGGCCAATTGCAACAATTAAACTGGTGCGAGTTGAAGTATTATGGTCCACAAACTTCGCCACAGAAGATGGAGACATAATGAAGGGAAAAGGATGGGAATGGAAGAGGCAGACTGGATCCGAAAGTGGGACGCGGGGGAGAGTGAGAGGCGAGTCAACAACCACCAAAGACGCTGGCGTCACCGGGCAGTCGCCCCCGCCAGTGGGACTGAGAAGCGAACCGTGCTGGCGCAGTGCAGGGCGTTGGTGTAGACCCAGTTACTCAGGAAGAAGCACTGTCGTTCAGGATGCTCTCTCCTTCACCTGAGCATCAGTGTCCGGTGTTTTGCTGGGGTTTCACTCTCTACTTCTGTAATAATATCCCCAATTTTTGCCCACCTGTTTCGTCATGATGAGATGCCTTCCTGAGGACTGACAGCAGGAGGCTCTGGAGTCCCTCCCACACGGGGGTGCTCTACCCTTGCACCCAAGGAGGCAGGGAGGGGCCGGGTTAGTGTGTGTACTGTGTGGGCAGGAAGTGGGGCTCCCGGCCTGTCCCGGGGGGAAGTGCTGCCTGCGGCTCAGGTGTTTGGACTCCCCGTCCAGTGCTCACTCACTGACATCTCACTCTGCTCTCAATTGGGTCTCCAGTTTCTCCCCAAAGAGGAAGTTTACCTTTTGGGGGTCTCCACACTTTCTTCTCTTGTATAACTTTCTAAAGAACATCAGGTACTTGAGCCATCGAATAACTTGCTGGTTTGGGTGCAAGGCCTGGTACGTAGCAGGCCATCAATTGTAGCAGGCCTGTGTCACAGCCAAGGGGTCTGTACATCCTGCATATCTACATCTATTCACCAAGCACTTGCTGTGTGCCTTCTGGCTGCCTTACTTCTGTACGTGGCCTTGAACCCTCCCAGCACCCTTATTTATGGACAAAAGACACTGAGGTGCCAAGAAATGTGACATGGGGCCAAGAGATGTGACATGGGGCAAGGTCCAGAGCTAGAAAATGGCAGTTAGGGTTTGAATCCAGGACTCTTTTCTGCCACGGAGGAACCAACTGCTGTGCTCCCTGAAGTTGGGCATGGTGAGTTTTAAATTTCTCCTTTTTAAAAAGAGTACCCTGTATATTATAGATGCACAACAGGGAATTTTTAACTGATAAACTGAAGGCAGGATGGCAAAAAAGGCTTATTTGTGTCCTCCCTGTTCAAAGTCATATGTGTCAGGCACTTCTCACCAAGTAACTCATTTACTACTCAGCCACTCTATGAAACATTAGTATTACTGCCACTTTACAGATGAGAAAACTAAAGAACAGAAAGATTCAGGAACCTCTTCAAGGCCACAGAGCTTGACCATGCCCAAGCCCTCCGCCCCTGTGCTGTCCTTACTGAGCGCCAGGGCTGGAGGACAGCCTGCCCCTTAGCACAAGCTGGGGGTGGGGGTGTGGGGGTGTCTATCTGGTCTGATCACCCCGGTATCCCTGGTTCTCCATTCCTTCCCTTTGGGTCTAGACTCTAGAGCAGCAGCAGGAAAACGAAGGCTCAGGGCCTGGAAATAATTTCCCCAAGCTACAGAGACCATACTCAGGAGGCAAGAGCAGAAAGAACAATTAGAAACAGGGTGTCTAGCAGCAGACCACACCCCTAACCTAAGATCTCCTTCTATGGAGCCTTTGTCGCCTCCCGACAGATGCCATCTCTCCCAGACAGAACTGTGCAAATACCGTCAACCTCCCCAGAGCACACACTTGTTCTGCTGCGTGTTTTTGTCACTTGAGCCCGTGTTCTCCTAACACAAGACTGGAAGCCACTTGAGGGGTAATTACATGGCTGCCAGGAACACTTAGCTGGACTGACTGGTAAGTGACAGCACTTCCCCAGGAGCCTGAGGTTGGGGTGGGCGAGCCTGGGGAGAAAGCGCCACAAGCTGAGGTTGCTATAGACTCCTGGGGGGCCTCTCCAGACCACAGGACTCCCCTCCATCAGGGCGAGCCCCAAGCCACCAGGCACGTCCCTTCCAACCCAGTATGGTGCATGGAGGAGAATGCCAAGGACCCAGGAGTCTTCTTTAAAAAGCAGGCCTGGCCCAGTTACACCCCAGCCACACCCAAAACAGGTGATGTGTCTGATAGGCTGCTCCAGCGGCTGGCAGGGGCAGACCTGTACTCAGGTGGTGTCTGTAAACGGTGACCTGAGAGGCTGGAGGGGCCCCAGTGTCTGCATGTTTCCTTGCTGGGCCTGCGAGCCGTGCTTGAAGATGCTCTGCACGTCCCTTAGGGGTTGCAGCCCTCGTCGCTGGGGTAACACTTGAGTCTCTTCTCAGAGACCCGTGGAGCCAGAGGGTGTGAGGTATGTTGGATATTCTACAGATGACTGATTCAAATTGTTAAGAAACATTTTAAACTGTATTTGTAAGCACCTAACTAAAAACTAACGTACACACTCCTCTGTGTTCAACTCAAAATGCTGATGTCTCACGGATAACTTTCACGAAGAAGTGCGTGTCTACACTGAATACTAACGCGTTCGTGCTAAGAAACCATTTTCTATATTAATTTGGAGGTTCTGCATTCATTTTATATAATAAAGAGCATTCCATGGCTAGAGGTTCAAACCTACCTATTTAATCCCTACTTACCCAGGAGATAACTTCAGATTAGAGAAGTTAAATGATTTAGGTTAGGATGCACAGATGTCCAATGTCTGCTCAGCCTGCTGACAAGTGGCAGGGCAGCAGGCAGCCCTTATAACATGAATTACGTGAGCTAGTAAGTCATAATCGTCCCTGGGGTCAACACTTCCTTCCAGACTCGTCACCGGGGTGGGGGAGGTGGGGAAGCAGGTGGCTGGGACTGAGGCCGAGGGGAGCCTCCTGAGTGACTCAGCAGGGCGAAGCTGAGGCATCTCAATAAAAATTCTCTCTGCTCCTCTGTGGGGTGATGCAAGGAGCCAGGAAACCTCTCCCCATCCCAGGATTTGGGGAGCGCTGGGAAGGGCCACAGCTGCCTCTGCTATAGAAGAGAGATGATGATGCAGGGAGCCTCCAACCCCCTGGCTTCCTCATTCTACACAGAAGGACTTCTGTTATCACACCCCTGAGCCCTGTCCCCGGGGGAGGAAGGGACATTTGGGCTGGGCTGGGGGGCATGGGGATCTCCTACCCGAAGGGTGGGCCTGCCGTTTAGCTCTGACTGGGACTCAGTGGTAAATTCCCAGCAAGGCCCTCGGGCCACAACAGGTAAGCACAGCATTCAATCCAGATCTTTACAGAAGTGGGGATACCCGCTTCCCACCAGCTCCTGCGAAGTAACACTGGTTTTGAGCACGGGAGGCTGTTCGCGGCCTCCTTGCCCCCACTCAATACCACTGCTCTCTCTTCCTCCCGCGTGGGCGGGTTGTGAGGATGGTGCTTCACAGACACACACTGGGCAGCATGAGGGGCGACCATGATTCTTCCGCACAGAACACCCTTGGGGGCCCGGCAGTGCAGTGAGGGCGGGAGCCCTGTCTCTGGGAATCTGCCTGTCTACCTAGCCCGGCTTAACTGGGCAAACGCCACAGGCGCAGAGCCCTCCGAGGCGTCTGTTTTGAGACTGTGCCTTCTCAGCCTCTGATTTCTAAAGCTTTTCCATGGCGGAGGTGGGGGGACTTCCCTTCCAGCCCTTTATTTTATTTTAAGACCCCCGGAAATGGTCTGCAGCTGTGACATGCCATTTCAATCAACCTTTCTGAGTTTATTCTTGACAACTGCTATAGAAATAGATGTTTCTCTCCAAATATTCCATTATTAGCAGTAAATTGCTTACCTCTAGCCACCCTAGACTGTATGCAGGTATTTAAGGGGGTCAAGGAGCTCCCCACCTTTCATCTGAGCAGATCTCTGTATTCCTACACAGAGTGATTGGTCTGAAAATGGCCCATCAAGAGAGCAGCCCCGAGGTCTCCGCGTCACTGACAGGACAGCCACGGGACCAGTGCAGTGTGGTGCGGGGAGGGGCGCAGGCTCACTCCAGTGGCCCACACTGAGGGGCGAACATGCCGTGCCAGGACTCACAGGAGGTGGTGTCAGAGGGGGCTGAGCCATGTGAGCGCAGGGTGGTGCCTCTGGCCCATTTAAGGGGGGCTGTGGTGGTTGCCCTGGCAGGGAACTGATATATGCCGGGGTGGGGCCAGCAGGGATGGTGCCGGTTCCCCCAGGTAGTCTCGAGCTGGGGAGATGCCCAGAGGAGTCAAGATCAGATGGTGCCAGAGAGAGAGTGAGGGCCTTGCCCCAGGTATGCTGAGGACTCACCCAGAGGCTGAGTCTGCAGCACAGTCCAAGCCGGGACGGCGGTGCCAGCTACAGGTGTCTGGATGGTCCGGGTTTGTCTCTGGGGTGATGGCTGTGTGTAGGCTTTAAAGACTCAATGCTCAGAAGGTTGCATTCACTCCTGCCCATTTTTCCTCACCTCTTAGGATTTGATGTTGGAGCTCTGAGACCTTGGCGCTATGTGTGTGAGTATGTGCCTATGTGGGCACGTGAGTATACTGGTCCTAGAATGACTTGGAGATGTCGGGAAACATTGTGTTCTCTCAATGGGCCATTTTCAGAAGGGCAGGAAAGAAACAATGAGAACCAGCACAATTTCTGGCACGTTGTGGGAGCTCAGTAAGTTTGCTGAACAAAACAGAATGGAGTGATTCTGACAGGGAGTGAATGAAGAGATGATGAGAGACTAAGGCAGGCGAAAAGCCCTCCCTCTGCAAAGCCTTTGCCGTGTCAGATTACATGGAATACTTTTTTAAAAAGCACAGCTAACATCATAGAAAAGAAGGAAATCTGCAAGTGCTAAAATGAAGAGGGACCTACATTCTAAGTGTGTGAGAGCAAGTCTTGTGGCTCTAAGAGGAGCTACCAGTTCCAGGAATGTAGGATGTGGGCCATGTGAAGAGTTAACAAACAGCAGATGAGGTCTACCTGGGGAGCTGACACTGGGACTCTGACAAAGCTGGGACTACAGAGAGGGCAAGCCAGAAAAGGTCCACCCATCAGCTAAGGGGTCAGCAAGGTGGCTCCGAGGGGCGCTGCCCAACCAGTACAAACATGAGGCTGAGCCTGTGCACCTCCATGGTCTGAGAACCCCAGGTTGATAAACTGAAATAACATGGATCTTGACCTAGTGATACTCAGGAGTATCTCTCAGAAACATACAAAAACCCATTCTGGGGCCATACTTCTGAAATTCAAGAATTTCCACAGCAATAAGGCTCACTCAGAGTGAGCTTACAGTAAAAATTCCAAGACATGCGAGGAAACAATTTACCATGGACAAGAGTCAGCAGATGCAACATGCAGGAGGAGTAGACTTGTTTAGAAGATGCTAAAACACCAAGAACAAGGTATTATGAAAAAGAGAGCAGAGATGGGAAAAGTAATCAAATGTAACAGAAATAAAACATACAGTTACTGGAAAAAAGAACCCCCCAAAACAAAAGAAACTCTTTGTGGATGAGCTAGGCAGCAGATTGGACAGAGCTGAGGAGACAGTAAGCCAGAAGAATGGTTTGAGAAGATTACCCAGAGCACAGCAAAGAGAGAAAAAAAATGATTTTTAGATATTAAAGAGAAAGCCCAGAGGAAAGACTGAGAAGACTACACACAGTGGGGAAGGGGCAGTATCCAAAGAGAGAATACCTGGAAATTCTAAGAACCAATGAAAAATGTGAATTCTCAGATTCAAAAATCACAATGACCTCCAAATAGAATGAATTTAATGAAATCTAGACAAATTGTGAGGAAACTCAGAGAGGTTAAAAACCAGAAGGAAGGACATACTGCCTACAAAGGGCAGCGCCCGGGCACTCAGCAGACTCTCACCAGCAGGGCTAGAAGCTAGAGGACAACAGAACATCTTCAAGGACGGGCGAAAAATCCGTCAACCTAAACTTCTAAACCCAATTAAACTAACAATCAAGAGTCAGGGCCGAGGGAAGGCAATCACAGAACAAAAGCTCAGTTTTACCACTCACACACTCTCACTGACAGAATTCTTAATGTACTTGTGAAAAAAAACCACAAAACCCTCAGGAGGAAGAAGTAAAGTGCACTGGCAATGAGGAACAAATAACTGGCAGAAACATGGATAAAGATAAACACTGAATATATAAAATGACAACAATAGTGGTGACTGATTTTGAAGATCTAATGACAAGGTGACAATAAAATCCTCAATCATTATGACACATAAGAGAAAGGGACTGACTGGACACGCTTGAGGTCCCCACATCTGCAGGGAGAGGGGCTGTGGTGAAGATGCTAGTGCCTCTCGATATGCACTCCCTCTCCTTCCTTACTGATACGAACTCTGATTGTCACAAGAAACACTGTCACCTAGCAAAGCAACTGCTTTCCCTGCCTCCCTTGCAGCTAGATTTGGCCAAAGCCATGGGAGCACACATTCTGTGGACCAATTGCTAGAACTGTCCTTTAAAGAACGAGCAAGCTCTTCCACTGCCCTTTCTCCTTTCTGCTGCCTAGAGTTCAAGTGCCCCCTGGCTGGGAAGATAGAGGGAGCTGCCAAACCAGGCTGGGAGCCCTACCTCCTGCCTTCTTTTTATCTGACTGGGAAATACCCTGCTGTCTTATTTAAGCTGCTGTTTCTTTTTTGTCACATGCAGTTGAAGCTACCTTATTTTGCTGTGTATAATGGCTTTTTGCTCATATTTGTGAGGAAAAAATAAGGATCCTCATACATGGGTATAATTCTGTGTCTACATGTGTTTTTAATTCTTTTCTTTATGCTTATGAGTTAAAAGTGTAACTCTAGAAATCAATAATGATATCTGTATGCAAAATAATACCCTGGCCTGGAATATGATAATTGGTTTTTTTATGTAAAAATATTTAACACATAAAATTTCTTGTACCTTCTATGTTGTGTTTTGTAATTATTTGTTACATAATATTTCTTGTACCATAATGTTAAAAAAATAAATGTTAAAATTCCTTTATAATACAAAAAACAAGTACCTAAATATAAACAAATAAAAATTTGAATTAAAAAAATGAAAAGATTTTTTTCCCCTGAAAGTTGGGCCAAAAACATGAGTGTGCATTATACACAGGAGTATGTTACACAGGGTAAAATACGGCAATTCTACCTAATTTAAAGCAAAGAGACTGAGCCTAAGGCTGAGTACTGTTTGGGAGGAGGGTATATTTAGAGATTATTAACCTTAGGCATTGCTAAATTAAGTAAAAATTCAGAGATAATCAATAAGCAGCTAGAAATAGAATATAATTTATAAATCAATGGAAAGAAGAAAAGGGAAGGAAAAAATCAATCCGACAAGAGTGGAGGAAGGAGGGAAAAAAAGTCAAAAGTCTTGTAGAGAGAAAGTACCAAGTGTACAGTAGAAAAAAATATTCCAGTCTATCAATAAGCAATACATATAAATGATTAAACTAATTAATTAAAATAAAGTCTTAGATAATGTTGAAAACACTAATGACAAAGTGCAGAAATTCATTTAAGACAGAAGAACACAGAAGTGATGAAAGCAACGGGGCAGTGAAATACAGCATAAGTATATTGATATCAAACAAAAATAAAATTTAAAGCAAACTACATTAGAAATAAAGAGAGTAATCACATAAAGATAAAAGAAACACTTTGAAATAAAGATATAATATTTCGACACAGGCATCTAACATCACCACCTTAAAGCAAACACTAACAGAACTGCAAGGAGGAAAAAACAATACCTTTCAACACAGCTCTCCCAGTGACTGATAAGATACAGCAGGCAGAAAAAAGCAGGGTCACGAAATACTTGACTAACACAATGAACAAGTTTAATCTGTAGAATGTAAATAGGATATTATACATTCCTCAGTTACAGAATACACATTTCTTTCAAGCAGAGGGGGATAATATCGACCATATAGTAAGGGAGTCTCAACAAGTAACAAAGATCTGATATTATACTGACCATCTTCTCTAACTATGGTGCGTGGAAAGTAGACAGCAACCATACGATAACAAAAACACTGAGTATCTGCAAATAAAGAATACTTCTAAATAATTCATGGGTCAAAAAAGAAATCCTCACTGAAACTGGAAATTACTGAGAACCAAATGACAATGAAAACACTACAAGTAAGTATTTGTAAGATGCACTGAAAGTAATACTTAGAAGGCAATTTATAGCTTTACATAGATTATTAGAGGAAAAAATATTGAAAATTCATGAGATAAGTGTCCAATTCAGTAAACTTAAACAGAACAAAAAGTAATTCCAAAGAAAACATAAGACAGCAAGTAATAAAGAACACAAAAGAATTAACTAGAAAGATATTAACGAAATGATCAAGTCAATACAATGCTGGTTCTTTAAAAGCTTAGTAGATGATAGCAGATCAACCTCTGACAAAACTGGTAGAGAGAGGACACAAGCACACAGCATCAGGAATGAGAGAAGAATACACCACCACAAATCCAGGAAACATTTTCAAATAAGAAGGACATACCGTATGAATGGTAGGAAGCCAACACATTTCAAAATTGCCGAGTGATGACTCAACAGCAGAGAGAGCGAGAGCGGCACGGTGGGGACCGTGGGAAGCGTGAACCGGTGGTGACTGGGAGGTGCCAACGAGCACTGACAACACATCGCCCCTGGCAGCCGAGTCACAGGTGTCACACTTTTAACCTTTCATATATCCATTTTTTTCACCATATCAGGGCTGTCCGGAATGGATCGAGCCACGTAATATGAAAAATAGAGGCATACAGGGATGGAGTTTTTCCGGACAGCCCTCGCACTTCAAGAAGCATCCAATTAAGTAAAGGCTGCTATTCGTTAACACCGCCCCCGCCCCGCAGTATCAGCTATTCTAGTTTCTTAATAAGCAGAAAACAACCATTCACACAAGACTGAGGCTGAAGTGGAAATCTTTTGTCACTATCAAATCAACCAAAAAACAGATAAAAAAATTACACTAAAGACACCAGACATCAAAATTTTGGCTAATTAACTTTAATGAAGAGCCATCTTATTTACTGTTTGGAGCTATGATGCCCCATTATGTGAGACTCATTCAATTCAATGGAACGGGTTACTGTTGGGCTGAGTGTTGGGGGAGCCCAAGAGGCTGGCTAGAGGAGCCCTTTTGGAAAATTCGAAATAGGAGCATAACCAAGGCCAAAGCTGTCAGGCCCACCCGATAAAATACAGGATTGATAATTACCAGTTAGTTACTCTAGAGTTTCTGCTACCAGTAACCAACGTTTTCCATTTGAAACTGTCCACTCCTGTTTTTCTTAAATGGAAATCCACAAAAAGGAAGCAAACCATCTGAAAATTCTGATCATTTGGTGTCCTAGCAGCAAATAAAAATCATCAATAGAACCCACTCTTAGCCTTGAGCAACATTTTCTAAAACAAAACACAAAGAACCTGTGGTACTTAACTATTCTGTTATTGATATACTGTGGTTTGCAAGGTAATGTTGAAGAAAATGAAACGTACGGAAGCCTGAAATGCGTTTTCTGTGCCAGAGAACGGTGTGGTCTGTGTTCTGAGGCGGTGTCGTCGGTCACGCACTCGGGGCGCACATTTCATCTGGTTACAAATAAGCCGGCTGCCTTATGAACCCAAGTCTGTTGTCACTGTTAAGAAGGCCAGTTACTCAGTTACAAGCTTGCTTCTTCTGGTAGTCATGCTCTGGTTTACAAGGAGACTTTGATTCAATCAAGTTCATTCACTATGGATGGACTGAGGCTTCTTCTATGTGCCTGGCTGGTTTTTAGAGCCCAAGGATTTCCCTTGGCACATCCATGGCTTATTGGGTCCTCTCAGAAAACAACAAAACTTCAACAATTTGAAGTCTGCTCTAATTATTGATTTAAGAGCTAAGTGGTCATATTGTTTCCAACTTGGACATTTATATGCAACATCATTAAGCAACATATTTCCTATTTAGTGAAACAGCCTGCTTTCAACACCAGAGGCACTTTACATATCTAGGGGTCACTACAATTTGACACCCTTATCTAAGACTAAAAATCGGGAAGCCGAACTAAAACTTAAACGCTTTACTTTTGCTAGTCCCTCGGCCTTTAGTCAAGCCAATTTTCTGGTATTTTAGAGTTAATGCTAACAAGTTTAGTAGGAGCTAGTTTCCCAGGATGAAGCATAGAAGAAATAGTCAAACGGAAGAGGAAGTAGAGAGGGCTGTTGGAGAACAAGGACAGGAGTCGGAAGTGACATCTATTGGCAATATACACAACAATAACAAAAACGGAAAACCTACTAGAGGTCACACAGTGTAGGGACAATCCGCCCTGACATGTTAATAGCAGGAGACACTGGTACAGACGAAAACCGCGAATAGACAATGGTCATAATGATGAGCTAAAGAATTTTTTTTTTTAGAAAGTTAAAATCCTGACACACATAAGCTGTTTAGGAGGACAGGGGAGTGTGTAAGACCTTTTACCTGCAATCTTTAAAGTTTTGATTTTAACAAGAATAAACTTCAGTTATCTGAATAATTACATGGAGCAGCTCATTTACTGATGGTGCTGAATCAAAGGCATGCTGCTCTGAGTTTCAGAATGTCAGTACTCAACGCGGTGAAAGGTCTCACTCCGCCCAGCTGCCTTTCCGCAGAGTGTGATGTTATGGGGCAGACAAGCCTTCAGATCCTCTGAATTCAGGAAAGACATATGGGGCCACTTAGGGCCCAAGTTTATCTTGGCTTCCTCTGCAGAGTTTGATTACTTCTAAGATTTATGGCCAAAGTGGAGGGAAAAAAGAAATACCTCCCAAAACAGCTTTACACCCTCATCTTGTTTTTCTTTAATAACATTAGAGATGACATCCTATGACAGAAACTTGGAGTGGCTGCAGGGCAACTGGAAAACTTGGTGGGAAGTTTTATATTTTGGGGTTTGGAGCATTCTGTACTTGCAAAGGTCAGGTAGGAAAGGACCAGGGAAATGAGCCGGGGAGCCAGTCAGAGAGTGAGTGTCAGCTGGTTTAATTTTCTGTGTCAACTCTGAAAATTAGATAAACAATGACAAACCCGGCTTTTTAAATGAACTTGTCACTTCTGGTTTTCTTGACACAGGGTAACATTTTTCAAGTCCTGGTAGCCATAGAGACAGATTTAACCCCTGAGAGGTTTACCTAAGGGTTCTGAAGTCCTCATAACTGAAAACAAAAGATTTGGTCCAACACTCTAACCTTTAAAAGAAAAGCTAATTACCATATCTTTGAAACTTAAATACTCAGATTCTAACAATTAAGGGACTGTGCCTAGAGCCAAAAGGTCTAGGCTTTTGCCTCACAGTCTCAGCAATCTGACTTTTTCTTCCACCATCTTCTTGGCTCTTCAGACCAACTCAACCCTTCAACATGGTTCCTTGATTTTTCAACCACTGTTCTAACCAGTACTGCCCACCTGGAGCACACCTTGGCTCCTTAACCAACTCAGGTGAGCACAGGCTCTGTGGTCATGAAGATGTGGGATATAACTGCTGTGTGCTATTGTAAGTCTACGTTTTGGCCAAGACATGCTCCCTGGTGGTGAGGAGAAAAGATCAATCTTTTTGATACTTGCCCTTACTGGTTTTGCTGTAAGGATATTTATTCAAAGATAACTCATTTGAATACGTTGATTTAGAGAGAGAAATACATCTATTTACAGATACCAGCATTTGAGTAGGGTTTTTCACTCCACAAGTGCTTCCAATCAAGGTCATTATCACAACCACCCCAAGAAATTGCTGGATAGCATTACAGTTATTAGCTCCAGTTTGAGGATTTGAAAACTAGGTTCAGAGAAGCACCTTAGCTAAGGTTGAGTTGGGATTTAAATTGGACATGAGCTCCAAAGCCTGTGTCTTTGGTTATAATATGGTAATGATAGCAATATACTAGCAGACAGATGTGAGCACCTACCCTGCACTGGATATTAATTAGGTGCTTTCATTTACATTATTTCATATGATTTCCAGCCCTGTCAGAAGTAGACACGAGCCTATTTTATAAACAAGGACACTGAGCTCCAAGGAGGTCAGGGCTAAGCTGCAGGCTGAGGTCTCAGGGCTGGGTTGGGACCACGTTCTTTGGTCTCACACTGCCACTGTTACTCCACTCTCTTCAACTGGGAGAAGCAACCCCCCGCATGACAAAGCACAGGTGCCATGGGCTGCCCTGGTCGAAAGTACGGAATAGATGATTTAAAGCCCACCAGTCCGTCTCTCTGCCTCCTCCCTAAATTCTGATGCCTTTTCCTTTCTTGGTGTAGAAGAGTCTCCTTTTCCAATGTGTCCCAAACCTTCAAAATCAGCTCTGCTGCCAGCAAACCTTGGAGAAGAAAACCATCTGGTTAAACAGCTCCCAGGAAAGTATGAGGGACCAATGAGCAATGGGGCCCTGCATTAGAAGACAGGAGGCTTGCCCTAGCCTGGCTGCATCTCTGATCTCTCAGGTGATCCGAGTTCTTGGTGTGAGGGGCTCCCAGCGCAGCCTTGCCCTCTACTTCCGTGAACTTCATCTTCCGTAAAATAAGGAGAGCAGCACCGACCTGCCAGGAAGGTTGGGTGTGAGAAATTCCTGGCACAGAGGCTACCTTGGAAACATTTCTAGAGTCATGACTATCAATGGCCTATGTTTGGCAGTGCTTACACTCCTTTTCTAAGGTTATTTTTATAATACCTAATCCATGTTCAGTGCCAAGTGTGGGAGACACTGGACCAGCTCTCCTGACGGCTGCACACCGTGTGAGTGGCTGGGCAGCAGAGAATTAGGAGCCATGTGTGAAGGACCCTCACCACTCACTGAGCAGCCCTTCCCCTAAGCCTCAGGCTTAAAGACCCAACTTGCTCCCCCATTTAAAACAAGAATGAGCCGTCTTCCTTCGGTTCAGAATTCCGTGTAACTAAAACACAAAATAGAAAAAAGGCGACCCAACTGTTGCACTCGTGCACAGCCTATAGACAAGACGGCAGTGCCCTCAGACAGCATTTCAAATACAGTTTATTAGTGTGTGATATGAAAAGGGTATTTTTATTGCATGATATAATGCAATGGGACCTTGGGCGCTCTGTGGAAAGACCTCACACTCAGAAGTGTAATGAACCCGTAGTCCCAAAAACATTATACTGTACATTAACCTATCATTAATGGCACATTAGGGCTAGGGGCATTGCACGCTTGCTGGTCAGGGCTCCATCAGGACAGTGTTGAGAAAACCACACAGTCTTCCCAGGCTTAAAACAAATAGAGAAAATAAATATTCCTGATGTCTACAGGCAGCTTTAAAGGAAGTTCAATCCCAGCTCTGCCTTGTAATTTCCAAGCCTGCTTTTTAAAGAGAGGAACACATGCAACTAAACAAAAGAAGAAAATGAGCCTCCGGCAGTTTACCCCAGCTATTGGCTATGCAACCTCAATGCTGGCTCCGCAAGGTCACGAGCAGACAGCACCTTCGGTACCATAAAAGCTGTCCAAAGGACGCTTGGCCTGAACCACAGGCTAGGGAAATACAATAGAAAGGGCCTCGGAAATTGCGCAGCTACCTCCCTCACTTTCTAAATGGGGAAATCAAGGCTGAAAAAGATGAAGGGAGAGACAAGTTGTCCAACAGAAAAACGGGCAAAAGTTATGTGGGGAAAAAAAAATCACAAATGGCCAGCAAACATATGAAAGTGTTCAACTTTATACTTAATAAAAGAAGGCACATTAAAATAGCAACTACATATCATTTACCACTGATCAGACTGGCAGAGGTTAAAGACTGACAGTTTAGTATCAGGCGAGATGAGGGGAAATGGCATTCTCACATCCAGTATACAAAGGCGGATACAGATGAGTATGGACACCGTCTCAATAGCAAAGATCTGGAAATGGTCCCAAAGTTCCATGACAGCGTCCTGGTTAATAAATGTGGTACAACCATATTAAGCACTACCAAGAAGCCATTAAAAAATGAGGTAGACTTTTATAGGACATGGGAAGATTTCAAAGATATATTAGGTAAAAAAGCAAGGCATAGGAAATAACATTAAAAACTCGAGAGGGACACACAAACCACTATTCGCAAGTGCTTATTAACTCTGGAGCATGGGGCTGGGGGTCATGGGGGGGGGTCGGAAGACGACTAACTTCTTATTGTATAGCTTCCTGTACTATTTGAATTTTTAACCATAATTTAAAAACTGGTTTCAAAAAAATAGATGATGAGGCAAGAGCAAACATTTTGGGGAACCTCTTATTTCCCAACTACTATGCTAAGTGCTTCCTCTTGTCTAAATTTTCACAAACACAAAAATAAGAAACAGTGAGTGGGACACAATTATCCCCTTTCCATGAAGTGGGAACTGAAGTTTCAAGGTGACCCTCTTGCCTGTCTACCTTCAATAATGAAACAGAGTATTTACAAAACAGAGAAATTCTTTCCAAATTCTGAAGAAGCCCATGGCCACCCTCCTGGGGTCAGCGTGCCTGACCCGGTAGTGATGGAGGGTGTGGGGGAAGACAAGACGAAAGGCTGCTGACTGTGGCTGAGGTCGAATCAAATTTCTGGAAACATCTCCACACCTCAAAAGGAGCGGGGGGCCTAGGGAGCCCAGGCTACACACTGTTCAAGTAAATAACGCTTGGCAACCAGGGCTCAAACCCACGAAGGGGAGTATCTCCCTAATTAAAAATAAATCAACTTCAAAGGAGACCCAGTTGCAGCTGCAAGGAGAGGAGCTGCCTCACGCCAGCAGAGTCACAAGGTGAGCGGGGGCCGGCGGCACCCGGGCAGCCCCGCGCCTCGGCACTGGGAGCCAAGGCTCTCCAGTCGCTGCACAAAGTCTGCTGTTTCCTCATTCCTCCGTTCTTCCCAGTGAAGGAGTTTGGTGATTTTCGGATAACAGACTTTGGAGTGACATTTTAAAATGCTAGATTTTATTTGTCCTAGGGTCTGCCAGCACGCACTGTAATTAAAATGTTGATTAGTAAACAGTTTAAATATATGACAGACAATGCAGTTAAAGCCTAGAGTTAGGTCAATATGTGATTTAGATTTGCCATTTAAAAAATCTCATTTAAATTTTGCATACATTAATCACTACTACACTTCAAGGTTCTGATATCCACCTGACTACAATATTAAAATAAAACTTGCTGCCCCAGGGAAATCCTACTTATTCTTAATTGTTTCGAGGCTTTGATGGGCTTTTAATCTAAGATTAATTTATGCAATTTTAAATAACTCTTCTTATGATTAATAAGCTTGAAAATTAAAAGGAGTCTAAAGCAATTATAATGAGCATTTGGTCATAACCTCATTAGAAGAAGGAGTGAAGGATACAGCTCTGGAATTCTTACAAGACTACAATTTAAGGTTACTTTTAGAGAAGTCAAACATAGTTCGTGAAATTGCAAAGGCAGGTTAGGAAAGGTCAGCGTTAAAATGACGGCGAGCTAGATTAGCATACTAATGATTTTCCCTGATAGTGACAGAAAGGACACTGAAAAGAAGATGCGGAAAAGAGACAAATGACAAGCTGCCAAGAAGCTACAGGCTCTGAACTCAGTTTCCTTTTCCTTTTGGCTAAAGACGTTCATGGAATCTGAAAAAGAGCCAGAGGGTTGGAACACCCCTATTCATAAATCAGTTCCAGCCAGAGAGTCAGAGCCTGGTGCACGTAGAGCAGGCTGAGGTCAGTCCCGAGTGTCCCCTCCACCCGCCGACTGCGGTGCAGCCTCCTGCAGCCACTGCCCTGCTTAAGGAACAACAGTGCCCCACGGCCGCACTGCCCCCCGGCACGCAAAGCCAGCCCCGATCTGGGTCTGGCCCACCAGCCAAGGTCACCCGCGTCCCTTCAGAGGTCTTCCGTCCTCACTGTCCCGTTCCCTGTGACCAGCTTGGATTCTTTCTTCTTCCGGAACCCTTTGCTCTTGTTACCGTGATGAGGACGCTCATAACGGTGACCACTTACTGAGCACTTATTTAGGCAAGGTGCCGTGCTAAGCAGGTAACATCCTTTTATTTCAACTACCTGCTTTGTGAGATGCCGTTTTTATAGGAAAGGCATCTGAGCCTGAGGGAGGGTCGCCGACACGTCTGAAGCCAAGTAGATAGTAAAGAAGGGGTGGAGGGATGGGAGGCGCTGGCTCTGCGGAGCCACCACTTTCTCATTCCCGTATTCAGACACATTGTAACAATTCTAGGGGGCCAGCGGGAGCGGAGCTCCATCCTGACCACTGAGCCCCGCAACCACTCCCCCTTAAGCTGTCACACTATGCTAGTCAACAGCATACAGTCCACCCTGCCTTCTCTAAATGTCTCCCATGGGCATGCCTAGTCTGTCCCTTTAGGACCCAGATGTTTCTTGTGTTCCTTTTGAGCCCATCCGGCACCTCACGGATGCAAACTAATAACCTGTCAATTCACTGACTGTTTCACAATTAATTCTCCCCAACAAGATGCTTGTTATATGTTATTGATAATAAAGGACAGACCCCAAAAGTTAAGGCTTTCTAATGACTGGGGAGCAATAACCCACAGAGGTTCATGCACCCCTAAAAAACTGCCAATTCCTCGGACACTAGCTGCGACTATCCAACATGCAATATAGACTTTGTTCTAAGTCACATCACGTTAAGCTCCACTAAACACATCTGTCTTCTAAGAAGCTACTGGTTGGAAATGCCCAGGAACGTGAGACAGATGAGAAAATCATGACCCAAAGAGGCTGAATAATTTAGTGCTCTCCACGTGGGTAGCACCTGACAGTTTCTAACAAAATACTTCCATAAACTCTGTGGTATTAAAAAATGAAAGGCCATTCAAGATTGACATCATTACCCCCATTTTACAGATGAAGTTGAGGCTCAGATAGGCTAAGCGACTGTTGCTTCCCCAGTTACTTAGAGGCAGAGCTTGTATTTGAAATCGTGTTTTCGGATACCCAGACCAATGCTCTCTCCAATTCACCATGTTGCTTCTTGTCTCAGGTTCATGTGATTCACGCGCTCTATATAGGGCCTGTCCTCAGGCTCCCCAGACCTGACATACAGAGGACAGGGAATGTCCTGCCAGTTGTCCAGACACACACCTTCCCACGCTGACGGTTCTCCCATCACGGTCATAGAGATGAGTGGGGTCACGGCTCCGCGCCTGTGCGCCGAGCGCCTGTGTTGGCACCGACACCTCCAGCCTCCGTCTCCCTTCTGTCTTCCTGACAGGCCCTGATCTCTGTCTGGCTCCCGAGTCTGTGTGACCTGTCTACTTAGTTCATGTCTCAAAACTCACCAGTTTGTCTTCCATTTCACTTATTATTTTCTAGTTTTATTGAGATACGATTGACATACAGCACTGTGTAAGTTTTATTATAGGTGTACAGAATAATGATTTGACTTACGTGCATTGTGAAATGATTACCACAGTAAGTCTGGTAATAGCCATCCTCTTATATTGATACAAAAGAAAATAAAAGCTTCTTTCCTTGATGAGAACTCAGGATTTACTCTCAAATTTCGAATACACTGTATGGCAGTTAACTACAGCCATCATGCACATCGTATTTATCTTATAACTGAAAGTTTGTACCTTTTGAACACCTTCATCCAATTCCCTCTCCCCTCCCCCCTGCCTCTGATAACCACCAATCTTTTTATTTAAAAAAGAGATTCCATACACAAGTGAGATCACACAGTACTTGTTTTCTCTGATTTACTTCACTTACATAATGCCCTCAAGGTCCATCCCTGTTGTCACTATGGCAGGATTTCCTTCATTATTTATTTATTGTTTTACTTTTTAGGGCTGCTAGGTAACATTCTATTGTGCGTGCGTGCGTGCGTGCGTGTGACAACTTCATCCACTGATGAACGCTTAACGCTGTCCTCCCCCCCGTCTTGGCTGTTGTGAATAACGACGCTGTGAACGAGGGAGTACAGATGTCTCTTCAACACGGTGTTTCGTTTCCTTCAGATACATCCCCGGAAGTGGAACTGCTGGATCACATGGTAGCTCTATTTAAAATTTTTTGAGGAAACTCCATGTTTTCCTTAGTGGCTGTACCAGTTTTAAGACTCTACCAACAATAGCGCGTGAGGGTTCCCTTTTCTCCACATCTTCACCAACACTTGCTATTGGTTGATTTATTGATGACAGTCATTCTGACAGGTGTGAGGGGGTATCTCACTGTGGCTTTGATGTGCATTTCCCTTATGATTAGTGATGTTGAGCACCTTTTCATGTAACTGTTCTCCATTTGTATGTCTTCTTTGGGAAAATGTCTATTCAAGTCTTTGCCCATTTTCAATGAGATTTTTTTAAGCTATTGCATTGTATGAATTCTTCATATATTTTGGATATTCCCCCCTTATCAGATATATGGTTTGAAAATATTTTTTCCCATTCTATAGGCTGCCTTTCATTTAGTTCTTTTTGATCATCTATTCAAAAGAGATTATTGATTAGCTACATGGTGCCTTGTATCACACCAGCTGCAGGGAATTCAGTGGTCGTATGAGTTTTACTTCCTCACCACACTGTAAGCTCCTGCAGGGCAAGATTAGTGTCTGATCGGACTCTGTATTCCCTATAGCTGTGCAACTCAAGTATTTGGTCTGGGAACTATTTGGAACTTGTTTGCAACAAGAGGAGGAGCTGTGCCGCCATGAACATCAGGACACAGCTTCCCTCATTGAGAAAGTCTTGCAACAGAAAGTCATCCCAATTAAACAGATTGCTTTGAGACATGCTTGATTTATATGCTGGCACAAATTCCTTATCCTGTGTTTAAAAACAATACAACTAATATCACTTGTCTATGGTCCTTATTTGAGTAGCACTAAACTAGCAACATATTCTGTAAATATATTACTGTCTCAGTAAACTAGCAACTATAGATTATGTACATAGCTATAGATTATGTACATAGAATGTGCTCAATAAAGTTTTCTGAGTTAAAAGAAATTTCTCCCAAATCAAGAACAGTGTATCTCTTGGAAGTTACTCATTTTTATAACCATGATGGCAGAACGGGAAAGGAGTAAAGAAAGGTCCATAGCCATATAAATGGCAGAATGTACAGCACTCTCAGTTTTTGCTGCAAGTTGACAAAACCAATAAACAATAATAACACAAATTTGCACAGCTTCCTCCTCAGATAACCAACTGACAGACCAGGTGCAAGCTGCTAGTGATTGCTTTCTCTCTTCCTGTTTGGTTTGTTTGTCCTGAGGAGACATGGAGGGAGTTGATACATCATAAGCACAAACCACTGAAATCCTACATGGTTCTTTATGGGGTATTTGTATTTAATGCCGCTTTTGATTGCAAGAAATAGTTTGACTTAACTGAAATTCTCACAACCGCAACAACAATCCCTTGCCCACTACGCACCAGCAGATGTAGCTTTGATGTAGGGTTATTTTCTTCTTGGCTGCAAGAGTCCAGACAAGTCAATTAACTCTTTGAGCCCCAGTTTAACAGATCAGTAGAATGGGAACGAGAAAAATCCTTCTAGTGAGGGTAAAATGAGATTACTTGAAAGCACTCTATAAATGCCATGTGTTCAAAAAACATTACTTATTTAGATTAATTTCCCTTCCTACAGTGAATGTATTTTTTCAAAGTTAAAGAACAGAAGCCTTTCTGAATTTATTATCTGCAGCTCCAAGTAGCATGCAATTGTTACTCTCATGTTTTTTCAAGTAAGTTTAGAGAAAGTAAGTTCTATAATAGTAGGGATTCTGGCTAGTGTCGGTACTGGAGGATCTGGCACTTTCCCTTATGATCCAAGCTGTGTTTCACACTGTGCAGAAAGTAATACACTCACATAAATACCCAAATGTTCTGTGTGGTCAGGTTCACTTGTTAATGCATTCACAAAGTCTCTCCGAAAACTCTGGCTGGAAGAAGTCTTGCCTTCCCCAGAACTCATTTTATCTGTTAAATTCATATAGTTTGAGTTCAATAACTATTGAGCATTCCACCTGGGGCTAGGGACCAGGCTAGAAGCTGAGGCTACAAAGATAAGAAAGACATGATTTCATCCTCTAGGAACTTGTAGTCTCATTTCCTTATGGACTGTTACCAGTTATGCAAACAAGTCACTGCCTCAAAGTGTGAACTGTGCACTAACAGGTGCGTGCCAGGAGGAAGGGTGACTGTCATACAACAGCTACACATCGCCTCTCCTGAAGCACGCCTGGGAAAGCGTCCCAGCGGCTGTGCCAGCTGGGGCTTGGAGGCTGAGTAGGAGCTCGCCACGTGAACGTGAGGAAACGGCATTCTTGGCCGAGGAAAGAGCACAAGCAAAGACATGGCCGTGCCGGGATGCCTCACGCATTTGGGAACCGTTAGAATGGTAGAGCACAGGGTGTGTGCAAAGCGGGGGGCATGAGGTGGGGGGGGGGAAGGGGAAGGTGGCGAGCCTCACATTCTATCCTGTGCTTAACTGTCGAGCCCCCCAACTTCCTTGCTAGCCTGTGAGCGGGTCAGGACTCAGGGCTCACGTGCTGCTTCCTCGGCATCAGGCAGGATGCTCTGCACAGAGCTCAACAAATAAAAACGGTGAGTGCATGGTGCAATGTTGTGGTGCTCAAAGCACGTCCTCTGCTACCTCACACTAGTGGAAAAGGCTGAAGTACTAACCCGCACCAACATGCAGCGGGTTATAACTCAGCCAGCCCGCCGAAAGCTGCTCTTACACCTTCGTTTGGTACTTAACCCACTTTCCAGGTGCCCTGGCACCGCTGCCTGCACAGGAGAGCTGCAAAGGCGGCCGTTTTCGAAGGCAGGAAGGACAGTGGGCCCCGCGGCTCGCTGGCCTCCCTGACGGGTGGGGGCTGGGGCTGGGGGCTGGGGGAGCCTGTGTCGGAGACAGCACCTCCCAGCCGCAGGCCCTGCATTCACCAGCATTCCTGGGTGGCCGACTGGCCTTCCTGTGAGTAAGAGTGAGAGAATTCCAGAGGCAAAGCTGTGGCTTAAAAAAAAAAAAAAAAAAAAATCATGTTTAATTTAAAAATTAGAAACTGGAGCAGGCTGTGAGCACAGGGGTTGATTGAAACAAAATTTAAATTCCTGTCAAGCCCATTTAAACACGGGGGCCCTTCATAGACAATTAGCTGCTCCCTGTGAATGCGGAATAAACTCAGGCCTGGTCACTGCGAGCGGAGAGGCGCCTACTGTGAGGCGCTGAAAAAAAAATTAACTAAAATCAGGCTGTATGAAATATTTAGACTTCCAGTACATCACCGGGGTTGGGAAGTGTAAACAAGACAAACATCGATTCCTCGGTGCCCTCAAATCAATCCCCCAAAATGGTGAGGGCATCTGTTTCTGCTCAATTTTGTTTACATCGGCAGATCTGTCTAATTGCAGCTGTTTATCTCTCCTTGTCCCTGGGGCCCTCATCTCCCGATTACTAATACTTAACACTCATTTCACATCTAAAGCTACTTCTAATCCTCAACAGGTTTTGGGGGCCCTTGAAATGATTGGAACCGCAGAGGCGGGCGACACAGCCTCTTTGTGAAAGGAACGTTTTCTTATCTACTACCAGCTGGGCCCAATCATCACCAGGGATGGCAACAACAAAGGTGCTAAAAGGCTCTTCCACAATGACTGCTGCTCCACTGGGGACCGAGAGGATAAAAAGGAGCTTTGATGGAAAAATCTGAACAAGAGGCTAAAGCAGTCCAGCCAAATAAAGTTACTGTCATAATCAAATACTGTCAATCACCATGAAAATCCAATTAAAAAGGTTTCAGCACAGCCTTCTTAAGTGGAAAAATGTACCCTATTTATACACATTTTGGTCAACTCCACACCAATCCCGCAATTAGAAAGGCCTGCTATTAACTGAACCCCCCCCGCCCCAAGTTTACGAAGGGATGCAGGCCATTCCGAAGGCTCCTGAGGGCGCGGAGACACGCACAGGCGATCGGTGTACAATTAAGAGTTAATCGGGTTACATCTGAAAATTCCATTTTTATTTGTGTCGAGGGAACCTTTGCACGAATATACGAATGGTACCGACTCTCCTGCTTTAGAATCAGTGACCATTTATACTAAGAGAACGGAGAAGCGGTAAACCAGCATACTGGAAAGAACTAGTCCACGCTCCAGCAAATGTCTCTCGGTAGACCACGGCCTAATGTTTAATTCTAATCTTGAAAATTAAATAGAGGACAGAAGGCCCAAATGTCTCTACTGTCTTTCTGCAGCCTCCATTCCATGTGGCCAAGCGAACCTCAAATTATCTGCCGGCAGATATGGACCCCCAAATAACTGTGTTTCTACAAAAGGCCTCACTGAAACCACAAGACTTGAGATTCCCCAAAGGTCTCTCTCAAAACTGCTACAAATTAAAAAGCAAACAACCCATTAAACAAATCCAGCTGGTTACAACTGTAAATAGGAGGCTTCTAAGATTTTTCCAGCCCTTGAAATTCCTGGTTAGACTCATTAATTATTGATAAGAATTGCATCTATTTATTGGCGTGTACTCACAGGAACACCAATCTGCTGCCTTCAACAGCAATTCCCAACTCACAGAGACCAGGCTTCAAGATCCTTTTCTAATTCTCCCACCAACGGTTAAATGTCTGTGGTCTTTTTCAACCTAGTCCATTATTCTGGAGAGGTGAGGGCGGGGTGGCATACATCTGATATGCTGCTGGATAAAGACCTTGGGGTCCTCTGCCATCAATCTAACCAGGCTGGCCAGGTGGTCTCCTTTAGGTCTTGGCTCTCTAACGACCTCCTGATTTGGAATTAACTGTAGGAAGTGAATTCTCCAGGGGCCTGGACGCACACCAAAGACCACAGGTGCCACTGAGCAACACCTGCTTAACACCTTGCTCTTCCGGTACTTCCATGGCCACACGGCTGACCCCTGGTGCCTGTTCTGATTGGTTAGGCCCATGCTGTCCTGGATGATAAATGCTTTGAATATTATCCCTGCAAACACTGCAACATCTTAGAGATTCCTTCATTTGGGCACCAAATTATTTTGTCCTGATGACCTCTCCTAGCAGGATGTCAAACAAGAACCTTTGGCCAGGTATTCTAATACGGCCATCTAACTTAGAGTGAGTATCACACCGTCCAGGGGGCGCTTCTTCTTTGGTCAGTTTCCTCAACTTTACGCTGTGACAGTTCCTAGAGGACAAGGGACATGTCTTGTTTGTTTTTATCTTTTCAAATCCAGTATAGTGTTTTGTTTTGTTTTTTTATTTAATGGATTAGAGAGTAGCACATGCAAAGAGTAAGCAAGAGTGATTTATCTTCTTTTAATTAGATCAGAGACCTCACTTGAATGACAGCAGCACAGGATCAAGTTAGGCAGTGAGTTAAAAGATCATGATCCACTTTGAAAGAACTTACACTCCAGTTGGAGTAAAAAGGCATTCGTCAGTGAGTGGCTCTGGTGGCTCTTTATAATTACCTGGAGAACTTTAAAATATAAAGTGCCTCCTCCCTGATCCAAATGCCAAAGAGTCTTCGATCCGAGTTGAGATCTAGTCTTTTTTTTTTTTCTCAACCCACTGACATGATTCTGATGAGTTGCTGGGGTTAGGAACCGCTGTACTACACGAACCCACTTGTGAATAGGAGACGAATTTGTAATTTATGTAATTACGTGCTGTTCCAAGTTAGGGACGATAAATTCTGGAGGGCTTTTACAGAAGGGGGTGAGCGCTGTGAAGGGGAGGAGTGCTGGAGGAGGACAGAGACCTTCAAGGACAGGGGAGAGGAGGGCACTGCAGGTTGAGGCCACCACTGAAATAACAGAAACTGCCGATGAGCTGAGTGGCGTCAAATGAGGAACTAATGGACAGCATACTCCAAAGACCCAGCTTAGCGCCCTGTGACTGTGGCACAAAACTGAAGTGCGACCCAATCAATCCACTTTACTGCATTCAAGATAATCTAAGTACTCCGGTGGTCAAGGCTACACAGCCTCACCGTGCCCTGAAACACACGATGCTGGGAAGATGACAGTCAGCCTAGTAAGACAGGAAAGAAGTACTGCAGACAGGAGTTCAAAAAGCCGCAATCTTAAACAGACAAATCATCACCATATTAAGAGATCTGACTTGACTGATGGAGGAAAAAAGTTATCCTTAACTGGGAAATTAAAACTGTCAGCTCACCGTGATCAAGGAATGACAGATTTTATCTATCTGTTTCTCTCTTGCTCTGTGCACGTATATAAACACACACATTTATCTGCTAAAATCTCGTGAAAAGATTAAGCAGTCACATCTATGGAAAAACAAAGCTTGTTTTCTGGGGTTATAATCTCTCTGTTCTTGCTGAAGTGCTAACGTGTCATCAAAAATTCAAATTAAAGCTGTCTGGTTTAGTGCGATCTCAAGCGTCCAGACAGTGATTCTGCCGTTGTAATTATGTGCAATTAAAGAGCTAAAATCAATTTCTTACTGGTGGATTCCTATTTATAAGCAGACATAAACAAATTATTTTAATAGCCTTTAGAACTTGAAAATAATATAAAACATCATTACATGGTTGTCAGCTGGACCCTAAGCGGGGCCCCCCAGGTTTCTGTGATGCCTTTTGTGCCTGAAGGAAATACTTAGTTGAAGTTACAATCCCAGCCAGTGTTTCTCCCTGCAATTTCTGGGTGCCTTAGCTAATGAGCTCATTTGTACCTCCAAATGAATAACCAAAAATGACGTCTTCAAGAGTGGATGACCAGACACACATATATGAGTCTGGCCCTAACGGTGTATTTTAAAACATGCTCTATGTGACAAGGCAATAGTGAAAGGTAGTCAACCACAATCAAGTTCAAAATTGCTCATTAAACCACCATTAGTATCTTACAAAGCTTAGATGGCAAGCACAGTGGTCTATGAGCACTGTGCAAGGGAGCTGCTGAGACGTGCCTGTCCTCATATTTGTGCTGAGGACACCGGCAGGCCCCGGATCAAAATAAACCAAAAGCTCGTCTTTGCGTCATTTACTAGAATGTGGCGATAATAGTGAACTTTATCTGAGCTCCGTGCTCCCAGAGAGCAGTGACAGGTAAGAAACCTCTCCACTCTTTGTTAACTACAAAGGACCAACCACCCTGCTCTCACACAATTTAGGCCCTTTGCTTTCTTCCCTCAGGACTTCCGGAAGACTGGCTAATGACTTCCTTGTTTACCTGCCTCTCTAACCTTGGCTCCCTCCTTTTTCTTTGAGACATTCCTCTTTAATAAACATTCTCCCTATTGCAACAGCCTGAATAAAATCATTTCCTTAATTGTCCAGTGCATTTTTGTCTTTCACAGTGGTCAAAAGGTTTGTGTCTAATAATGGCGAACAAAGCCATGTGGCGTAAACCCAAAAGTCATGCTAGAATTTGAGTGGATAAACAAAAATCTAACGTGGTCGATTTCTCCAGTTTTTAAAAGGGACCGTGCTGATACCCAATTAATCCCCTACCTTGGTTAACCGAGACAACCATCAACCAAACTATCTGAACATGCAATTACAATCAGGTTTGGATAAGCAGAAAAGCTACCAGTGACAGTTTAATTTAGAGGAGTTAAACAAGTTAACATCTCTTTGCAAGTAATCAAATGTTTAAACAGACTTTTCTGGAGCAGTTTGGTGTTTATCAGCCCCCAAACACCACCACCTCATATACATAAAGCCTTCTCTGAGAAATGAAATGCCTTCAAAGTTTGCAGCTGCTAGGATTTAGAAGGGAAAAAAATCAAAAAGCACTATTTTGATTATAACTGACCCGCCCCAGGCCCCAAGACCCACACCTGCTTCACGTATTTCCAGTCCCACCAGTTACTTGCTTTCTAAGCAAAACGTCAATTTTCAATTGCCAACTGCCCTCTGTGTTTTTCTTCTTAGGAGCCTGAACTGAAAACTAAACTTGAGGAAATGCTAAACGAGGACGCCCTGCTCTGGAATGTACAAGGAAATGCACAAAAATAACAGACATTATTAGAACCTGAGGAGAAAACCCATGTTTTTAAACAATTACTAACGCAGTACAGTAATAGCATAAAGACAATTTCTGCGCCGGCTTGCTTCTCTGAAATTCTCTCTGCCACCGAACAGCTAGAACAGATAATAACTATTAGTAAATCAAACTCCTCTGCAACATCCAGCTGTGCCTCACGCATTTACATACAGATAGAATGGGTATATGTTTTTAATATGTATGTGATACGTACTTCTACCACAGCCGAAGTGCATGCTACAAAGGCGTTGGAGAATGGGAATCGGATCAGCATGAGATAATAAAGTGGCCTAGATAAAGTATTAGCCAGCGATTGATCTCAAACCGGGTGCTGCTGCCTCTGACCTGATTGCTTACTATGCATAGATTCCATTAAATAGAGCTTAGACCTGGAAAGCTTCTGGAAATACTTTAAATGCATAGGAGGATCTACAGCACTCTGAACCCAAATTTCAACTGCAGAGATGTCCACGGCCCACACCCTCCCTGCTGGAGTCAAGGCCCAGCCAGGATAAGCTGGGAGGTTAAAGGGCTGCGGGACAGCTGGTGGGAAGCCCCTCGGAGTCCCACTGGGCGGGCCCTCCCCTTCCCTCCCCTTCCCTCCCCTTCCCTCCCCCACACCAACAAGCACCCTCCAAGAGGGTGCCTCCCTGCCAAGCCTCCCTCCCCAGCTGCCGGTCTGGTCCTGGCCTCCCAGCTCTTACGTGACAGAATGGGAAGGGCGGAGGGAGCTTAACAATCACTCAGGGTCATGTCCCCTCTGAAAAACTGATGACAGCCATGGATCCCTCTTTGTGGAAAAAAAAAAATGCCAAACTCCACATGCATGAACGATTTGGAATGCAATTTCAGGGGTTCTAAGAGACTTCCTGAAGTCACAGCCCCAAGGTCAAGGACTGCCGATCTAGTCCATCCCCTCCGTTTGCAGATGAAGACAGAATCGGGGCGGGAAGCGGAGTTGCTAAGGGAAGGGGACTGCGGAGGCTTTCCCTGCAAGTCACAGCCCGGCCTTAGCTAGGAAGAACCCGAAGGAAGATGAATTCTGGAGCAGAAATTCTCTGTGGCTTATACAAGCAAACTGTCTGTATAATGTTTCTCACTGTACCCCTCTTATTTAAAAATATTTAAACACGTAATTTGAGTAGCAAACCCAGACTTGAACCTCTCCACATCTATGTCCCACGTCAGGTTGTCTCTGAGTTTAGGGGTCTAATTTTTATTTTTTGCTTTCCTCAATCTGACTGACATTTCAGGAAAAACTTCTCTGCCCCCCTGGCATTAGCACCCTCTCCTCTTGTTACAGGCTCACCAATGGTTTCTGACTGGTTGGTGTTTGGTTTTTATTTTTTTTTTTCTCCACATGAGTTGTGACATCCTGGCTTGGTTGTCCGAAGCCTGCTGAATATTCTGCCTGCCACTTCCACAGAGTTCCTACGGCCTGGAAACCTTCTTCTAAGTTTGTGGGACCCAGGTGACAGAGCTGGGGCAGAAAGGACATAGGTCTCTCCTGCGATATACTTACGTTTTTGCCCAACCTGCTTCCTTCGCCTGACTCTCCCCTTGAGAATTCGCTATTGAAATTCAATCCATCCTCCAAAGGTCCTTTTCAAAATGCTACTTTCCCCACGTAGCTTATCCCCACCTCCCCAGATGGACCCTCACAGCATTCCACTGTTCTTTTACACCAGTTACTTTATTCCAGTTATTTGTATACTTGCTATAATGCGTGCAAGCCTGTATGCACGTGGCTTACTCTTTGTATCTTATGTTGAGTCTAGCACAGGACTTTACATGTAATGTTCTATAAATATCTGCTGAATTCAATTGTTTACCCGGTTCTGAGATCTCCCAAGATGATGTAGATGGTGATGAAACTTTTGGGTGAATTCTTCATGTAGCTTAATGGCTACTGCCAGAAAAGTGCACAGCTCACGTGGACCTGGGCCTTCTCAAAAATGTGAGCACTGAGGAAATCGCTTGGTTCAGCTTTAAAATACTTCCGCTTAGATCATAAAGACATAACCACCTTAGGGACCACCACAGAGTGTGGACAGGATTAAACAGTTAAACAAATGAGTTCTAACACTGGGACTTTACTGGCCTCAAGAGTCGAAACTTGAGTTGTATAGTTCATCTTTAAGACTGGGGTATTCTGGATATAAGGTGACCCCAACAAATAAAAGAACAAAAACCACCTGAGTGCCCATTATGGGCGCGGTCCACCCCTCCTTGCAGTCCGCTGACTTAGGCTGGGACTTGCTGCGCTCACTGGTGGCCAGGGCCACATCGGAGTTCCTTTAAGAGCTCCCAGCTGCTGAACCTGCAACTCTCAGGATTCTTCCCAACCCGCCTCTGATTTTCTGCCTTTGGTTCGGGAAATCCAAGCCCACAGGGACTCCTCGGCAATCCTGCAGGCCTCACAGCTGATGTGGCCCACGCTGTGCAGACCACGCTGGGACCCTGCTGGCGGGAGTTACCAGGCTTTGGGAGACAAACTGCTCTTTGGTGAGAGGCAGGCTCCCACCCAGTGACAAATGGGCTCTCCAGCTCACGCATTCCCGAGAACGCTCTCAGCGTCCTGATGGGAACGCCATCAAAAAGGTTGTAGGCAGAGAGGAAAAGGGAAAAAATTAAAGCCATTAATATAACTAGAAGGAATAAAGAGATTGGTCCCTAAGCCTGGGTCCCTAGGATGTGACTCAGGCTCCTCAAGCCGGGACAGTCACTCTGGTTCTTGTCTCCTACAGTGCCCGGTATTTTGGCCAAAGGCAGGCAGGGCTCAACCCGCTCGATGGCAGGAGCCTTCTGTGCACTTGCTGCTTGCCGTGTCCTCACTGAGCCCCTCCTGAGCCGGGGGAGCCTCACTATTGCTATTCCTGAGGGAATCCATCCATGTAAATCAAACCGTCAGCAGTACCAGAAATAATGTTAAATTAAGTATAGGATGGTACTTCCCGTGACTAAATTTTTCATTGTGTTTTATTGGTTTACTGATACTTATTAATTAAAAATGCGGGACAGCACACACCAGGGTGTGTAGTTATAAAGAGATACATTGAAATATGGATTGTCTCTCTCTCTCTCGACACACATGTACATGCATGCACACACGCACACACACACATCCCCACTTGCTTCCAAGGCACTGAAAATACTCACCCTTACCTTGTCTTTATGACTTGCCACCTCGTAGTGGTTGGTGTTCCTTACAAACACATGTGTCCTTATGCTTTATGGGTGTATGTACCATCTGCAGGTGTCTTGTTTGTAAGTGGCCAGCTCATCGCAGGACTGAGACATGCATTTACAAACACATCTGTTCTATGAAACCCCATTCCTGTGTTTTACTAGCTGACATACCCAGCCATAGCATAACGTAGAAGGTAAACAGGTCTTCATCTCTAGAATCTGCTCCAAGCTTTCTCACATGTGACTAATGCGAGACTTCCCCCATCATCAGAGAGACTCCTCTCAAGACCAGTTTATTCTAGACATGAAACCCACACAGCACAAAGCACAGGGGTAAACTTTCTTTAACTTGAAACTACCCTGAAAACTGAGGTTTTGCTCTAGGAGTAACAGGAAGGAAAAAATTACCTTCCTGGAAAGCACTCATGATGCAAAGGGGGAGATGGACTGTTATTTTACTTTGGGGATGAAATTTGTATTATACCAAAGTTTGAGTGCTTAGAGTGTTTATTAGGATGAAATACCAAGGATGAAAACTTCTGAACCAGTGTCTATAAAATGTTTATTGTTTAAAGCGGTGGAAGAAAATTGGTTGGAATTTGCTCTGAGTGCAGTATTCTAAAGATTGGGAATGATATGCAAAACATTAAAAAGTAGACTATAATTATTATTTACTAATGCTGGATTCTAAAGTTATTCCAACAGCTTGCAGGTTGTCAAATCAACAATCTGCACGAAATAAATGACCATTTGGGAATTGTTAGGGAGTGTCTCTGTTCTTCTCCCTGTTTGACTAAAAACTGTCACTTGCAATCAAAGAGAGAGGCCTTGGAGCTGAGAACACAGCAACCAGCGGCCCTGTCGTTGTCTCTTTCCGAGGAAAGACCAAAGAGTCACATGAACTTGATGTTTTGCAGCCAATCTAATTTCATTCCACACGACTCCAAGAAGACCCCATGCCACATTCAAAAATTTCCTGTGGGATTGTACTAAAAGCTTAACACTATCTTCTCTGTCACCAATCCTCTGGGTTCTGAGACGCGGTAACAGCAAACGAGAACCAGGAGCAGCCTAGATTAACTTGTGACCGTGAGCGAGAAGCAAAGGAAAAGAGTTCTGCATTACATTTCAAAATGGTGGTGGGCTTTTAAAACTAAAAACTACTGAGGAGATGAGCTTCAAAAACATGTTTGCAAATTAAGTAAATACTGTTGCCTCTCCAGCGCCTGTGGCTGTTTTGAATTCCCTTCTGTTGTCCTTTCACTAGAATGTTAAGCAGAGCTACACCATTGGAGAGCTGCTAATACAACGAAAGCATGCACTTACCATCAGTTCCTCAGGGGCTGGCCTTTCCTTGGGCTGCTTTCGCATGCTGCAAGAGAAAAAAGGGCCTGTTATTTACTTCATTTGTACATTGGTGCTATAATTTCCACCACTGACTACTTCCCCTGGAATTTGAATGTTTTCAAAATCCATCATGTTCAAATCTTGGCCATCATATAGGTGCAACTTGTTTCGTTGTGCTTCACTTTATTCACTGTGCTTGGACTTCACAGATGTTGTGTGTTTTATAAATTGAAGGCAAGACATCTCCCCAGCAAAAAGATTACAACCCATTTTATTGCAGTATTTGTTTTATTAAAGTAGTCTGGAACCAAACATGTAATATTTCCGAAGCATGTATGTGTTAGCATGCGTACGCTCCTTTTTATTTTAGCCTTTAACTCATTAGATTTTGGGGGATCTCATGAATCAAACACAAAGATCTGGTGTTTTTTGTTTGTTCGTTTGTTTGTTTTTTAGTTACTCTTGAAATACGGATAAAGAATAAACTGTCCAGATTCTACTTTTGAAACTAATGTGATAAAAAGCAGCAATATTCTTTTCCTGATGCAGTTGTCAATTTATTTCAAAGTTAAATTTAGGGAACAACATACTTCTGTTTTGGTAATTAGGGTAAGACAGTAAGTAAAAAAAAACATGACTATCAGGTCAAATAAGAAAACATCTCATTTTTTCATTATTGCTCCAGATAACAATATAAAAAAGAGGTCAGGAATCTAGATAATGCTACAAAATTACAAATGGGTTATTATTACATTATCTCAACTTTTCATTTATTTTAGCTACATGTTGATAATTCATTAAATAGCTCTGGGAAAGTTAAGTTTGTTTGAGCCGCTTAAAGAATCACATTCCTTATGTAAAATGTATCTTGTCTAATATGCAATAGGTATAATAAGTAGCTGTAGCATGTATTCAGCTACATGATGAAGCACCCACGCACAGGACAGAAGTGACGGTATTTGTATGAAACTCAGAGAGCCTGTGGGATGAAGTCATGAAGAGAGACTGCTGCTTGTATTACTTGGAAAATCACACAGACAGTTCTTCTTTATATAAGGCAACCCCTAACCAGCAGGAAGAAAATTCTTCATACAATCCTGCATTTGCTGACAGCATTTTTTTTAAGTAGAAAGATTTAATGATCATTTGGTAAACAAGAATCGTCGTTATGAACCATTAATGACATCAAGGACATTTGCTTTCCCTATAAATAACCATATGCACCTCTCAAATACTGCATCCATTAGCAAGTAATTCAAGCTGTCTCACGAGTGGAGTTGGTAACAGTCCTAATCTGACATTCCAAAGTAGCTGTATCTCTTGGGAAAACAAGGCTATTACCCACTATCATTTCTGTTTTGGCTTGACATCTGTGGAAATTTCAACACAGGTTATCCCTCCCTCTGTCTCCATACAACTTTTATATAACAGCTGATTAATTTTGGGGACAGGAGTAAGGCAAAACCTTATCTGCTTTTCTCCCTGTCTGCCCAGACCACACAGTGAGATCAGCGAGGTGGCCCCCCTGCACCCGTCAGAAAGCCAGCATCTCTGGAGCCAGCGCTGCCCAACCCAGGCGCTCCAGGCGGCTGAGGGCCTGCAGTTTGTTTTTCAATTTCTGCATTTCGAAATGGGGCATTCCCATGATGTGCCTCTCAGTATTTCTAGGGACTCCATGTAAAGGCAATTAAGAAAGATTAATACATATTTCTGAATAAGAGCTCTAATACTATTAATGGGCTAAGGATGTCAGTGTTTAACCAATATGTATACTTTTCCCCAACATGGCATGCTTTGGAAGTAAAACATTTGCAGAGTGAAAATAGTTTTTAAAAGCTACAAAATATTATGTGTTTCATATAAATAGGAACCATGTTAATAAAATTTTAAAAGTTGGTGGAAAAAAATCTCTACGTAGTTTTCTACGGAATATAAACAGTATGAGACATTTTTATTAAGAGGTAACATATTACACTTACTCAAAAAGGTGATAAAGCTTGACATTTATATTAGGGAATATTTCTTGGTTTCACTTTAGCGTAATCATCAGATGGATCATGGTGGGGACGGGAAGGGGACAGTGTACATACAACCATTTCGGAGCAGGGACTCCTGATGGCACCATTTCATGGCCCCAGAGGCACGACGGTGGACGACTCGGAAGGGGTGGGTGTGAAGCGGGGAGGGAGAAGCCAAGGCAGCTCTGAAGGAGCTCCAGCATGTCCAGCATGTCCAGTTGCTCTGTCTCTGCTCCCAGCTTCCTTCCCTCTCTCTCTGCTGGGGTGAGGGAGGGAACCCACCAGGCCTGCCAAGGCCACACAGGTGCCGCGAAGGGGCGAATGGAAGCAAAGCCCGCTCACGGGGAGGAAGACGGCGGCAAAACGGAAAAGGGGCCTTGGCGGAAAGGTGCCCGTTTCCTCAGGTGTAGAACGACAAGGGGCTGCCTGGAGACTCCGAGGGGCCCCTGATCCTCTCAGTTCTTTAACAGTTAAAGTGGGCCTCATAGAACCATGTTTTCACAGTCTTTCAAACATCAAAATTCATAGAAATGGGACGCCGGCATTGCATTTAAAATATAACCAAAGGTCAGAGTTATTTACGGAAAATCCAATGAATTAACAAACTGCTGCTTCCACCAAGTGACGGACAGTTTTATGGGCAACTTGAGGTTACATTGATAAAAATGAGCTTCTGTATGTCTGTTCAAAAGGGGTTATAAAATTATGTATTTCTTTTAAAAAACTGGATAGCAACAGTGTCTGTGCTCAAAGAAGTAGCCCGATTCTCAGCAGTTTATTAAAACAGGAAAAAGCCTGGAAAGCACATTGACAATGCTTTGTGTAAATAACGTTTACACAATTTAAACAATTTCTTCAGCTTTGCTGCCCCATCTGCCCAAGGCCCCGAAGTCCCTCCCGTCTCCAAAAGGAAGCAGGGCGAGCCATAAGGTCTCACGGAGCCTCGGAGTTAATGGCATGTATCATTTACATTGAGGGCATGGCATGTTTGCAAACAGGCTCACCACTGAGTGATGAAATGTACAAATGGCTCGGAGAACTCTCCAACCGGAAGGACAGGCGAATCCTGGAATGGAGGAAAAGCAAGTCACCAAAAGTCACAACAATTCCTTTTCTTTCTTTATATGCTTCCTCCCTGACCAAAGTAATTGCATAAAGATGAATATATAACAAGGATTCATCACCACGTGGAAAGGAAAATAAGGCATCGTCCAATTAAATCACTGTCTCTACACCCTCTGTCACACGTTTATGCAAAATACCAAATTTAAAGCCACATGCATTTTACAATGGTGAGAAACAGGAGAGCAAAGAGGGAGGGGAGGTGAGGAAAGGACAATGATAGCCACAGGGTAGGAAACAAGGTACGAAAGTGTAAATGAGAAATTAATGATTATTTAAGTAACACACAAATGGTCTTGTAATTAACAAAGAGCTGTGAAATTATTCTTGTGTTGACCTTTGTTCTTTTACTGGATTTCCTATTTATTTACACTTTCCTTTTTATTTACATTTATTTGTGTATTAAACTGCTCTTAACTGTTTGCCCCTAACCAAATCATTTGGGCCAGATTTTTTTTTTTTTTTTTTTAACTTTAACAGAAAGGTTCGGACACGGATAGCTGTTTCCTGAAAAAGAATTCCACCCTCTTTGCTAGTCTAGGCAAACTCCTCGTATGAGAATGCCAGTGAATTAAGGACACAATGAAAAACTCCCACCTTGACCACCAAACAGAACTGGGGTGGAGGTGGGCGGCACTCTAAAGAGCAGACAACTACACAGCAACAAAACTACACAGCAACAAACGCGACAACCGCCCCTTAACACAGGGAGCAAACCCCATTACCATTTGCAAAGGAAGGCTTTAAGAATTTAGGAGTTTTTCCAAGAATGACAGAGAGTGCCACTGTGTTTATAGTGTAACGGCTCAGGATGTAATGAAATTACACTGCAGAGTACTTTAACAGTCATCTCATTAGACCTACAGTTGGAACAAGAGAGCCACATAAAGTAGGCAGCTGCAAATGACTCCATTCTCATCTATTCTCATTTGCTATTAAAAATACCTTTCGGCGGCTTTTTTCCTCCCTGACATCCCTACACAAAGTGCCCTGCAAAGTATGATACATGCACCTATTTAAATTAACAAAGGAATGACTTATTTTAATCTCACTGTGCTTTGGAGTGCTTTGGCCATTTGGATGAGCAATATATCATTACATACAACCTTCCAGCGCTGCAGGCAAGAAACTCAGAGCATGCAGCATTTGGTGGGAGCCAAACAATTTCTCTAGCACACAACTGTGTCAAATGCATGCATGTATTCATTATTGAGAACGAGAGGAAATGGCTTTGATGTAGTGGAAAAAAGAAGATGATAAAAGCACCTCTGCAATATGCGTGTCATTATCAATGGTGGCAGATAGATACAATCGCACAGTCCCCTATGTGATTAGTAAATATACATATAATTGCTGTGGCCAATTATCAGAAAAATGAGATCGGTAATTACAAGACAGAAAATTAACTAGAACTCTTATTAAGGCTTTGTTTCCAATTCAAACAATTGGAAACGGCTGGAAAATACAATTGAATCAAAAGGTACCAAGGGGGTCAAAGCAGCCCCTTCCCCCGCAAACCCCGAAGAGGTTAAAAGAAAAGCAGTATGAACAAAATGTGTTTTAGTTTTTGCCTATCTGTCCCCTTTGAATGTACTCTATTCATTCAGAGGGCAAGATAAGTAATCGTAAACTTAAAATTCTCATCAGTACAGAAAGGCTTCCAAGAGGAAAGAAAAACAAAGGAAAATGGGAGCGAAATAAAATCTCGCCCAGTTCAAAGGCTTACATGCAGGTATTACACAGAGAGGACATAAAAATGGGGGTGGGGGGCTGATGAAATCGTCTGCTCAAAAGAAACGGGGCATACAATAACATGACAAGTCCTCGATAAAGGTACTATAAAATGGTCACAGAAGTCCCATCAGTTTGAAGAGCAAAAATAAAACATGTTATCAATTTCAGCCCAGCCTGTTTTAGGAAAGCCATATATATCACCAAGCCTGCAAGATTCTACAAGGCCCAGCTCAAGAAATGACATTTTACTGGCTCAAAAACTATTAGTAAAAAGACAGTTCAAAGTCTGAGGTACAAAAATTATGGACTCTGATCAGAGAGTTCTCTAAGTCATTTGTTCCTGACATTTATTACTATTTTTTAGGGGCTGGAGGTATCTGAGTAGCAGTTGCTTTAAGATGCAATTTAGAAAAATAAAAGCCTGCTGTCTCAATGTGGCTGAATATTTACCAAGATGGTTGAAATTCTGGATGGGTTTTCTACAAAGATCCTGGTAAAAACCAGGATGCTGATGTGGGCCTCATTTCAAAGTATGATACTACGAGTAAATTAATGAATTATAGACCAGGCAACTTGATGAAGATGTCATTTTAACATGGATGAGAAACAAAACGAGGAAATGTGACATCTTTGCATGGATAGTTAATTTTATTTAAGACCTGATATTGTAGCCTGTTAAGTTCCTCATAATATAAAACTAAGGAACACTGGGTGGTACCCATGAATAATTTATTTCACTTGTGGAAACGCAGTCCAAGTCGACTTTGCAAAACCACAGACAGTGGGTTCTCGTCTCAGTGGTGCCTGGAAAGAATCACTCATCAAAGATGCTGGGGAAAATCAAAATCTCACATGCGTAACGCCAGGTACTTTTCATTTTTAAGTCCATGTCTCTGGCATACCTGCAAGGAGAATTTTTTTGAGCTAAAGCAGACTGACTCAGGGCGGGGTGGTCGGAATGCCACACACCAACTCAGGGTGAAGGGGCCCTCTGAGAGCCTCCTACATCACAGAAGCACGCAGGCTGCGAACCCCCCAGAGGAAATCAAATGAGCAGACCTGACGGTGGGCAGCACCCTGGAGGATTTGAAGGTACACTTTTCTCATTTTGAAGCAAGCAAAATTATTAGTTAGTTTAGAGCAGGATGTAAAACACCTCCAAGAACCTGCCTATTGTGTCACGTAATTCAAGTATGTCTGGAGCGGGGAGGAGGTCCCAGTCACCTCGAGGTGAGGGGGGCACTGAGAACCCTGGCATGGGGCTCAGAGGACCTAGTAACGTTGTTGCTGCCACTTATCAAAACTGTTCTCTGTGGAATATGGGTTCAGGCCAGATGAAGAAATACATTTCAGAAACAAACACACAAATAGGAGGAGCGGTTACACAAGTAAGTCTCAGGACTGGCTGACACGACTCTTGCTAATACAAGTCACTCCCCCTAAGACCCTGGGTGCCATACTTCACCTCGAGGGCTTTCTGTGGGATGCTTTTCTGTTGAGCTTCTAAGCACAGAGGTATGGAATGAAAGAGCGGACACAGCCTTGACCAAAAGCCTTAACCCGAGACTCTCCTCCCAAATCAACTTTAGAGTCCTGCTAAACGGACACGAGCTGCATCTGGTTATGGAACAGGCAAGTGCTACCTAAAAACAGCTGCTGCAGACCATTTCGGTAAGCAATTCCAGCCATCAAGGAGGACAGTCTGCGAGTCTCAGAGGTTTCAGCACCGACCTGGTCACCCGCTTCTGCTAAACAACTGGAACACGAGCGGGCAGCATGCCGGAGAACAGCGAAGGACAATGGGAAAAAGTTTGAGTGATGCCTTTGCCTTGTGAATAATGAACAGTTCAGGAAGGTCAACCCATTACAACTGAAACTGTTTAATTATTAATTATGCACAATCTATGAGCAAAAGGACAAGTTCAGAATGTTTAATGTATATGCTAACTTCAACTGGACGCTCTCTGGGTATTTTGTTATTAGCACTTGTCAGCAAGGTACTCAGGCATAAAAACAGGCACGCAGCACAAGGTGTGAGTGTGAGTGTACCTGCACACTCAGAGCGTGGGGGAGGGGAGGGGGAGGTCCAGTTCCAACCAGAGCTGCTGCTGGCTCACTCGCAGTGCACGTGTGCCAATAGGTATACCTCGTGACCTTGAGAGCAGACAGGCACACGGATATTCCAAAAACAGAAAACATAAAGGAGAAAGATGCTTTTGAAATGACTCAGTTAAAAGGGAGATGGTTTTAAAGACATAGTTCTTTTTTTTGAAACCATGTTTCTGGCTTTGAAAAAAATCCACGTCATTAATGTTTACACACATACGCACACACACACACACACACACACAGAATCTGTATAAATTCAGTGGACTGTATCAGTGCCAATTTCCTGGTTGTGACATTGTACTATACTTATGAGCTGTTACCATTGGGGAAACTGGGTAAAGGGTACACAGGGTCTCTTTGTATGACTTCTTACAAATGCATGTGAATCTGAAATCGTGTAAAAAAAAAAGTTTAAAAAGAAAAAGGTAAGGAGCTAGTTTTAAAAACTCTAACGAGGTCCAGTTTCTTAGGGGACCTTTGCTTTGTATCAGGAAGAAGGGTGGCATAACTACTCAGCTGGAAAAAAGTTAAAGGATCTTTGCTTAAAAAGTATACTTGAGGATTTAGTTTTTACTTTTAATTCATAACTGAAGATGGCAATGGATATTGACAATAAATATGGTGGTCAATTCAGACACCGATAGGGCATAGACAGAAAATACTGTGAAAAATGGTACAATTATTCATTGCTTATTCATTTAACAATTTTCTTGACCACCTACCATGTCAAAGGCACTGAGCCTAGCATTGTGGGGTGACTGATACTTAATTCATATCCTGAAAGAATATGTGTATTGCTCAGGGGGATAAGACATGTACCCCTAATTAACAGCCCTGCAAGATGGAGGAGATGGCCAGGTAAGAGTGCCAAGGGTGGGCCCTCAGGCTGCACTGGGGAGCACCAGGGTTCGATGCAGTTTGGCTGGTGCCTGAGTGTGGATGGGGAGTGACAGGGAATGAAGTCTAAGGTCGGGGGGCTGTGAGATACCTTCTTTGCTCTCCTACTTTCTTCCTTCCTCGCTCCTGGGAGTATAGGGTCCTTGACCATCTTAACCTGTGTCCTGCTCCCTTCTCTTTGTGCAAAACAAACATTCCTTCAAATGAAGATTTCATACTTACTGGAAGTAAAACATAAGGAAGATAGAAGGGCATCTTCTCAAAATTCTCAAGGTGATGGCTACACTGGTGAATTCTCAGGTCAGTGTGCTGTGGTTAGATTAAGGCAGCCTGGCAAGTTAAGCAAGATACGGCAAGCCTTCTGCCTTTTTCTAACAGTCTATTTGTAGATATGCTGGTGTCAAGCCTTCAAGCCCACGGGTGGGTTACCATCACAGAATCACTGCAAGTCTGACCAGTATTCAGAGTTATGTCCTAATATTTTAAAAACAAATCTTTTAATTCCAGCCTCATGTTCCTTTGGCCTGGCCCAACAATTTTTGGTCTCACACACCGAGGATCATACTAATTGTCACCGCTATCTTTGATCACTCCACTTGCACCCACAAAGCTGGGATCAAAGGTCATTTGTGATTCCAGTGGCTTCATGTCAGGCAGAACAGCTTTTTGCCTTATCAGACCCCAAACTGGGTTTTGATCCTCCACTACTCATTGCCTTGAAATAATGTCTTTGTGAGACAACTGGCAGAATCCAAAGGACAAATCCGCTCTCCACTGGGGAGGAAACGTAGTTTGTTTGAAAAAAAAAAAAAAAAAAAAAGACAAAAAACAAAGCAACTGGGCCCTCACCTTTAAAGATATCCACAGAAGCTAATCTACAAACCAAAAATCTCCCTGTCCAAAGTGTAATCCAAAGGTAGATTCTGGGAAATTAGCTCGGTTTTAATATTCTGAAGGTCCTCAATGTTCATATCTGGTACGTTTCTGCTATAACAGATTGTGGCCAGAAAAAAAAAAAAGGCATTCACATCTTATCAGAGAGAGAAAGATAGGAAATAGATGGACAGGTACTCCTGGTCAGTCAGAGAATGAGACAGCTCAGTCCAAGATGTGAGTAAACCATAATTACACATCAGATTCGTAAAAATTTAGTCAACACTTTGTTAAAAACACTTATTGAAAACGTGGCTGCTCTGTGAGGGAATAATCAGTATTCTGACATTATGTGTATGTTTGATTTCACAATGCAGACAGAACTGACCTAATCAGTGGGGTGTTACAAGGGCCAGTGTTGGGGCGGGAATGACGCTTTGAATTCAGGATGGCTTGCAGATGGACATCATCAGGAAAGAAAGCCTCTGACCCCTCCTCAGCTGGAGGCCAGAAAGCCCCCCTTTTGCTCATCCCACTCCACATCAAGCCCTGAGCAGAGAAAGTGAAAGATGATGCAATTTCCACACTGGGTCACCCCATGCTCTGGATTGCCAGTTGTGACAAATTACACGTGTGGGCATTTTGGTGTGAAGTTCTGTCCACTGGGTCCAGGCTGACAGTAGCAGCTCATTTAACTTGTCTCAGATGGACCTGGAACGAGGGACAAAAGGCCTGAAATTTTCACTGCTGAAACACCCACCTTACTCATAAACCCTTAAATCAAGGCAGAACCAGCTGTCAGCCAAGTGAATACCACAATCAGATGGCTTATAAAAAATACAAAATATAAATTAATAGGTCTAAAGGAATCTGTCTCTAGGTAATTGGAATTTGAGATTACAAAAATTTTTCTCCTTTTCACTTTCTCCTAGATACGAGTATGTTTCAGAAGTTCCTCAGGACTGGGATAAGAGAAGAGGAACAAACTTTGTCATTAATGTCAAAACTAAGACTTCATTTAATTTACCAACTTTTTGTCATTTAAAAGATTTACATTTGCTTAGAGATTTTTGAAATGTATGGCAAAGATCTTGGTGTTTTATAAAATTCCTTGAAAACAGGTAAATAGAGAACTGGACAATGCATTAATCTTTTAAACTGTATTTGAAAAACTGCTTCCTTTCTAAAGCCAATGAACATGTATTTTTCTCTTTTTATTTTAGGTCTCTTGTTGGTCATGAGCTATACTGCAGTGTTATTTAGAGGTGCCTAAATGCACAGCATTACATACACCCTCATACACACATGTGCACACTAACATCCACATACATCTCCCTTTTCAATAGTGTAGGCAGAGCAGCAAAATACATGCTTGTCTCATACCGAAGGGATTTCATTTACCAAAGTAAAACCCGTTATTGTCCTTTCTCTCTGTAGCCTCTCAATGCATTTCTATTGCTTTTTCATAAAACGTTGCTGCAAATAATCAAGCATGACCACTGACATCCATGAGATTGAGTTTTAGGAACCATTAAATGAGCTCACCCTCGTGGGAAGCCTCCTGCTCAGACTGGTCTAAAGGTAATTATTCAGCAATTCCTACCTGTGGTTTTACCTTGTCCCTATACAGTGTCTGAATTTCATACACTGGTAAGGTCAATTTTTTTTTTCCTCAGGAAAAGTCCAGTTACACATGTTTGATCCAGGACCTAAATTATAATGTTAACATATACACTGGAGTTTCACCAGCTCTATGTGCAGAAGTGCTGATTAAAAACAACCTTAGCTTAAAGGTAGATCATAACTACATTAAACAAAAGTAAAAGAGAAAAATCTAGGAGAGAAAAATAACAGCTTTCTAAATGAGAGGAATTATCCTTCTCTTCATAGGTAAGGGTTTAACACTGAAACATCTGAACTACATCTACATGTTGTTCAAGGGCAAGAGCCTGGCAGGTCTGTGTCCTCAAAAATCAACAAGCCATAACACTATCAAGTCAGACTCGGAGAACTCCCTGAAAGCCCAAGTCCACATCGCCACACTCTATGTCCTCCTGAATGTTCACTCGACTGTTAGTTAAAATAATTACTGCCATTCACCACCTGCACTGCAAGCTACGGGTAAAGGGAAAACCCAGAAGTTCCAGGGGCTGGGTGGTGTACGAGTGTTGGCGGTATTTGCTTACACATTTTTATAATTGAATTCAAAGGCTGGGTCAGCTGCAACTCAAAGGCTAAAAATTATAAGTGAATTTGTGCCCTACCTGGCTCTGTGCATGAAGCGGAGAGAAGGAAATTTAAAGCTGGCTAAAGGAGGTATCGCCTCAGTTTGAAATTAGTCAATGTGAGAGAAACAAAGAGAGAGGGAGTCAGGGCGGGCAGGCAGGAGTGGAAGTGGGAAAAAAAAAACCCCAGAACTACATACTGTGAAATGAACAAGTTCAGTTAGAATGTTCATCAGGATTTGGAAAATCATAATGCCATCTGCTACTCTGGACCTCAGAACATCAGGGATCTCGTGGGCCCAGACGCTTCCATTTCCAGGAGGAAGGAAGGAACTTACACTCCCTGGAATGCCGCCTCCATTCTGGAATGGAGGCAACACCCCAGCCGACCAGTTTGGAATCTCTTTTGAGAACACTCGAACTGCTCACAGACGCATTTCCCCTGGTTTAGGAAAAATTAACGGCAGGCAAAATGGTTACAGCAACTAGGCAGTGAGGCAGAGCAGTGCCCCAGCCCGAGCTGCTGGGTAACTGACCCTGGCATCCAACTTGGGCTCAGGGTGTGTAGGTCCCATCATGGTGGATTAAATGAGCATTGTCCTACGGCTGGATAAGACTTCACAATAGAGCAACACATGTTAAATGACAGAAGCCAAAACTGGCCCCACCAGGCAACTGCCCATTCACAGAATGCTATTCACAGGCCTCCACCACCAAGAAATTAATTCATTAATAATACATCAGGCTTTGTGGACAATTAAAAGGAAACACAAAGCTACTTGCTTAACGATTGCCTAAAGATGCAGGATTTTTTCCTGGTTAAAAGAAAAACAAAATACCAAAATCTAACTGATTTACTGAAATCAAAATCATGGGGATATTTATGCTAATATTTTGCTTAGAAAAAAAATGGAGAAAATCTATCCATTGAATTCACTCAGTGTCATTAGGAAATTATATATATATTTATTTAGCAATAGCTATTAAAATCTGATTTTATATATAACTGTGTATTTAAAAATGAAATTTTTCCACTTTAAGTGATTTTGTATATCCTTTATCAGGAAAAAATTTTCTTTTAACTTGTTTCATCTGTTACATTTTTAAAATTCACTTCTTTCTTTCTCCTCCCTTCCAACAACTCATAAATATGAATTAAATATAATTATAAATGAACAGAACATTAACTTTTGGATTACTGCTGTGTTTTGGTACAATGTTAATGTCATTTCTAAAAGAAACAGCTATTACCAATAGAAAAAGTAATTACTAAAGGAATCATGGCCTTAATACTAACCTATTTTCAATTTTCAAACCAGCCAAACTGCATTAATTTAAACATACTGGACTTTTCAAAGGAGGTATTAGATTCCTAAAGGATGACTTACACAGAAGAGGAATATCAGTTTTCAGGTTCCCAGTTATATATTCCCAACACTATGAGACACAAGTCTAGTTAACAATATCACTGGAGGACAAGACTATTATATATCCACTTGGATTAATTTACCAAGTTTCTAAAGCCCCAGTCATTAACTCTGACAAGTTACAAACATCATGAAATCCTACGTCATCAATACCTGTTTGTGCCAGTGGTCAGAGTGTTAGTCACTGTGGTCAGAAGCTCTGGACCTGCAGAGGGGTGGGGTTTGGAGAGCTCAGGCCGGCAAGTTTTGTCTCAACTTTAAAACCTGCAGTTATGTGTTGTGAAAGGAACAGGCCATCCGTAGGGTGCTGGTAGCAGGACGGATGGGGGATTTTTTTTTTTTTTTTTTTACTTTTTGCAAACTTCAGAAGCCAGAATTACAGCCAAGCCCCTCAGGCAAAATAATGAATGGCTATTAATCCCTCTGGAGTTGGTTAATACCACTTTTTGAATTCCAGGGAGGTATTACTAGGCAACCATTCTCTCTTCCCTACACCCAACCCGCAGAGAGCACCTGCTCTGTTAACCAGACCTCAGTTAACTTGGCCAGGAATGAGTGATGCTGCATGAAATCATTTTTTAAGATAACAGTAGTTCAAGGGCCTATTCATTTGTATATATAAATTTTTCTCAAAGGAGTCAAGCTTCTCTCTGCCAACTTAAAAGAGAATATGCAGAACAGAATTCAATTGTTCTTTTTAAAGACATGAAGTCAGTCTTATAGACAGTGAAACTGAACTGGGCTGCAATACACTTACGCCCTTAGGGCATGTCTGCAATGCTTTCTAAGTTGTCTTCTTTTGTAACTTTTAAAATAATCTTTCCCTTTGATGCCAAAATGTGCAGCTGTTACTTTTTTGCTTGCATCAAGGTCAATTATAATATAGTACTAGAAGAAGCTCTACTGTCACTCAGTTTCCGTATCTATCACATGGAGTGTGTGGAAAAACAACATGACACAGGGACACATTCTGTAAACTATAAAGGTTAAGGCTAGACTAGCAAATTTTGATAAAGGGCCATATATAATATTAGCTAAGTACCTCCTCACCATATTCTATTACTTTTTGGATTTGTTTTTCCGAAAAAATTAAGTAGTTCAGTTCTTATAATTACTCATAAATTTCATTCAACAAATATTTAGGAGTGACTGCTGAACTTTAGGTGCAGACCTAGGAAGATAGGAACAAAAAGATCAGGAACTCCGAGTCTAGTGGATAAACTTCTTATAATTGGGTCTGAAGCAGGGGTTAGTTACTACCATTCTGAAATGAGGCGCTTGGTACGCTCCTATGAAGAGAATGCTAATCATCTTCCCATGGAGTTGGTGCGCCCCACCTCAGTGAGGGCCCGACTTCCTGAGCCTTGTGCATCATCCCTGCCTCCATCTGCATTCTCCCCTATATCCAATTACTCACCCAGTCCAGTTTATCCGTCTCCTAAATACCTTTTATACAAGCTAAGGCTGTCCTAATTAAAGCCCTCATACTTTCTGATCAGAACTACAGCTTCCTAACTGTCCTTCCCTATCACCCTGTCAGAGTGATTTTTCTGAACCTCAAATCTGGCTCCATTGATTCCCTGCTTAAAACTGTCATCCCTGCCACCCCGGCAAATGCCTTCAGGCATAGTGTGTAAAGATCCTCTGAAATGTGGCCCTTGTCTCATCTCGTAATACTGTGTCCAGCATTGCAGCCATAGCGAACTCCTGCAGGGGCTTCAAGAACCTCTGAGCCTAACTTCTCTTGCCTTTTGGGCTAACCCTTTGCTATAGAAGTGCATCAAAAAGTTAAATAGAGTTTTCATTTGACCCAGCAATTCCACTCCTGCGTACATATCCAAAAGGAGTGAAAACATACATCCATATAAGAACTTGTACACAAATGTTCATGGAAGCATTAAACCCCAAACTGGAAACAGTCCAAAAGTTCATCAACTGAGATAAAATGTAGTATATCTAAACAATGCAATATTATGCAGCCATAGATAGGAATGAAATACTAATATATGCTACAACATTGACATACCTTGAAAACAAATTTTCAAAACAAATTATGTTAAATTAACCAAGCACAAAAAGCCAGGTATTGCATGGTCCAATTTATATGACATGTCCACAACAGGAAATTTCTTAGAAACAAAAAGTAGATTAGTTAGTGGTTGTTACAGATTAGAGTGGGAAGAGGAATCAGGACTGTTAACAGGTACTGGGTTTCTTTCTGGAGGGATGGAAATGTTCTAGAACTGAGCTATATACTTTAAAAAGAGTAAATTTCAAGTTATGTGAGTTATATTTCAATAAAATAATTTCAAAAAAATAAAAAAGGAAACAAATGAAAATGACTTTCTCCATGATGGTCAGTGCACTAACTGCTGTGCTGTAGGCTAGAGGTCCTTTTCGGCTGAACAGGATAGGTCTCCACAGAAGAAAAGACAACCTGAGACCACATTCGATTTTGTGTAGGACTAGTCCTGCTAGAAAAATTTTAATTTACTTCAAGGAGCACTTACTGAGATCTGCTTGGGCCATGACTGTGACCAGGTACTGGGATAAATCCCTGTGCTGGATAACTTCATGATCTAGTAACAAACTCATGAACTAAATTTGATTCAGTATGATTAGAAACTATAATAAAGCTTTGTAAACACTGCTACACTGAATTCTGCTGACTACTGGGTGGGAGTGTGGTAGGATGGAAGAGGGGGAAAGGTAACAGAGATAGCTTTACAGAGGAGATGGTGTTTGAGCTGGACCTTAGAGGATGCTCAGACATTCACAAAGTGAAAAAGGGAAGAAGGTAGGTAATTACAAGTAGAGGGAGCAACACAACCACAGGTGTGAGTGTGGGCAGTGTTGAAGATTAACAACTGACCCAAAGTGGGGCTGATAAAAATATGGGTGAGAGTCTCAAATGCTGTGCTAAGAAGTTCGGGTATTACCCTATATGCAGGGGGATCCCTGGAAGGTTTAAGAGGCTGAGATCTGTATTTTTAAAAAGGTAATTCTGTAGAGGTGGGGCAGTAGGAGAAACAAAGCAGAGGAAAGCGCAGAAGCTTTTGAATAATGTGGTCATAATGCAGACTCTTCCTTTGTCTTTTCCTTTCCCAGTCCTCGATTTTCACACCCCCTTCTCCACGTGTCACCCTCTTCCACAATAGAGCAGAGATGTTAGCTGCCTCTTGGTTTGCCTGGCTCACATGCAAGTGTCTAGCTGACCTCCATCCTCTTCTTTACTGAGCGGCCAGGTGGGAGCTGGCATCAAATGCTACTTCCTCCCGGCCCTGGCCATGTTTGCTGGCATTTCTAGAAAACATCAGAGGAGTCGTGTCTAAGTGAAGAGTCCATGTGAGGCCTCTTGTGAGTTCAGCTGTTTGGTGGGGCAGGTGACTGTCCTCATTCATAATGACTCTTTTTAGTACCACTGTAATGATGTGCGTATGCCAGCCAGCAGACAAGTAAATAGTGAAGGCTCTCTTATGTCTTCATTACATTTTATGACTCACAGAAGGTACAGACTTTTATACATGGACTTTGGTAACGATGGGCTATAATATGTGTTTTTGGCGAAGAGAGTCTATTTGCATCTTAAGAAAACCCACTTTACTCCTCATCATTGAGGACCCAAGGCCAGGCCCCATAGCAACACCTCCTGACCCCTTCCTTCTTCTGCCCAGCACTCAGCTGGCCACTTCGATCATCCTCCCCATTTCCCTACAGTGGCATTCCTGTCAATCCCCTTTTCGCAGCTACAGACCTTACATCTCCTACACCGGGGTAGGAAGGTCTCAGAGTTGTGGCTTGCCCTGGCTCTACCTACCCGTTGGCCTGGAACCTTGGCATTGTTACAGTGATTCCACTATCTTGATGGTGTCCCATCTAATAAACTGTTACCTAATCTAAGGTCATGAAGATTTATATCTATGTTTCGTTTTGAGAGTTTCATAGTTTTAGCTCTCATATTTAGGTTTTTGATCCATTTTGAGTTCATGGTTATATACGATGTGAGGGAGGAATTCCAAATTCATTCTTTTGCATATGCATACCCAACTGTCCCAGCATCATTTGTTGAAAAGACTTTTCTTTCACTCTTGAAGACTGCACCACATCTGTAGGTCAATTTGGGGAGTACCAGCATCTTAACAATATCATCTGCCATTCCATGAATGTGGCATGTCTTTTCATTCATTTAAGTCTTTAATTTTTCTCAATGATGTTTCGTAATTTTTTGTGCACAAGTTTTCCACTTTTTTTTTTTTTTGGTTAAATTTATTCCTAAGTATTTTATTTTTTTTTAATGCTACTGTAACTTAAATTGTTCTTTTTAATTTCACTTTTGGATTGTTCAGTTTAGATTACTAGTGTATAGAAATAAAACTGATTTTTGCATGATCTTCTATCCTACAACCTGACTGAATCAGTAATATTTTTGGTGTGGATTTTCTAGGGTTTTCTTTGTATTTTATATCATAGGCTAAATAAGTTTTACACCTTCCTCTTTTTCTTGACTAACTGCGCTGGGTAAGTACAATGTTGAATACAAGCGGTGAGAGCAGACATCTTTCTCTTGCTCCTGATCTCACAGGGAAAACTTTCAGTCTTTTACCATTAACTGTGGTGTTAGCTGTGGGTTTTTAGTAGATGTCCTTTATCAGGTTGTAGAAGTCCCCTTCTTGTCCAAGTTTGTTGAGTGTTTTTATCACGAAAGGGTGTTGGATTTTGTCAAGTACTTACTCTGTGTCTACTGAGATGACCATGGGATTTTTGTCCTTTATTCTATTAATATGGTGTATTACACCGATTTTCATACGTTGGATCAACCTAGCATTTACGGGATATATTCTACTTGGGCATGTTGTATAATTCTGTTATATACTGCTGGATTTGGTTTTGCTGGTATTTTCTTGAAGATTTTTGCATCTATAGTGATAAGGGTAATTGGGCTGTAGGATTTATTTTGTTTTGTAGTCTCTGACTTTGGTATCAGGTAATACTGGCCTCATAGAAGAAGTTAGAAAGTGTTTCCTCCTCTCCATTTTTTGGAAAAGTTTGAGAAGGATTAGTGCTACATTTTCTTTAAACATTTGGTAGAATTCACCTGTGAAGCCATATGGTCTTGGGCTTTCCTTTGTGGGAAGTTTTAAAAAAAAATATTTACTTGTTATATATAACTCTACTCAGATTTTATATTTCTTCTTGAGTCAGTACTGGCAGCTTGTGTTTTTCTAGGAATTTGTCCATTTCATTTAGGTTATCTAATTTGTTGGCATACAATTGTTCATAGTATTATTCCCTTATAATCGTTTTTATTTCCGTAAGGTTGATAATAAGGTACTTGCTTTCATTGCTATTTTTAGCCATTTAAGTCCCACCCCCCCCCCACCCCCACGGTCAGTTTAGCTAAAGGTTTAATTTTGTTATCTTTTCAAAGAACCAACTTTTGGTTTTATGGATTTTCTTAGTTGTTTTTCTATTCTCTATTTCATTTATTTCCACTCGAATTTTATTATTTCCTTTCTTCTGTTTGCTTTCACTATAGTTTGTTCTTTTTTCTAGTTTAAGGTAGCAGGTTAGGTTATTGATTTGAGATCTTTCTTCCTTTTAAATAGGCATAGGCATTTATGGTTATGAATTTCCCTGACCACTGTGTTCACTGCACCCCGTAAGTTTTGGCACACTGTGTTTTCATTTTTGCTCCTCTCAAGGTATTTTCTAATTTCCTTTGTGACTTTTTCTTTGTCTCACTGGTTCCACGTATTTGTGAATTCCCCACATTCCAGCGTTATTGATTACTTCTGTTTTTTTACCTCTTGGACCCCTTGGCTCCTTGGCCAGTTCTCCATTCAGTCCCCATACTCTGCATATGACACTGTCCTCTTATCAAAGCCCTGCTCTGTGCACATCCTCCTCAGGAGGCTTTCTCAGGGTAAGCAGGAGAGTTGAAGCATCCCTCAGACCCAACCAAATGTTCTATGCAGAGTGCTGCGCCATGCCATTCCTAAGACCAAGCCCTTCCTCCTTTCGATCCTCCTCGGGGAAGAACAGTCAGTATAACTCAGGTTATTCAGCTAGCACTGTAAACAATCAAGCCCATTGCTTATCTACACACTTGGCCCAAATGCAGGCCATTACTGACCACTAAAAGTTTGCACCTATATTTCAGTGCCATTTTTGTATTTTACAAATCTTGTAGTTAGTTCTTAGTAAGAAATCAACACTCTCAGGTAGAAGATACTTCTGATTAGGTAGAATACATGATGTACTTGAATTTCCTTTTCACCAGTAAAATGAATAAATGGACATATAAATCAAGGATTTGTTAACTGTCCTGCTAAGCACCTACAGATGTTAGAAAGAAACTTACTTTTAGCTGTAATAAGCTTGAAACATATATGTTCTCAGAGTAATAATCTCTTTTTCTGGTTGTCGTATTTTAGACAACCTGAGCATTCTAAAACACATCTGTGAATTTAAAATGATTCACAAGAAAGTTTTAAGCTCTTCTGACACTTAAATTTTTCCCTTCTTGACCTGGCAAACTTCTACTCTCCATTAAGACCTGATTTATATGTCACCATCCCTGAGGGGCATCTCCTAATCCACTCCCAGAACAAACCCTCTCCTGGCAGAACAAACTCTCCCATCTAGAGGTTGTACAGTATTCACCCTATAATGAAACAGTTATTTCTGTGTCCACATCTCTTCTAAGACTATAGACTACCTGGGGGTGGGTCAAAGGGGAAGTGCCCACTTCAGTCGTTGAAATTCCCAGCACCTTTATCCACTGATGGCCCCCACTAGCTGGCTCCAGCCAGTCTAGGATGTGGTGACTCAGATATCACTGCTGCATTTCCACCTGCCACACCACCTGTGGGGCCAGCTCTTGGTTGCCAGCCAAATTAGGAGCCCAGACATTGAGGAGGGAGTTAGAGAGCTACATAGCCTCCTGAGTCCCAGCACATTGTGTTGGCCCAGGATTTGGGACTGTACTTCTGCCTTCCTACCCTGACTCACAGACCTTGTCTACAGTGGGCCGAGGGACCTTGCCTAGAAACCCAGTTCTCTCAAGGCCTGGAGGCTGTCCTGACCTGGCCTGTTGAACTTGGGCTGGCATAGAGGGGGTGCTTTTATAACTATCTGCTAAATGAATGAGCACAAGCCCACCCATTTTACCTCATTAAAGAGGGTTCAAGCACTATCTCTCTTCTCAGATGAGTGTGTTTGAGCCTGCACGTACTGCTAGATTTCATTTGTCACTTCCAGTTTTGTTTTCAGGAGTGCAAAGACTGAAGAGAGATGGTCAGGTCTCTGGGGCAGCAGGTAGTCACTGAAGAGAACGAGAAGTGACCACAGAAAACAGAGGCAACGAGAGGACACAGGAAAAGCACCAAGCCCTGTGCTACACACGGCCATTTAGCCTGGAAGCCAATGGCTCTATACACCTCAAGAGGCCCAAGCACCTCACTGAGTGCTAAGGCTAAACACAGGCAAAATGGCTGGTAAAATTCAATGAAAGGACAAGGCAAACCCCATACAATTCTACAGCCCTAGAGGGCATCAATTCATCCAAGTTTAGTTCAGTACCATGTTCAAAACAAGGACCTGGTTCATCGAGAGAAGGTTAAATGATATTCACTACACTCTAACAGGCTGCCAAAAGCAAATAGATTTTAGAAACCTTTCTTTCTAAAAATGCAAATTTTCTCATTGATGTCAGAGCTTAAAATAGTAAATCTCAGTTATCTAGACAATTAGGGCCACCTTACTCCCCCCAAATTCCAGATAGCTAAGGCATCATGGCATGAGCGTGCGCACGCACACGCACACCCCACTTGCAATGAACCGAAGTACTTTACAACACGGGTATTCAGGGAGCAACTCTGAGGCATCAGATGGTGTCTTTAAGACATCACTCAAATACTGAGTTAGCTAGCTCCAAGCCAGATTAAACTCCACCCGCCAAAATTAAATTGGATGGCCCAGATTTCTGATTGGAGCTTGATTCTCTTGTTACCTTGGCTACCCTTCCAGTTCCTGTTCTGTAGCCTAAGTTTCATGTTCATGATTCTTACCGCTGTTTAACTTTTGGTGTCATCTAATTGGACATCTGGTGTCTGACTCTGGCTTTGTCCCAAGATTCTACCTCCTGACTCCCAGACTGGTTCTGAAATTCACATCCGACCAACTCCAGGGCTCGCTCCCGCCCCCTTCATCTTGTTTCACTACTTCTTCACACTTTGCCAGGTGATGTATGCCAGGTGGTCAAGCCACATCCACACAATAATGAAGTATGTGTTATACTGGGCTTTGCTTGGGTATTGTATTTTTTAATTTATTTTTATTGTTAGACTTATTGGGGTGACATCTGTTAGCAAGGATTACATAGGTTTCAGGCATACAATTCTACAGTGCATTGTCAACTTGCTGTATAATAAGTTCACCACCCAGTGTGAGTTCTCTTTCCATCACCTTATATTTAGCTCCCCCTCCCTGCTTGGGTATTTTGTACATGACTCTGGATACATCAATCTTGTTTGAATCAGGCTCCGATAGAGGTGACACTTTCTGATCTGACTTTTCTCTAACAGAAACAGTACATACTATCATTGGATACTCATTTCTCAATGGAGTATATGTTTCATCCAAGGAGTAAAATGGCTCAAATCCTGGTTGGTTATATTCACTCAGGAATTGGAGCCCTAAAAGTCAGATGCAAATGAAGGTTAAGATAGTTAAATCACCCTCTGGGATCTAAAAGGGCAGTCTTAGCCCTGAAAAGCTATTACAGAATAGGTTCTCACTCTTTAATGTGGAAAGTTACCTGGGAAACTATAAAAATGTAGATGCTTGGGTTCCACTCCTAGAAAGTCTAACTGGGTGACCTGGGTGCAAGAATCTGCATTTTTTCTTTTCTTTTCTTTTCTTTTTTTTTTTTTTGCTTGTTGGTATGTGGGCAGCTCCCTGGCTGGGAACCGAACCCAGGCCGCAGTGCTGACAGCGCCAGCGCCGAAGCCTTAAGCCACTACACCACCAGGGAACTCCCCAAGAATCTGCATTTTTAACAAGAGCCTTAGGTAAATCTGACGCAGTGAGTTCTTGAGTACACTTTGAGAAACACTGTACCCAGCAATGAGAAATCTGATAAGCCTGGGACAAGCATGGTAGTGAAAGGACTCCACCAATCGTTTCTTTCTCAGAAGCTACCAAGCACCTTGCCTAAGGCAGGTCACCTGGCCAATTCTTTCCTGATACTCCTATTACTGAACATCAGCTCAGTTCCAAGATCAATTTATGTTTGTTTTGGTAGAGGCGATGTGAATTGCCCAAATTTCTATAAAGAAGGTATTCTACAGTATGTTTTTAGAGTAAATGGGAATAGGTGCCTAAGTTATATTTTTCTCTCAGTTGCGGAAGAAATGCTATATAAAGAAACACATTCGGTTTAAATTACATGCTGTTGTCCTTCATCACACGGACCTTCCCTCCTGGGACAGAGCATTTCTTTATGATAATTTCAAGAGCCTCAGGAATTTGCCCAAATCAAAAAAGTAAAATATTTTAAATTTAATATCAATCACTGCTACTCTGAATCGGGAATGAAAATATCCATTTGGTCCAGAAAACCTTCGAATTACTTCTCAAGCAATACGTGTATTATTGGTGAGGAATCTCTGCACCTGACCATTCCGATACCCAGGGGCCAGGCAGACCACCAACAGCAGAGCCCAGGCAGCATGGCAGGCTGTGTGTGTGTGGGGTGGCCTGAGATTCCCTGGAGTTGCTCCTAAGTGACGCTGGAGGAGAACCTCAGGACACTCAGTTTATTTGGGAGGATGTGGGTAGGAAAAGGATGCTTTTGGAATCTAAGATGACAGAAGATAATGGATGAGCTATTAGATCCAGGAGGCCTGATATTTGAGATAAGGGGGCCTCCATTTGTTTCAGGAGGATGCCTTCATTTTAGCACCAACATGGTTTATGGCTTGCAGGGGATATATGGACTAACTGATGCAACCACTAAGGATGTTAGAGCCCCATTCTTACTATTAACGGGATATGTGTGTGCGTTGGGTTTTTTCCTAGGAGAATCTTTATATTTTCTCCCAAATCTCATAACTGGTTATACAGATGTTTAATTGAGAGGAATAATTATGAATTACGATTTGTTTTCTTTCAAACTTTCCTATCTGACTCATTTATTGCCTTCATTAGAAGTGTTTTAAATATTGTAAAATTAAAGTAAAAAAAAAAAAATCTAAAACGTTGCTAGTATGCAAGGCCAAGTCCAGAAAAACTCAGTTTTTAAAAAACGTGAATGTTTCTTAATTGAGAGCTTTGTGTACTGCAAGACTGCTAATGTACAGAAAAAAAAAAAGGGGGGGGGGAATTTAAGGTCAGAATAAGTAGTAGAAAAAGTTGACTGAGAAACAACGCAGGCCGATTAACTCCATGAGGGCAAAGGGACAGTGGAATCTGATGGCTAAGGATGATCAAAGATAGGATGACTTAAAATGTGAGGATGCTAGTGAAAGGCCTAAGAAGTTAGGAGTATATTCTGGGGGAAATGCCTAATTAGGAAATTGAAGCCGAACTGTTGACTTGGAGTCTCTGAACGTTTTTATCACTCTGATGTGCTCTGGGTAAATAAAGCAAGGAAGACGAATTTTACCCAGCTTATGTTTGCTGTTCAACTCTGACCCCTGCTTTACTGAATGACTTTAAATATCTGTTATGGAAAGAAATGATACCACTTTAATTTCCGGCTCCATCCCCATCTGGCCAGGGAGAGGATAAAACCACGCTATCATGTTTTGTCTCGAGGGCTTCGGGTGCCCGCAAGGACCAGCCTGTGGGGCAGTCTGTTTTGGCAGGGATTCTCGACCAGAATCAGAGCAGGATTCAGGACGAGGCCAGTTCACAACGTAACACAGCTCACAGCCATACAGCACAACTTGCTCTGAGGATGTTGGGCATTGTGCTTCATTAGGAAACAAAATATAAGCTTTCCACACCATTAGGAATGACTTTAGGAGTGAAAGCACATAAGACGATGCCTCACCTCATCAACAATGCACTGCAGAAGCTGGAGAGGCTGCAATGGAAAAGAAGAGAGGAAAAAGTATTAGCCTCTATGCAATATCTTTACAGTGGAGTGGAAAGAAAAAAATCATTAATGCAATAAAATATAGCAAGATTAATCAACAACAGCAAACTCTTATAAAAACATTGATGCTCAGGATGTTCTATTATTTCTAATGGTACCTAATCTAATACAGGCAGTTAAAGGTTTGCATTTTCTTCAAAATGCAATTTGCTAAGTTTAAAACAAGGCATTCAAGCATGCAAAGGAAGCAGCCATCAGGAAAAAGAAAAGTGAATTTTTTTCTGAACTCATAAAGCTTACCATTAAAGATCCCTGGTTTTTCTGAATCTGAAAAAAGGCAATATGTAATTAGCATGTCATAATCAAAATGACTCACTTGGACACATTATGATCACTGAGAGAAAATTATTGCATTGCTGGTGGCAATTTGTGGGCATGTGTTAACACAATTTACATAATGAAAATACACAAATGTTAATAGCTCGCTTCTCATTTATAGGCGAAAGTCAGCAGAATGTTAATTTCACACAACACTTTTTAGTACCCTCCAGGTTGTATTAGAATAGGGAGAAAAACCATAATCCATTTCAAAAGGCTGTTTACGATTCAGATATAAATAATGTTTTATATTGCTAGATTGTGAACACTGGGCTTAATGTTGCAATCATTGCTAATGTTATGAAGCTCACTCTTTTTAAATTAAAAACCGATTTATTTAAAATTGAAATTAAATCATAGTCAGAAATTAGAATTTTGGATTCCTGCCAGTGTCTGCTCACAATTCCCTATTTTGTGAAGAAAACTTTAATTATGTGGTTAAAGTATTTGTCTCAACTCAGGAGTGGGGTGAAGACTACACCTTTTCCAAAGTTCTTTCAGTCTGTTTCCAGGGCAGCAATGCTCTCTGGGAAAATCAAATTCATGCAAGTTTTACACTGTTTTTCAGGGGATAAAAGCAGAGTAAAGTAAGAAATGTCTGCTCCTAATCGACATTCTAAAGGCAGGCTGCTCACACATCTAACACCAATAAACCACCTCTCTTTAAGTTACTAACACGTGACACCAAATAAATAAAATATCCACTTAGTAATTAAAGTATTAAACACGTCAGGCTCCCCGCCCCACCCCACCCCCGCCCCCAACGCCTGCAGTTATTACAAACTCAATGAAAACCGAGTCCCAGACACTAAATTTCCTAAGAAGGAAGATTTCAGGAACCAAACACGATGATTGAAGGGTCAGTTGGCTGCTGGGATAACTGAACTCCAACCAGCTGGTAAAATATTGGGAAAATAATAATAATTCCCTATATTTTTACTGGTGTTTTGAACAGTTCTTTCACACACACACGTTCTCATTTGGTCTGCACAACCACCCTGAGCTAGGCAGGGTGATCATCGCTCTGTGATGGGCGGCTGGGTCTTCCAGAGGATGGGGCGGGCCCAAGGCCACAGGAACAGACCGGGGATGGGCTCTGGCTTCTTCGACGCTCCTTTCTCTCCCACATCTGCACTGTATCTGCCTACAGCCATAGCATTACTTAAAAATAATAAACAATTGGATTTGCTTACATATTGGGCAAGGTAAAGTTGATAAATGATCACTTTCGGCATGTGGGTTCTTCTCAACTAGACTGTAAGCTTCTCAAGGGCAGAGGCTACGTTTCTGCCTTTCTTTTGCATCCATTTGGCTGATCGGCAGATGCAAAAGAAAGGCAGAAACATAGCCTCTGCCCTTGAGAAGCTTATAGTCTAGTTGAGAAGAACCCACATGCCGAAAGTGCTTGAGTATTTTAAAAAGTGCTTCCCCATGTATAATATTATCTAAACTGCACATGGTACCCACTCATCGCTGCTCTTGGCTCCTTATCACCTGCTCTGCAAACACCACTCCCTGAATCCTCTGTCACAGGCTGACTGGCTTTTAGTCTGCTTTGAGAGCTCCCCCTTACTGCTGTCCTAAGTGACTGCTCCTTGTTCCTCTAGTCAATGGGGACTTCTGGATAAGGCGCTACAGGTAAATAGTTACATTAAAGAAAAAGACATAACCACCACCCTGAAATGGATAGGGATTTTAGTGACAACCCACAACACTTTTCAAAATTCAAAAAGCCCAAGTAACTTTTCCTATGAGACAGACACCTTTGCTTTTATACACTGTTTAGTGCAATGGATATTCCACAGCCCCCACTTTTTAGACAAATCTACTTCAACAGGAGAGTTACGTGTAATGAACAACAAATTAGAAATCCATTTCTGACATCAAAGAAAATGTTTTTCAAGAATTTTCAACAGTAACGAAGATTATAACATTCTCTGAGGAAAACGTGCAGCCAATATTCTAAGTGTTTCAAAATGAATTCGGGAATGGGTTGTGAGAAATTATCCCTAGTAACGTGAGTGATGTGGACCAAATGAACTGATGGGAGGGCATTTCCTTACGACCTGAGATCTTAGAGAATGTCTCCACTTTGCCTTATTTTGTGGGCTAACCGCATGGTTTAAGATAACTTAAAATTGTATAATACTCTTAATGCTGGCTCTTTAGTGCAAGAAAGGGAGAAATAGCAATATCAAAGTCTTTTTTCTTATGACCTTATAACTATACTGTTCTGCCTAGGTTTTAAAAGAGAGACACTGTTACCAGGTTTTATTACACAGTTTTGATAGCAACATATTATGTGAAATCATCTTCATAAATTTTGTATTAAGGTAGCAGGGCCAGTACCTGAAACTGATTCAAAATGCTTAAGATATTCAATTACTTTTTAACACAGTTACACAATGTGGTGACTTATATCTTCTATTTCCCATGAATTTGATGATGCAACATCATTGTAATTGATTCATTTTCTCAATTAAATAAAGCTACTGTGCTTTTCTTTATATGAATGCCACATAGACCATAGAGTTAGATGTATTGTCTTCTTTCTCTGGCTCAGATATATTGCCTTAAAGGCTATATTCTGTTCCTCTGTTAATTCCAGCAGAAAATTTAATGCCACAGTCATATTTTTCAAATTCTGAACTGCCATGTACTTGACTGTATTTATATTAGGCATATTTTTCACTGCTAAATTCTTTGTTGTTTACCTTTTTCAAGCTCACACTACTGTATAGGGGCAGCAACCATAAAACAGATCCAAATGAAGTCAACCTCCAGTCACTGCCTCTGTTTTTGCACACAGTTCATGAAAAAGTGAAACCCCTGGTTTTATAGCACATTAAAAGTGGTACTAGGGGTACTCAATATAAAATGTTAGCTTTGTGAATGCCTCTTCCAAATGCTCAGCTGTGAGAGCAGAGTTCAGAGGAACATAAGAAGGTTAGTAGGGGTGATGGACTGCCTGTACCTCCCAACATATGAAATGCTGTTTATAAAACTAACGTGTCCAAGCCCACATTCTTGCTTGTACATGTCGCTGTGTTGAGGTTTCTAAGTCTAACTAGGACTTTTGGACAATGACTAGAACAATAATTGCTCCAGGTATACACTTTGCTAATCAGTCTCTAGAACTACTATTTTGTTATACTAATTAGATGAACCTCTTCTCTCTTCTGGGTATCGTTTGTTTTCTTTTTCCAGCCCTTAGCTCCAAGATTTTAAGCTGCACTAACAAGGGACAGCAATGTAAGACACAGCCTTATGTGTTTAAATGGGGAAGAATGACTTCCTAAGAGGCAGGCATACATGTCAGGCCGTAAGGTGTTATTGCAGTAACACTTATCATATGTTTCCTGCAAAGACCATACAGTGGGCAACCAGAAAAGCTCCCAAAGCATAACTTGGGAAAATGGTCCCGGAAAGGATGTGGACAGTGCAGAAGTTTGCTTGTGGGGCTTCAACTATTTAGTCAATGACTCTGGTGATAAAAAGCAACTTTGGAAGTCTCATGCTATGCTTCTGTCTCTGGAGAGGTACTTTTTACACACTGTAGTAAAACCGGCTTGGCTACCAGCCCTTTTACGCTATACTCAGAAGCACAATCAGAAAACTAAAATGAGCCCACCTATATAACTTAGAGAAGACACCAGCTACAGCTTTCATTTTCTCTTTTACTCTCTGAAATTATGGCTTTCCCTGCGGCTCTTGTCGGAGAGATTTATGTGTGACCTAGGTCAGATCTTCCAATATCAGGTGACAAATTTTCCCTTTACATATTTACTGCTTTTCAAGCTTGTGTTATTTTTCTCTTAAATAGAAAAAAGAAATATAAAATTAAATCATATGGTTGGAATTCTTAAAGAATATCATTTTTATTTGTTGTGCTATTGGCACCATATTTTTGCTTTCAATATTGACCGCTATTGTTTTTTTAAACTTCCCATTTCAGGAAATGTAGTTATTTTGCAAAGACTCTCCTTTCAAATCAGATGCATTGAGCTAAATCTAAACAGGGATTATGATAAATTGGGACTTTAACGTATTCTAAATGATGAAGAATGACCTAAAGAATTTTTGAAAGGGAAGGGACCTCAGAGATAATCTAGTTCAATCTACTTATTTTGCTGTTTAGTCAAGGGGAAACTGAGGCTCAGGAGGCTGCCTTGTGTGGGGCAGATGCACAAACTGTGGAGTCAGAAAGACCCCTAGAATTCCAGTTAGATCCTTATGGCCTCGGAAGATCCCTCCTTTCACTGGGCTCTGGGTTCTTGTCTACGAAGTACAGGGATGAGCTGCAGAGGCCAAAGATTCTTCCGAGGCTGACTGCCTACCCGAGGAGAGCTGGTACCGGCATGCAACCTAATTTTGTCTGGTGCTGTGCTGGGTGCTGAAATGTAGGAGGCACCACCTCTAAACCATTATAACTTGAAAAAAAAAAAAGCTCAAGAAAAGAAATCACTTCCACATGACCACAAGCTGAACACACATTGCTTAGTACCACTAATTTAAAGTGAGAGTTTCCAAACAAAGGATTGCTTTGAAAAATTAAAAGCACAAAATTTACTCTCGTTAACTACAAGTGGGGATTCTGGCAAACTGACATGTTAGATACTGATTATGAGACAACAATAAATGAATACTATATATTATTTCTAATAGTATAAAACGAACTAGTAAAATTCACTTGTGCCATCCGATCTCCCCTGTTCATCAGAGTCTGTCCTTGTTCAAGTTCTCACCAAGCCTGTGAGTCTATGAGCATATCTCGTATGGAACAAGATAAAACCAAAAACTAATCCTAAGACTTATTTGATCAAATAAATGACTTAAAACAAAAATAAGTCATAAGAGGACTTAGCAGGGAGCTACTCAACAGGGAGTATGAAAGTCACTAAGATTCCCACATTGTAAGACCCACTCCCTAGCACCTTCCTTCTGCCCCACAGCCCAAACCCCAGCTGGGGTGCTGCATTTAGGAATGACCAGTCTCGAAAAACTAAAAGGAGACACCCCTGATTTAACGAACAGCTGGATGGGAGAGAAAAGCTCTAAGATGCCTCGAGGAGGGCACCGCTCAGATGGGACCATAAATTAGACACTTGGCCCTTGTGACTTCCCGAGTATCAAGGACAATGCATTTGCACACAAAACACAACAGCTGGAGCACCGAGGTAAAGTGCAACATGATTCATTTGCTGGGTCTGCCAGGCAGTGAGCAGAGAAGAAAGGACCTGGCTGCCAGTCCACACCCTTATCCCCCATGTCCTTAGAACTGACATAGCTCATGGCCTGCTCCATATAGGTGGATAGGATCGCAGTAAATTGTCCTCTGGGCAAATGCAAGTTTTAATTCTTAGAACCTAAATTTTGTGAGAAAAGCAGGAGCTTAGCACCACAATTCAAAAGGATGAATGTGAATTGCAAAATTAACCTTTTCCCTAATGGTACAAGGTCTGGCCAAGGAGTCCATTAGGTAAGTATTTTCCTTTTGAAGAAGATTTTAGACATTTGCTTTATCAAAAGTTTCTTTTATTTGTTCCAAAAAAGGGTGGTCTTAATTCAGAATCCAGTTTAAGAATATCCGTGATGTGTGTATGAGAGCGAGGGCGGTGGGAGGTGGAGTGTTTTTTTCTGAGCAAGGCCTGTTGATCATTCTATTCTTCATGGTTAAATAAGTCTGCTACAGCAAAAGTTCTTTTCTGGAGTTATCATTTAGTTTGCATCTCTATTAGCTTAAATCCTCCACAGGCCAGAATGATGTTAGTGGTTACCTAGTGGAATTCCTTGTCCCATAAGAAATTCGCTTTATAATATTCCTGACAGACAGGCATCCTGTCTTTCAATAGAAGACATCCAATGGTGGGACTCCAATGATTCTAAGCAGGGTAGCTTAATTTTTATTTTTAAGAAGGTTCTTTCTTACTTTGAGTCCAAATATATTGTCCTATAAAACGGAGCTGTAGTGATTCAGTCTAATGACATCTTTTCACATAGTTGAAGATAGTTGTCATGTCTCCACCATGACTTCTTTTCTGAATGAACATCCTATTTTCTTCCTTTGATCATTTGCTATGTTTGACTGCCTTCTATTTCACCCTTTTCTACAGTAATGACACTCTAACAACATTCTCTTGGCCCTGAGCAGCCCACATGCTTCATGGGAAGATGACTTCACCCCCAGCTTAAGGGGTGGGGCACGTGATTCAGACTTAACTATTCATCATCTTCTAAATCCCCTGAGTGCATGGGAGTTAAACAGGTCCAATCAAACTGAAGCCTAGGGTTGCTGGTTGCCTATGGGGAAAAGAGACCTGCTCTTCCCTACTAAACAGGTAGTCCCAGAACCCCAACCTCAGTGTTTGATCTGTGAAGGGAGCAGCCAACTAAGAATACAGCCAAAAGTGACGTGGTGTATCAAGTTCTATCTAAAACCAGCAATGTCTGGCTTTTCAGTTATGCAATTCAATAAATTCCCCTTGTTGAGGCAACTCTGAGTTGGGATTTCTGCTTCCTGAACCAGACAGCCGCCTGGCAGGACCCAGGCATGATTTCCTATTTTCCACCATTGTGGTGACCTTTCTCTGAATGTGGTGCCATGTGTGTACATTCCTCATAAGGTATGATACCTTGAACTGACTGGCTTAGATCATTTTGTTCTGGACACTACATACACTTTTTAGTAGAAAGCTGTGGAAGCTACAAGTACATTCACATTTTTGTTAGCCATTATCACACAGGTGGCTCAACTAAGAGAAACAGAGAAGTATATAAATCTTGGACTGAAAAAAGAATTACTTCTTTCTTGTACTATTCTATTTCTTATATGTTTTGCACTGACAGAGCATTTGAGAGTTAAAATAAGTGAATGATTAAACCAATTACAGAATTTAGATACCTCTCCCCTGCAACAGGTAGAAATTGAAATCAGCCCTCTATTTGTTTGGCTGAGGAGAGGCCTGTCCAACACGGAAGCAGAATCATAGATTCTTGGGCCTGAGAGGATCTTAAAGGTTTTTAAATCTGCCATAGCTCTCCACCCTGGTCTGATCCTTGAATCCCTTCTTCATTACACTGCTGAATGCATCAAAGTGAAGGGGACCTCAAATCTTCTGACTGTCCATTCTACCTCTTGTTCCAGTTCTACCTCCCTCATAGTATAAATGCACGTCTTTTCTCACATGAGAACCCTCATATCTGAATCCTTCAGGTATTAATGCTGGCAGCGTAGAGTGGGAGTGTGAACATGGAAGGAAAGAAAGGGGACGAAATTATTAAAGTCTAACACTGTGTTTTGTTTCTTAGTTCCTCCTAATTCTAAAATCTGCTATTCCAACATATAAAAAAATCAAGATAGATTAAATCATTCATTGATCGATGCATGTGTGTTTATCAAGTATTTACTCTATACCAGGCACTGTAGTAGACTCCAGGACTCAGCCCATAACTAAGGTAAAATTACTGTTCCACAACAATGAAGTTGCTTATTTAAGGTCCTTGAAACTCAGTGGCAGAGCTAAAACTTAAGCACAGGGCTTGCACTCTCCTCTAAATGAAACATAGTATTTGGATAAAATGTAATTGGCTGGATACAGGGCACTGTAGAGTTCCAAGACAGTCTCCCGCAACAGGTAATGTTTCTGGGCAATGCAAGGAAGTTTTTCTTTCAGGGCTAGGACTCCACGTATCATTGCATTATTATTACTATTTTTTTTTAACCATGATATATTTGACAACATTGGCCTGCTGAAATTTTGAGATAAGCTGCAACTGCAGCCAATATGTGGTTCATATGGGATTAGGAAGGAAAGAGTCTTGAAATACAGTCATACATAACCATGTTAATTAACATGTATCTTACTGGCTTAACTGTAAATGACATTGAAAATATAAATCTATGGATCCAGAATAAACTGAATAATGTTTGATTTCTGTCTCAGAGTTTTAGTTCACACTTCTCTTACTTTGATACAGATAAAATCAGGTTTCAATACATTCCAAAAGAAAAATCAGGAGATGGTGATGAGAATAACTGAAAGTGTGGAAAAGAGGACATATAAGATAAAAGGAGACTAAAGAAGTATCTAGTCCAGCGTTTTTTAGACTCTGTTTACCAAATCACTCTTAGTTTTCACAAGATATTACTTAGATACATTTTAAAAATTTGTGTGTGCATGCATGGGTGCACATGTTGGGGAGTGGATTCCCACCTATTCTGTGTCCTATCTTCCCATACTTCTGCAAGTTACTGACCTAGAACACCTCCATTATTTTCAAGACGAGGATACTGAGGTCTGAAAAGAAATAAGGTCAAACAGCTAACAAGAAAAGCCAGGACCAGAACTCAGGTTAGCTCTCTGTGTGTATTTGGGCAGAAACCACATACTGACAACAATTTAACTTGTGACCTGTTGGGTGTGTCACTTTGCTGCCTCCTGGTCCCCTCTTCCCTGAGTCATTGAGTGTTTCCTGCTGCCTGGCTACCAAGGAGGCATAGGGCTGTCCAAAGAGCAGGGGCTGGACTGAGGCCTCTGGCTGTGAGTCTTTTGTTCACTGTATTCCACCAAACTGGAACCAGGACTATAGCCAAGGTATTCTCCGTAACCCGTTTCTGAACGGAAAACGAGACAAGCTCTTCATTAGCCACTTTGGTCTTTCTTCCTTTCAGCTCCTTTCCTTATGAGACTAGTCTATTCCTCAGCTTTGCTTTCCTTTTCTCCATGGTGGTCATCATCTGTAGACCTTGACAATATATAGCATAACAGAGTCCACATTTGGTTCTTGGTTCTAACTGGTTGCCTCATTTTCCCACAATTCCTTGGAGAGGACACCGTGGCTCTTGCATAAACAGACAACTGCCTCCTTTCCTAGCTCCTAGTGGTCCCTGGAACCCTCTTTCTACTTGATGTGGCCTGGACAATCACTAACCCTAAACTGAATCAGCTGTTTTCCCCTTTTAGGCAACTCAATGATTTTTCAATGAACTTAGCTTATCTGCTTTTTTGGCACTAAAGAGGGTTGGGTTCTTAGCATCATTAACATTTTAGTTGAGGAAGAATCCTCCAACATTAATCCAGAACTGTTAAACATCTAAAACGTAACCTGTGCTCAAAGTTTGGCCAGGTCTGCCCCCTTTTTTACTTAGATGCCAATGACCTCCTAGCCCTAAATTTACCCAAGTTTTCTATACTGAATGGTGATAAGTAAAACACTGGAGTACAATAAAAGCCGATGTCTTTGTTGCTGCTGCTACTACCGCTGCTGAGGACCACTTTCCCTCCAGGGATCCATACCTATCAGCAATTACCTCGCAGTCAAGGAGTGTCCTGGGATAGTGATTTCCATCTCTGCAGACACACCAGTTGGAGGCAGTACTTGAGTGGATGGGTGTGTAAAAAAGAGTGGCTATTTGGGCTCAAAGCCTCTGGGTGCCTGATCTCACTTTCTCCCCACACCATCCCTCTACAGTGGGAGACAGTCTGACCCTCTGCTCAATACCTGGTAATCATAAATGAGCAGGTTAATGGCTACAGATCCCCATTTTCTGCTCTATAAAATAAAGGAGTTAGACTAGATCATTGTAAGATCTCTTCACATCCTGAAAGAGATGAAGTAGCAGACAGCATCAATAAAATCAAAAGGTAAAAAACAGCAGGCCCTCCAGACCACAGAGCCTGAGAGAAAAAGATGGCAGCCACCTGAAAGCCAAATTGGGTACCAAGTTCATTACTTCACACTTCAATTCTATTTCTGGGCTAAATTAATTATTTAAAAATTGTAAAAGAATCATGGCTCCCAGTTACTGAACTAAAAACGACTAGATTCTATATATATTTCTATATACCATGATTATGATGGTGAATGATAAATTGTAACTCAAAAAAGAAAGCTGTAAAGGAAGGGTCTTATGGGATCAGAAAAGTAATTCATTTTAGTCCTACCTGGTGTGAGACATGGTCATATATTTTCAGAGTTACATAGGTAAAATCCCTAAAGTACTTTCTGGAAATATAAATAATACTAATATTACCTTGCTCTTGTTTACCACCTTATATTTTTTCAAAGTGTTCTCTTAGGCATTAATTTATTCAATCATGACAATTTTGCCCTCTTCTGCCCCAGAAGTCTAGAAAATGTCCTATAATATGCCAAGTCCAATTCACAGAGGGTAGCAGGGAACTCAGAGGCATGTGCCAACTGAACTTTGGGGTAAAGATCTTAAAATGAAATGATTTCCAACCTCAGACTGGCCCCCAGTCATCTCCAATGGATTCATGAAATTCTCAAACCCAATTTTAATATCTGGTCTGTGCTACACTTGCCATCCCTATCTTGATAACGTCACCTCTCCCTGCTACCATTCTTCCATCCTCTTTCTTACTTCCCTCCCAGTGTTACTATAAAAGTTACCTAGGGACATCATTAAATTATTAGGGAACCGAAAGTAACAATAGTAGTAGGACCCTATTAAATTGAAGTACTAGAAAGACACCAAATACAACATGTTGCTTTAAACCTTTATCTTTTACTAGGTGATTCTCCTTTTGATTAAAATGCCTGGAAAGTTCTTTCCCATCCCTGTAGCCTCAGAAACTCAGCTCAAGCATTACTTATTCTGTGAAACCTTCATGGCTCTCTGAAGTGCACTGACCTCTTCCTCTTGAGGCCAGAGCCTACAATCTCTTCTAGGGTTCCTTTTATATCAATTGCCATTTGTCTATGTTTTCCTTCCCCATAGATTATAGACTCTGATAGCAGGGACTACATCTGTTTCATTTCTGTACTCCCAGTGCTTAGCACAGTGTTAGGCACAGAGCAGATGCTCAATGACAAATACATGAGGTCAGACGATTAATTTTGCGAACTCATCCTAGAAAAAGTGCTACATACCTCGAATTGCTGAATATCACTCTGGTCACCTTCAAAGTACTCCCCTTGAGAAGCTATACACCGATGCCAGCACCTAGAACGCACCTTCCAAAGCCATTTTGGAACTCTTTTTCTGCTTTGTCCATTAGAGCTGTCATTGTACCCAAAACCTGACACAAAATTAGGTACACAAACTCGCCATCATGTGTTTACCTTGGCAGTACTGTACAAACAACTTGGTAAGGTGTCAGGTGTCATAACCTTTGTAAAGTGCCATAACCTTGGCAAGGTGTCATAACCTTACCAAGTTGTGTGTACAGTGCTGCCAAGGTAAGTGCACGGTGACAAGTTCGTAAACTTAACTGTCAGAATTTGGGGACAACGACAGCTCTGATGGCCATTCCAGAAAAAGAGTTCCAAAATCGCTTTGAAGGGTAGACTAGGTGCTGGTGTCAGTGCACAGCTTCCCAAGGGGAGTACTTCGAAGCTGACAGCAGTGATACTAAGCAATGAGGGATGTAGCACTTTTTCTAGCATGAGTTCTTGAAATTAGTTGTCCAACCTTGTATGTTGAATTAAATTGAGATAGATGTCACGCAATAGTTTAGAAGGTGCTATAAAATAAAGCCATGGAGTTACTGCTTAAAAAAAGACAGGAATCACTACCCTAGCTAGCTAACTAAATATACCTCAGTTGTATTAACAAGTAATGTATCTTTAATGGGAAACTCCGTATTTCTAAGCTAGCCACACTTTGGGGACGATTTCTCTTTCATTTCTGCCTTAAAGATATACTGTGAGCCACCTCCTGTCCTTGGCATAGGCTACACAAATAAAATTATGAGACCTCTTGATAAGGATGACAGAGATTCTGGGAGAGGAATTTGACATGAGCAATTGAAAAATTCCTGGGAAGAAGTAACTGTGTACAAGTAAACATCTTCATGTCACTTAAATTTCACTTCTCCATTTTAGGGAACATGAAATCTGATTTTATGGCTTCAAATATCAGTACGTTTTAAGGCCTGAACCATCAGCACATATTAAATGTTTATATCCTAAATAATGAGGACAAAAATAAACAATGAATTAAAACACGGAGGCTAGAAGTCTGTTCAGGGAAAAAAAAATTGCCTGCATATTGCTCTTCTCAAAGTGAAGATGAGTACCTGAAGGTTGGGGTAGTTACCCACTGCTGTTTTGTCCTCTGATTAGAGATCTTATACAAAAAGCTGGATACTTAAAATTTACTAAAATCCTTGAAGTTCTCAACTTCAGAAAGTTCTTACAACCAAGAATAGATTCCAAACAGCTCTTTTTAAAGAAGGCAAATGTTGTAGGTATTATTTTGTAATTCTAGGTTGGTCTAGGCATGATCAGTACATTAATATATAAATAAGAGTGGTATCTATGGTCTAAATTAATATTGAATATAGAACAATGTTAAATTATCAAAGTTAGGATTATTCATGATATAGTCATAGGTTTTTAACACATGAGTAAAATTAGGTGTAAAAATTCTAATATTTTGACATCAGCTTTTGAAAAGTGCTTAATATTTTAAAGTAGTTTTCAGAACATGTTTTCTACTCCATTATGAGACACTCTATCCAGAGCACAATTTATTACTACAAAATAAATGAATGTTTAAAAGACAGCCTGTCAATTGAAAAAAAAAACAACACACATTAAAATAGCAGATTTCTAAGCTAAGTTAAACAAAATATTTTCTCCTTGACAAGCTGCTTACATTTAAATGAAAACGGCAAATTTGGTCAATAATATGGATTACATATAATAAAGAGGACCTTACATCATGTTAATACAAGGATCAGAAAGCAGTAACGTCAATTAAAAACACCCAATTATTTAGCAAACTTTCAGATACAGCAAATAAATTAATCTGTTTTAAATGAAAGTGCTCAGATAAGTAGCTTGTTGACCTATGAGTCTTACTAGCAGCAATCACAGCAAAGCAAGAATCTGCTGAAGCAAGGCAAAGCCCCCAAATCAAACAAATGGTAATAGTAATCAAAAAGCATCTGCAAAACACACTTCCTTGGTTAGTAGCAGGGGGCTCTGAGCAAATGCCACCTACAGCTTCCCCCATACTTTGTTATGTAGTGTGTAAGGGGTGAACACAAATGCCACCCACAGCTTCCCACATACTTTGTTACGTAGTGTATAGGGGCTGAACACATATTTTCTTACCCATGAACAACTGGGGGTATTTTGCTGCTAACAATAGGATATCTTCATTTCTGTCCTATCTTGTGAAAAAAGGCCAGTCGTTATACTATTAAGAATGTATGTCTTTCACTTAAAATCCTCTATTATCCACTTATGTGTAACTCGTACTGGGATTTAAGAATGCCTCTTTATTGAGACAAGTAATATGTCATCATTTTGTTCAGCTAACAGGCCTGACAGACCCTGTCTCCTTGAGTTAAGAACCGTAGATCTCTATTTTGTACATTGGTGACAAAAGCTGGCAGAGTAAATGAGAATTAGCCAATTGGTAGTAAAGGTTTTAATCTTAAAGATCCAGGTTTTCTTTTTACCTTAGCCTTAATTATTCTATTTGCCCAGATGATAGTATATTTTTTCAATAAAAGTGATCTCTATATATTTAAATAATTTTTTTGAATGCTATTCTTATGTCTTTTTAACAAATCACATCACTATTCAATATATCTCCTATGTTTTTGATCCTTCTTACTACTTATCATCTTCTTTATTTGAAACATATTTTTAACAGATAATCTTGATCTTACAACAATATCTTGCTTGCATTTTATTCAAATAATTCTTAAAAACAGCTTAAAAAGCCGTTTGGAATAACATCAAGCTTGCCATCAATCAAACGAAAAAATTCCGCTGGCGGTTGTATAAACATCAGATCAAGTCTGATGTCTTCAAGGATTTCAGAGTGAACCATAAAAAACTCCATTAACTTCTGACAAAGAATGCAAATTAATCACAACATGGGGTGAAATGAAATTAAAGGCTCTTTTCTAATCAATGACAAGGCAGGATGAAATATTTGTTACTCTCTCTGCACTCACACTGCCTAGGATGTTTGCATTTCCCTTGCAAAGCCCCAAATGTAAGGTGTGAGTACAGATTCACCCATGGTCCATGTTTAGGCCCCTCCCACACCCCCAGAGCTATCTGCTTACCAGTCGTGGAGATTCACAAAACACACTAATCATCTGAATCTCAGGTGCATCCAATTTGTTATTCACACTATCCCATGCCAGCAAAAAGCCTGGCGCAGACAGATGCACCAGGAACCCTAAATGACAGTTTTGGCCTCCGGAAGTACGATCACTACAGCAAAATCTAGTACAGCCTCCAGGTGAAATGTCTGGAGCTCCATATGGAGCAGGGAAAATTAACAACAAGATGAAAATCACTGCAGCAGCGGGGAGCCGGAATTTTTGAAAAAAAAAATGAAATTTAAAGATGAAGAAAGAGAAGTAATAAATTAATGGGGTGTGAAAACATTCAAAGCTTTACAATACCAGGGGCACTATTTGCTCAGATTTTTTTCCCTTTTTTAACTTCAGGTCATTTTGATGTAATTTATTAACCAAGATCAGGAAATGTAGCCAAAAGAAGAAGAATGTTTCTACACATGCAAAAGTACTTTAAATACATTTGTATCCATACTATCTTCACCTTCCTATGGTATCTCACTTACCAAATTTCCAAATGCCTGAGTTGGGGCATCCCCTGAGAAGTCGCCTTAATGGATTTACTACCATCCTAATCTAATGCAGGGCACTACTGTAAAGTTTGAATGAAGGATGGCAATTTTAGTAGGCAATCTTTTTCATTTCTCCTGAATTATGGTGTCAATAAACAAACCACTGCCCACCATCATGTTTTTTAAGTCAACTAGATTTGGATCAACATGATTAACTATACACAGATCCAGTCCTTGTCCAGACCTGCACATCTTTCCAAATTACTATGTAAGCTAAACTGTTCAAGAAATTGAGATACTATCTGTTTGCAAAATGTTTAAAAACACATATGTTCATCACCCTATTATGGAATATGCTTCATAGGCACCCAGAATTTAATGGCACCGGGGTCAGTGAGAGTTCTGGAGCCCTCCAGATCCTTCTGTCACTCTGCTAAACACATGGTAAGAAAAGCAAAAGGGCTCTAGGGACCGGTCCTGTCATCGTCTACAATGGTACAACCCTCCCGCGTTCAGCACTTCTCATCCACACAAGAGGCCTCCCTCGGGCAAACAAGGCAAACCAACAGAAGGGCTTGGTGGGGCTGACTGGGAAGAGCAGTGGTATGAATAGCCAAACAAATTTAGAGCACACAGAGCCAGTCACCTAGTTTAGTTGCCTGCAAGTCCTAGACCTCACTGTACTATTCATCCCTGAGGCAAGGTGCCTCACCTCTCTGAGCCTCAGTCCCCTGTCCGGAGGCTGGGAATAATAATTCTGCAGGGGCAGGGTGTATAGCTCCAGTCAGATAACAAAGTGCTCTGGAGCACAATGTCAGAAAAGTGCTAGATGAATCCAAGACATCATTGTTCTTCCTATTATAAGCTACAATAAGAAGACTGAATTTTTCTCTATAGAGTCCTAAACTGCATGCCAATGATGCTATACAACTTTAAGGCCTAAAGGAAACGAAAATCATACTTTTAAAAACCAATAAAAACCCAACCCACAAAACAATAAAATTCATAAAGAACAATTATTTTGACAAAAATCCAGTCCTTTATCCTTTATGTTGGTCCCAGGCCACTGACTTTTTCCTGATATCTCCCTAACAGCCCTCCCTCATCTTCGTCCCCACCGGGTACAGTGTCACCAGCAGGAAGAGGCATTGCTAACGATGCTGTCAGCAGCACTGACGCTGGGCTGGGGGTAGCACGAGTCCTGAAGCTAGCCTCTCCTCCCCTCTTTCCCCTCTGCTCATCTGACCCCCTGCTTCAGTTGCAGCTGGCAGGTTGCTGAGCACATCCTTTTGTGACCTCCGTTTACAATCAGAAATTTTGTTTTGTGCTACAGCCCAAGATCAGGGCCAGTAAGGTAGCCCTTTGTACTTTTCCAAGTGGTTTCATATCCATCTCATTTGATCTGCATACTTCCCCTAATCAGAAAGGAAAGGTAGCTATTAGGATTCTTATTTTAGAGATAAAACAGGCCTCCAGGGGTTACGAAGCAAGAACTAAGGGCCTGCGGTGACCAGAGAATTTGTGGTAGAGTTGGTTCTAATTCTCATCTTCTGTCTCCTGGTCCAGAGCTCTTTCTAACAGGCCACTCTTCCCAACTTGACACTAGTGAAGAGGGCTCAGGTCTGGTGCCCTGACTGACTTTGAGTTCAGAGCTGAAACACCCTGGCACTGTCCCCAGTCTTAGGTACAGAGGGGATTCAAAACTATGTAATCTTAAAGATACATGAAAGGTTTTCACGTGTTAAAGGACCAAATCAGTGGGCGACAATGGGGCGAGGCAGTCTTCAACGTGGTAAATAGAACACCGCTTTGGTTCTACGGCTG
>PVJL010001172.1:279881-290313 GCA_004026885.1 Lyroderma lyra | reverse complement strand
TCTAGTTTTCATTCTGTGCTTGAGCTAAAAATATCATAACCAATGTTCGCTTTATCCAAAGATAGTGTTATCTGCAGTTAGGTTCGGGGAAGCTAGTTGAACCCTACTGATGGTAAAATGATAGTTATGGTTGTGGTTTTAAAAAAGAAATAGCTAGAGTTTAAACTGCTGTGGTCTGATGAGTTGATTAAAGTTAGCTTTTCTAGTTCAAGTAGAAATGTTAATTACTTATAAAGAAGAGAAGTGAAAACTGGTGTTATTATTTCAATCTTTTATATCTGAGAGGCTCAAGGCACAAAGTACCTCTGAGTAGTTTCATTTATGTTTAATTGACTTTCCATCTAGAAGGTATGACATTATCTCCATGAGCATATATAGCCAAATATAACTGCAAGACTCACCCATCTGAAAACATGTTGTAACTATTCTTTCATTCCTCAAATATTCATTAAGACATCAGGGTAGAAGTGCTTAGGAAATGAAGATGAAGGAAATGTACTCTCTACCATCAGGAAACCCAAAATTTAGGCAAGAAGAAAGATGTTCACAAATACACAAGTGTTAAGTTCAGACATGAAAACATGTCCAATTGCTGGGAAAGTCTAACTCTGCCAAGAAGAGTCAAGAGAGAGCTTCAGAGTATCTGATGTTTGAGTTGAGCCATGAAGGATGATTAGAAGTCTCATAGATAGATAGGAGTGTTACAGAAAAATGAAGCACCTGTGCAAAGGCATGGGGTTATATTTGAATGTTTGAGAGCAGAAATTAGTTTAACTTAGCTAGAACAGAAATTGGAAAAGTGGAGATTAACTGAAAATAAGGAGACAAAAAAGCAGATGGAGGTCAGATGAATTTCCAATTTTATCTAACTGGCCAGTGAGTCTTAGCCTTAAGAAATACACACATAGCATTCTGCAAGAAAATTCAATATGATTCATGGACTTCCTTCCCTCATTCCACACCCACTACCAAAGACTTCAGGATGAGAACCCATGCTAAAGAAAGTATTTTAAGTCAAAGAATGATACAATAACATTCATGGTTTAGAAAAACTACCCTTACAACACTGTGGAGAATGTTAGTCGATCATCTCTCATGTACCAAGTTTGGAGAGGGATAGACCATCAGCCAAGAGATCAATTAACATCTCACTCAGCACAGTTTCTTTAAAATATGGCTCTTACTTCCATAGGTAATGAAAATACACTTGAGAGGAACATTTCAGGAAACAAATGGTATGTTCATATCTGTGGTTTCAGTCTAGCTTCTCTCACGTGTCACACCAAATAAAATTTTTTCCTAATTCATGACCTTTTGATCCACTGTTTGGATTCTGATTAAGAGCTCTTATCTTGCAGGAAATTTCACAGAGTCATAATTGGTTACAAACTCTCTTTTGGCACAACCTCAAGACCTCCCACATCAATGTTTGTTTCTCACAGGCTGCTTATTACCAGATTTTCTTAAGTCCCATGAGCTGACCCCAGACAGCAGGAGGCTAATGTCACCTTTAGGTGAGAGGTGACACAAGACTAAATAAAGTTAGTGATTTGGGGAATAAAGATATATCCTAGGAAGAATAATGAGACTTAGTTATCAACTGAATGCAGAGCATGAGAGTGAGGCTGAGACATTAATGACTTGAGAAACTCGATGCCTGACAAAAGGATATTAGAGGAAAAGGAAAAGCAAAGTACATAAAAGAGATATGAGGAGTTTTTTGGAGACTTGCCTGCTGATTTTGAGCCCTCTTCAATTTGTTCAGGTTGAGTAGGGCATGTTCTGCACGTGAAATGTTGATGAATTCTAGGGATTGATTCTTACTTGCCTTGTCTTACTCTTGCATGTGGACTCTGCATAGTCTTATCCATTCTCATGGCTTCAACCACCACTTGCCTGAATGCTGGTCTCCCTGTTTCCAGTCTCTCCCCTTTTTATTTGGATAATAAAAACTCAATGAATATTTATTGAAATAATGGTATATAGTTGGGTGAACTCATGTTCTATAATGTCTCAAGAGTTCTCTTTCTGAAACAAGCTTGTCCAACCCATGGCCTGTGGGCTGCATGCAGCCCAGGAGAGCTTTGAATGTGGCCCAACACAAATTCATAAACTTTCTTAAAACATTATGAGATATTTTTGCGACTTTTTTTTCTTTTTCAGCTCATCAGCTATCATTAGTGTTGGTGTATTTTATGTGTGGCCCAAGACAATTCTTCTTCCAATGTGGCCCAGGGAAGCCAAAAGATTGGATACCCCTGTAAATGTAAACATGAGTCAGTCTGGAATTCAGGACTATGGTCGCCATCTCTAAGACATGGAATACAATAAATTAAAGACTTGGCAATAAATGAGTTCACCCAGAGAGAATATATGATTGGAGAAGAAAAGACAACAGAGGTCAGGACTTTGGGTGTCAACAATGTTTAAGAGTTAAACAGAAGAGCATGAATCAGGGAAAATTACTGAGAAGTAGAAAACAGGGAAGTGGAAGAAAAACCAGGAAATCCTTGTATCTTAAAAATTAAACAAAAAGAGTGTTTTAGACAGGAGGGCCCATGAGTGAAGTGGTCGTGGTGGCAGACATGGAGGAATGGGCCCAGCCCCATGGCTCCCACTTGCAAAGTAATTACTGCCACTGCTGAATATCCATTCTACTACTAATAGAAACCAACACTGAACTCCAATTATGTTATTATCTCTTGAAGAGTTCACCTGCCACTTGGTGGCGAGTTGATTCCATTGGACTTATTTCACTATGGAAGAGCTAGCAACTCATGGCTTGGGTTTACCTTTCTACCCTCCAAGGCCTCAGCCAGCATCACTATCCATAGACATCTGACCCAACATAACATCATTTCAAATCACAGGATTCACTTTATAGAACAGGACAAGTGGGAATAGGTCTTTGACTATGGGATCCATTGTTCCTATCATTCTGTATTGTCCAGAAGTAAATGGTCTGATAAAGCATTGGAATATCCTATTTAGAGCCTCACTGATATGTGAACTTGGGAAAAAATACAAGAATAGAAGGACACAACATGCACTCTGAATCAAATAACTTAATAGGGTTCTGTGTCCCCAATAGAAAGAATGATTGATTAGTCTACAAACCAAGAGGCGAAAGCAGGAGAGGCTCTGCTTTTAATCACTCCAAAGTGACTCCCATTGCTTTTCATGTGAGGAATTGGCTCTTCCAATCCCTGCAACACTGACCTCAACGTCCTTGTGCCAAGGCACCAGCAGGTAAGAAGGGGAGTCACCTTCTTGGCAGCAATAATTGACCCTGATCATTGAGAACAGGCAGAGCTGCATAATGGGGGCAGGAAAGGAATATGTTTGACACTTAGGTTACTCAGTGGGGCATCACTTGGTATTTCATGCCAAATTTTTATGATGGATAGAAAAGTGCTGCAAACTTGTCCTGAAAAAAATCATGGTCACTAGGGTCTGACCCCTCAATGATGTGTTAGCTGAAGATTCTAGAATGGACTAGAATCTAGAATGAAATCTACTGAAGGAGGAAAATGATAAGTATTGGTTGCAGCCATAAGACCAGCTAAAATGGCAGGGACATAATTACCCCCTACTAGAGTTCTCTGCTAAATTCCTCCAGAAAGAGCAGTTAACTAGAATCCTGCAATAGCTGCTTCCAGAATATAAATAAAGAAGTGGATCCAAATGGCACAAATTATTCACTATGGTAGACACTGTGACACACTGCCAAATTCCTCTTCAATGAAGGATTTGTTGCCCTAGTTTCTCAGAGTGCTAACTTTGAAGGTCCTTTCTAGCCCGAGGATTCTTTTTGGCATCAGCTAAGGCGATCCCAACCACAGGATTGGGCATCCAGCAGTTTCTTTCACATAGATACTTCATACTTGAGTCCATGAGCAGGTAAAAATGTCAAAATTGATGGTCTACTGGCTTATCCTTATTGGGTGGTAGGTGAGTGATTATATCAATCAGGGTGCTCATGGACAAGTACTAGTCACTGAACCCCATGCTGCATACCAAGTAATTCTTTCAGGATGAATGGTCCTAAGAGGCTATTCCCACTGATCTATATTTAAGCGCAGTAATTAAAGAGGTCAGTACTCAGAGTGCTGGTTCTAGACAAACAAGGTCACATTCAGCATTCTATACTATACACACATGCTGTTCTAAAAGACCAGACTTCACAAGGTGCTTTCCTCAAAGACAAGTTGCTATGTAATAAACATCTTAGATCAGTGGTTCTCAACCTTCCTAATGTCACGACCCTTTAATACAATTCCTCATGTTGTGGTGACCCTCATAAAATTATTTTCATTGCTACTTCATAACTGTAATTTTGCTACTGTTATGAGTCCTAATGTAAATATCTGATATGTGTTTTCCGATGGTCTTAGGCGACCCCTGTGAAAGGGTTGTTCGACCCCCAAAGGCGTCGTGACCCACAGGTTGAGAACCGCTGTCTTAGATTATCTTACTGGAATAATAATTACAACCACCTAGGCAGACAGGAGTGGGCTATAACCTCTGGTTTTTTTGTTTGTTCGTTTGTTTGTTTTTGTTTGTTTGGTTTGGTTTGATTTTTTCTTGTCCATAAAATAAGCATAATAATTCCTGTTCAGGCTGCTTTACAGTTTCTTGTTCAGGTCAAATGAACACTTGTGAGTTCACTTCCTAAAAACTAAAGCACTAATCAAATGATCTCAACCACATAGCCCAGAGACATGTTTGATTTTTATAGAACAAATTTTTAAATTTGGGTACCTTCAGAAGAATGACAGTCCCCAGGTTTAACACCTGGTAGGCTTCATTAATTTATATAAAGTGCCTGACCCTGAAGGCTTTTGAGCTTATAATTCTGCTTATGCAAATGTAGATATTATTATCATTGATGCTTTAAAAAACTCATACTATTATAGTCATGCATCATTAACAATGTCTAATAAATTATAAATAAATACCTTTCTATATCAACTGTAAATGCATCCCATTTGATGACAACTCACTGAATAGAAATGCATCACCTTATTCATTATTATATCTCTAAAGCCTAAGAGAGTGTCTGGGCATTGCAAATGCTCAATACGTACTTGTTGGGCCTAATTGAACCAGATGGTGAGGAAAGTGGGTCATTGTAATTGGATAGATGTTAAGGAAAAGCTGGACATGGAAATGCAAAACAAAAAGAATATATAAGAACAGTGGAAATAATTGGTGAACTAGAAATTGGGCTTCACCCCTTTATAGAGGAAAAAAAAGAAAACTAAAACAAGAAATATTGAGCACCAAGTAGACACAGGGGTCACGTCCAGGACAGTTTAGTTGCCAGGGGATGATGTTCAGGGCGGGAGAAATGGAATAGGTCTTTTAAAGACAGATAATTGAGAACTGTGTCTGTTCTATAAGAGGAAAGCAAAACTGTGTGTCACTGATTTGGGTGGGCACTATCTGGGCTCATTGGACAGATACATATGGAGCTGGGTGTGGGTGGTCTGCTGCCTATGTACAGGTACCTAATTTAGGATTATGGCATTAGCTGCCTCTGCTGCTTATGCAAAATACCTGTCTAAAGATTATTGTGTTCAGTTCACCTCTGTTCTGTATGAAAAGTACCCACGTCAGGATTATATTGTCAGTCCTGTCTGCACAGGTGGCCAGATCATGGTTTATTCACCTTCAATCTTTCTCTTTCCTTCAACTTCACATCTGCAAGGCCTACAAGCTGCAGCCTGGACTGGAGAATAGGCTTTAAGCACTCCATGCCACAGCCTGTACTATTGGTCTAGATACCTTTTGGCTTTTAGACAACTTCTTCCTGTAACTCCTTCCTAACGCTTATTGCATTGGATTTGTTTCTCCCTTATCATGGCTCCCACTTGCTTTCCAAATTAAATTGAATTCACAACTCTGAGGATTCTTCCTTATCTTTTCATGGAATCTGCCTGCTGCATTCATTCAGTCATGCACGTGAGTACACTTTCTTCCATCAGGGCGTCCCTGAACCCTCGTACTTTCCTTCTCCTAAGTCTGGGCCCATTTTATTTCCCATTTGCTGTGGTCTCCCCATTTTTCTTCACCAATAATTTGTAATTTTAATTTAATATTTTAATTTTGAAATGTGGGCCTATGTGTGATTTTTGGAAGTTCTTGAATAGAAATTCATTGACTCAAAAAAGTCATTGTCCTAAGCATGGCTTACCCATTTGGGTAGATGGCCTTGTCACTTTGGGAAGGACACACATTCCATGGTGAGGAGGAAGGAGATTTCTACATATACTACCATATTGACCATCCACAAGAAGGTAGATGTAGCAAAACTGCCTCCACTGGAAGCAAGTGTCAGCAAATGAGAGCTCATAGGTCAAATGCTGCCTGCTGCTCAATTTTGTAAATGAGGCTTTATTTGAACAAAGCTACACTCATTCATTTACATATTATTTATAGGTGCTTTCATGCTACAATGGTTGAGTTGAGTAGTTGCACAAGAGACCACATAAGCCACAAAACCTAAAATTAAAATTAAGTATCTTGCCTTTTAAATGATGTTTGCCAACAACTGACCTACAGTTTTCTTGTTTATCTCATCTCCTCTATTAGACTGCAGCCTACTTAAGAACATGTTCACATTTCCTCCACTACAACTTGTAATACACTCCATAAAATAAAAAACACGAATTTCTCATTGAATGACAGACATTAATCTAAGGAACATTTCTAAGTGAGCAAAGATGAGCAGGAAAATCTAGAGATGATTTATATTTCATGTGGTGGAAAGTCTATATTCATGCCTTCTGAATATATTGATTTTTAAAAAAGTTTCACTCAATAGAGGCATCTTAATAAAAACATCTCAAACTTTGTTGAAAGGGTTTTTAGGAGACACAGTCTCTCAGGAAAGGGACTTTCTGGTTCACTGCAGCAGCCATGCGCTAATGCAGTGCTTGGCACAGAAGACATGCTGGACAGATATTAGTTCAAAGAATGATGAATAAATAAGCTTCCTTGTCTGGTTGCAAATAACTTTATTTAAAACAGGTTGTTTGAAAACATATGTAAACTTGTATTTCACAATATTCATAGCTTTACAGTTAATTAAATAACAGCCAGACATAAATTTGTTTGGAGAATTGCCAACATAAGTGCAGAGATCATCTGAAAAACAAGCACTTTCAAGATGGAGACTTAGGAAGACCCTGAACACACATCTTCTCACATACACACCGAGTGACCAGCTACATATGGAACAAGTGGAAAAAGCTGGGACACAATCCTTTCATAAACCCCACCTCTGGTGTAGGTGACCTATGACCAGAAGAAAACTCAAAACTCCAGAGCGTCTTCCTGAGGAGCGAAGGGTTTGAACTCACTTAGGACATTCCAACTCTTAAGACAAATACTTGAGAAAGGAACCTACAAAATATCTGGCTTTGAAAACCAACGTGGCTCATACTTGTGACACCCACAAGGCTGGAGCCATCAGAGAAACCACTCTTAATGGGCTGTGCATTCAGACTCACCCACCCCAGGGCCTAGATCAGAGACAGGTGATCATACCCAGACTTAAAGTAAAGGTCATGTGCTTTCATTAAATCAGTGGTTCTCAACCTTCCTAATGCCGCGACCCTTTAATACAGTTCCTCATGTTGTGGTGACCCCCATAAAATTATGTTCGTTGTTACTTCATAACTGTAATTTTGCTATGGTTATGAATCGTAATATAAATATCTGATATGTGTTTTCCGATGGTCTTAGGCGACCCCTGTGAAAGGGTCGTTTGACCTCCAAAGGGGTCGCGACCCACAGGTTGAGAACCGCTGCATTAAAGCATCAGCTTGAAGGGTAGGCATCTATTTCACACATGTATCTAGGAGCCTGCTTAAACACGTTCCCCAGACTAACACTGGCAGCACCTTTGCACTGTACCTTTGCTGTGCACCAGAGCACCAGTATCTCCCAGAAGGGAACTTTTATATACGTTTGCTGACCTAGTTTTGCAACTGCCACCTAGGAGATGTCTCTTGATTGCCTGACTCTGGAGGCCAAGGAGCTCGTGTTCTTGGTCCCATGAAACTGGTAGGCATGTGCACATGCACACACGTGTGTTTGTGTGTGTATGTGTATTCTGTTTACAAAATAGTCTTGCCACTCTAAAACTTTCCCTATACTTCACCTATTTATTCCTTTGTTCTCCCTGGAAACTCTGACAACTACTGATTTTTTTTGTCTTTATACTTTAACCTTTTCTAGAATATTATGTAATTGGAATATAATTCCAGAATATTGTATAATTGGAATCACACATTGCTCATTGAAGGACTTGTTGATTGCTTCTAAGTTTTGGCAATCATAAATAAGTCTGTTATAAACATTGCTGTACATACTGTTGTGTGGACATAGTTTTAACTCAATTGGATAAATACCTAGAGCACAATGCCTAACCGTATGCTAGGACTACGATTTTCTTTGTAAGAAACTGGCAAACTGTCTTCCTAAGTTATTACACCATTTTTGCATCACTATCAACAATGAATGAATGTTACTATCGCTTCACATCTTTCCCAGTTTAGTGTTGTTTACTAATGTCAGTATTTTTGGATTTTAATCATTTTAATAGACATGTAGTGGTATTTCATTGTTGTTTAAATTTGTAATTCCCTAATGAAAAGTGATGTTGAACATCTTTTCATATGCTTCTATACTGTCTGTATATATTCTTAGGTGAAGTGTCTGTTCATATCTTTTGTGCAATTTTTCATTGGGTTATTGGCTTTATTATTGTTGAATTTTAGGAATTCTTAGTATGTTTCTGAAAAAAGTTTTTGGGGGGTCTTAATTTTAATCAGTGTATTTGTTACAGGACAACAATGTTTAAACTCAAGGTTTAAAATTCAAGTATATATTAATGAATTTGTTATTGCAAAGCCTGGAAGTTATATATAAAGCTGTTATAAATAAAGCTAAGTTTTACAGGTAAAACAAACACATAATGTGATGGAGAGACTTGGAACCTCACTGATAATGGCATATAATTGTATTTACTTTTTCCATACATTCTACTGACTTTGTAAAATGTATCCAGTAAGTTCCAGAAAGTTTACATATTATTATTATCTCAGAAGCTTAGATAATTAATATAAATATGACTTTAAATTCTCTATCTGTAGTTTAGAACTTTCCCCTGAGGTCAAAATGCTTTTTCTCCTTTACTTTTTTTTCAATTACATTTTTCATACAATATTAGTTTCATGTGTACAATATAGTGATGAGTCATTTATATAACTTACAAAGTCATTGCCTTGATAAATCTGGTACCCATCTAACACCATACATAGTTATTACTAGTATTACTGACTGCCCCTTGCAGTACTTTACATCCCTGTGACTATGAATTTGTACTTATTAATCTCTTTCCCTTTTTCACCCACCCCTCTAATCCCCCTTCCATCTGATCACCACCAAAATGTTCTCTATTTATGAGTCTGCTTTTGTTTTGTTTGTTTATTTATTTTGTTCTTTAGATTCTACAAATAAATGAAATCCTATGACTTTTGTCGTTCTTTGTCTGGCTTACTACACTCAGCACAACACCTTCCAGGTCCAACCAGGTTATTGCAGATGGCAAGATTTTATTCTTTTTTATGGTTGAGTAATATTCCGTTGTATATGTATTCCACCTCTTTTTTTGTTTGTTTGTTTTACATTTAATCTTATATTAATTTTAGATGTACAGCAGAGTAATTAGACATTTATATTATTTAAGAAGTGATCCCCCTGACTAGTCTAATACCCACCTGGCACTATACATAGTTATTATCATATTACTGACTATAATCCTTATGCTTTATTTACATTCCCATGCCTTTTTTTAAACTACCAATTTGCATTTCTTAATCTTTTCACCTTTTCATCCTGCCCCCAACCCTCTCCCAACTATCACCTCAACAAATCTAGTACCCACCTGACATTATACATAGATATTATAATATTATTGACTATACACGTTATGCTATACCCTACATCCCCTTAACTACTTTGTAACAACCAATTTGTACTTAACCCTTTCCTTGTTTTTCACCCACACCCCCAACCCCCCTCCCATCTGACAACCATTCAAATGTTTTCTGTGTCTGAGTTTGTTTCTGTTTTGTTTGCTTATTTTGTTCTTTAAATTCCACATATAAGTGAAATCAAATTTCTTGTGTCTTTTTGTGTCTGACACTTCACTCAACACAATATCCTTCATGTCTTTTGATTAGAGTTTTAATCTACTTAAATTGAAGGTAATTGTTGATAGATATGTAGCTAGTTCCATTTTATTATTCATAATTTTGCTGTTTACTTTTCTATCTTAAAGTAGTTCCTATAAGATTCCTTGTAATGCTGGTTTGGTGTTCACGAAGTTCTTTAGCTTTTTTTTTTTTTTTTTTTTTTTTTT
>PVJL010001172.1:15047-279781 GCA_004026885.1 Lyroderma lyra | reverse complement strand
CTTTGAATATTTTCTGCCACTCCTTTCTGGCCTGCAAGGTTTCTGTTGAGAAATCAGTCGACAGTCTTATGGGAACTCTCTTATAAGTAACTCGTTGCCTTTCTCTTGCTGCTTTTAGGATTCTTTCTTTGTCTTTAACCTTTTTCTTTGTCTTTAACCTTCGTCATTTTAATTATAATGTGTCTTGATGTGGGCCTATTTGGATTCATCTTGTTTGGGACTCTCTGTGCTTCCTGGGCTTGTATGTCTATTTTCTGCACCAGGTTAGGAAAGTTTGCAGTCATTATTTCTTCAAATAGGTTCTTAATTCCATGCTTTCTCTCTTCTCCTTCTGGTACTCCTATAATGTGAATGTTGTTATGCTTGATGTTGTGTCAGAGGCCCCTTAAACTATTCTCATGTTTTTGGATTCTTTCTTTTTTCACTGTTCTGATTGGATGTTTTCTGCTACCTTGTCTTCCAAATACCGAATTCAATCCTTTGTGCCATCTAATCCGATTGTTTCTGTTGCATTCTGAATTTCAGTTATTGTATTCTTCATTTCTGACTGGCTCTTTTTTATGTTTTCTATGTCTTTTTTATGCTTGCTGTTTCTTTGTTGAAATTTTTACTAAGTTCCTTGAGCATCCTCATAACCACTGTTTTGAGCTCTGTATCAAATAGGTGTTTGCCTCGATCTCCTTTAGTTCTCCTGGAGTTTTCTGCTGTTCTTTTATTTGAGACATATTTCTTTCTTTTCTCATTTTGAATGCCTGTCTGTGTTTGTTTCCATGGATTAGGTAGATCTGCTACGTCTCCCAGTATTGCTGGATAGCCTTATGTAGTTGGTGCCCTGTGGGGCCCTGGCACTGTCTTCCTAGTCACGTGCGCTGGCTACTTCTGTAGATGCTACTTTGGTGCCAGAGCTGTGCCTGGAGTTACTTATCAAAAGTCTCAGAGCACACCAATGCTAGTCACCACCCTGCTGGGGCCTGTGGACTTCGATAGTTTTCCAAGAAATATTGCAATGTGGGTGGGGCTGGCTGCTCACCAGAGGAAGTGCCTCTGGCTTGGTGGAATTGAGTGGGGTGGGGTCTCAGTGAGTCACCATGGTGGAGCAAGTGGAGCTCAGCAGACCAATCAGACTATGTGGGGGTGGGCACAACACAGGAAAAATGGCACACACCAGCCAGCTGCACAGGAGAAGGATCCACCCAGGAAAAATTGTGACTCTCCTCCATCCCTCACCCAAAGCCACACACCTCAGTCTGGCCCCCATATGCCTCCAACACCCACTGAGTCACTGCCCTTTGCCAGAGCACATGGTAAGTATCTGTGAGTGATTGAGTCTGTGCAGGCACTTTAAGTGGATGTCTGGGTTTCTGGCAGCCTTCCATCCCAGTAGGATGGTCAGAGTCCCCACTGTTTTTTAAGTCAGATGTTGCAGGGCTTCTCATCCCAGCACCAGTGTGTCAGGCTAGGGAGCCTGGTATGGAGCTAGGGTTCCTTGCTTTTCCAGGAAGAGCTTCTACAGCTTAGCTATCCCTCTTGATTCTCTACCATCACAGAAGTTTGGCTTGTTTTGAGTCTGTGTCCCTCCTATCAGTCTTGATGTGACTTTCTCTTCTTTGTGTTCTTAGTTATAAAACTTCTGTTCAGCTAGACCTAAGATGGTTCCCCAGGTTGGTTGTTTTATTATTTAGTTGTAATTTTAATGTGTTCATAGAATGAAGCCATCACATGTTTTTACCTAGTCCACTATCTTGGATCCTCCTTGAAAACAGCTTTTAACAAAAGGAGTGTAGTCATGCTTGGAATGTACTCTTTATATAAAGTAATACCATAAAGAGTTCCCAATAAATATTGTTGACTAGGTCTTAATGAAGTAGATCATACATAACTATTAATTTTAAACATAATTATTTTATTCTGAAATTTGCCTAAATATTCAGACTTTTCTGATTCATTTCTTTTATATGTTAACTCTTCTATCCACTAACCAATTAAAAAAAAAAACTTTCCCTTTACAATAGGTAGAAAATAATATATTCCATCTATTTGGATAAAGACTGGCTGAAATTATATGAGCAATAGAAATGTAAAATCAGACCTCCCTCCAAAATAATCTACTTCTAAAATATTCATTTATTAAATATATGAAGGTAGAATAATCCAAAATATTTTTTAAAAGATATTTTTAAAAATTGTCTTGTACAGATTGTAATTTTCACAGATTTTATTATAGTGCCTTTAATATAAAGCCAAAGAACTAGAGTATAAATGGTGGTAGTCCAGGAACATTTGAAAAATGCAATTAATATTCATAATGGCATCATATACCAATAAAATATTACTGATTGTTATAGCTTGTATATAATATCCAATTGACTTCTTCAGGATTAGCACAGGAATGTCATTATAGTCTGAAATCATGTTATAAAATTATGCTAGCCTAAATAAAATGAGAATTTATAGCAGAAAAAATAAATTAATTTACTTACATCTTCCATTTGACTTAATTTAAATACCTTATATCTAAATTGTGTATCACATAGTCCTATTAAGATTGTCCATACAAAAGAAAACAAAAACACCAACTAAGGTGCCATCTACAAGGTATCATAGGAAAAACAAAAGTTATGTATTGTGGAAATATCTGGTTAATAAGAAGCAAACCTGTAACTTACTTTCTGGGATGGAGGACATGTAGAAGTAAGATCTCAAAATGCAAAGCAAAATACAGAATGAAAGGAGCCAGTTAATTGCTATTTTTGAGTTAACTGGATGGAGTAAACTGCATGTTTCAAGTAATGAGTTTTCCTCCTCATTTGTACATGATTTGCAACTAACTGTTCCTTACTAGTTGTATAATCTTGGATTATGATGTTTGAAAGAGTGGACTTTAGGGCAGCTCCTGGATGTGAATTTTCTCTATTTCTTCCTCCCTCAATTCTTCTCTCTTCACTCAAAATCTATTCCCACCTTTCAACTTCTTTCCTATCAACATGTCCTTTAACTTTTTTCCTCTCCCTCCTATTTCTCTCTCTTGCACCTCTACCCTCTGTTTTTTCTCCTTTTATTTTTCCTAATCACTGTTCTATCCTGTCTTTCTACTTCCATTTCAACAAAACTTGCTCATTTTAACCATTTTGCAAATGTTAATAAAATAGCTAAATACACCCAGTTTTAGATCTTTTATTAATGTTATTTTGTTATTGTAAATTTTATCTGTCATGCTTTTCAGCTGCCCAACATATTTTTTAACACCCTTGCTGTATTTGAGGAATTTGCATTTATGAATTCATTGCCTCTCCCCCAGCCTTCTTTGCAGCCAAAGCACAGGGATATGACTGTTAGCTTCCACAAATGGCACTTGCCTATGTGACACTTAAGATTTGGAAGAAGGGAACGGAGCAGAAGGGGCTGCATGTTAGCAAGGCAAGGTGACAGAACTGTGGCAACCATGAATATGCATGCCAAACATCCAACAATGGGGAATATACTATCACAGGCCCCAGTTACTACCCTGAGAGCCATCACAACATTTGTACTGAGTCCACACTTCTTACACAGCTGCTCAATGATGCAGAAATACTGAGGCAGGTCCATTTCTATTCTCTGATTACTTCATCTGGAAGACTCCCTAAAGGGCCCTCTGGAAACTTCCTTAGACTGCAAAAGTCTAGCACACCTCTAATCACCTTTCCTCTTTTTCCTTCACTCAGGGTCAGACTTGGTTGGAGCTCTGCTGGCTCTCCCCTCCTATTTCAGCAACTTCAATAATCTCTCACACACATATTTTCCTTAATAAAATCTTTGCATGTTACGTCTCTCAGCAGACCTAGAGTAATACAAGAGGCATTCAGCTTTGAGAGAAGGCAATGACTGCAAGGTTGAATCCCTGGAATTAAAGTAGTAAGTTTTGCAGAAAAGTTAATGTCCTGGTAGTAGCACTTGATGAGGGCTATGGTGGATATTTCCGTATAGGGGCAGTGCCAATGCATGTTTGGGAACATTTTCCTTAGCAGCTTAGCCTCTAACCTCATTCTCTAGTTATCCCTACAATTCCATGAGCTTCTTAATATTTTATTATAAAGTATAATTTATGCTTAGTCAGCCAAAATAACTTCTTATTCCTTACAAGTAGAACTCTATATACAGACATTGGTTATAGAAGTTGTAAAAGGCAACAGAACCTCAGAGAAATGGGGAAAATATGGAATGGTTTATCTGAACTAGTTAGGGCTGGGGGATCCTAAAATCTAGCTAATACGAAGAGGCAGATTCTGGCATCAGATGGCACATACACAGTGGCAAACGAGCTAATTAAGTAATACATTTAATACTGACAGCCACATGGAATAAAGTGCCCATTAAAGGTAAGACTTTGTATGACCAAGCTTCTGCTACCACAGAAAAATATATGAAGGCTGTGTGGAATTTAAGGGCTGTAATAATAAGCTTGTTGCTTTTAAATGCACTGAATAGCTTAAAGAAAGAGAATAAAAGCCTCAACTTATTAAATTTGCAGCTGAAAGAAAACCAAGGAATGTCTATGATTATAGTATATATGCTACTGAAGTGAGCAGTCTATGATTATATTATACAATTTCTTATCAAAAGTATTTGTAAGATAACTTATTGAAAAACCAAACTCAAAATTTGATTCTCTGGATTGCTTCATTATATCAGATGAATTCATCGCCATGCCTGTTTTGTATTAAAAAAATTAAGGGCAAGAATGGAACCCCAAGAATAAGAACTTAAGGGAAGATTTGAGTAACTCAGCATATCCCAAACCCACAAACTCACCTGCGCCTCTCTCTAGGAGAAGCACCACCTGCTCCTTTGTCCGTGTAGGCTCAACCTGACTTGTTTGAAGATCATGTGATAATCTCACCTCAGCTTCCATGCAAGGGGAAGGCAATTCTCCTACAACTTGTACCATCTCCCTTTGTCGCCAGACGCTTACCTGGAATCAGTTCCCAGCAAACCCAAAGCTGGCAAATACAAAGTGAAGACCAAGAACCAAAGACTCACACTCCAGAAGAATTGCAAAATTTTGCTAATTGGTATTGATGAATGCAAGGAAAGAAGGAATGACGGAATTAAGAAATGAAAGAAGGAAGAAAGGAAGGAAAGAAGGGAGGGGAGAAAGAAGAAAGAGAATATGTATAGTGATATGTTTTAAAAGAAATGGAACAAGGAGACCCCTCTATGTTATCAAAAATAAATAATTTTAGATTAGGTTAAATTTATTAATATGAGTGCACTTATCAGAGTTACCAGGTTAATGATTGAAAGAATTACATAGGTATTGTTTGCTCTGTTGGTTGACTGAAACCTATACTCCTCAGTGCCTGCTGTACGTGCCTATCAGATGCTCCGCTAGTGGTCACCTGAATCAGTAGGTGAAGGCCATCAGACACACTTTCCTCTGCCAGTCCAAGACTTGCTTACTCAATGGGCTCATGGCAAACATAACTAATTCAGCCAGAGTCAGGTTCTGTTGCTTCAAACTAAAGTCTCTAAGACAATACATATCTTTAATTTTAGAAGTTAAAAACAAGGTATATTAGGGTTCTCCAAACAAACAGAATCATTAAGACTGTGTGCATGTGTGTGTGTGCGCGCATGGACACGCATATTTATTTTAAGGAATTGACTCGTGCTTTTATGAATAATGGCATGTCCAACTCTGCAGAGTGGGCCAAGAGGCTGAAGTCTCAGGAAAAGCTGATGTTACCGTTCAAGTTTGACAGCTATCTCCTGCCAAATTCCCTCTTGCTCTGGGAAGGTCATTCTTTTGTTCTATTCTGGCCTTCACCTGATTAGATGAGCCTCATCCAATGGAGGCCATTCTGCCTTACTCAGAGTCCACCTATTTAAATGTTTATCTCATCTAATACATTCTAACAGGAACTTTCAGAGTGATACTTAGTCATGTATCTGGGCATGTGTCCCAGCCAAACTGACACATAAAATTAACCATCACACCAGATAAATAAAGCTCTTTATCAGAATACTGAGAATCTGCATTATAAAACAAGAGTTGGTCCTATAAATGACTATATTTAACTTTTTTTAAAGTAAAACCAAAAAGTGAATGCTAGGACAATGTAATTGAGTCAAGTTTAAAATGTTGAATTTAAATGCTACAGAATTCTCTACTATACATATTTTTAACTGCTTGTTCTAATGATTAATGGTTAGGATAGGAGGGCACCAGTATATTATGCTTGTTCTTAATTCTCATTTCTCAGTCAATATGCTTTGTTCATAGATTCCAGGCAAGAAAACTTGGAATTTATGGCACATACCTAAATAGAGGCCTGTGAAAGATAATGGGTAAACATTAAGACTCCGGAGTTCTGATCCATGGGGTCATCAGGCTATTGATCTTGCCTATTTATATTTGTCTTGCCAATGGAAATCCTAAGATGTGTCACCTTAATGTATATTACTAGAAAATAAGTGCAAAATCACAGAATAGATCATACACTTCAGTGAAAAGCAAACAGATAAAAATGATTGAGATTTAGAGGACATTTTCCCCTAGACCAATGGAGATTTAACAATAAAAGAATATTCTTTTATTTAATTCAGTGAAAGTTACTTTTTCATGATGTTAGGGTGATAGAGGCCTTATAGGCCTCTATCATTCTCATAAAAATATCTCTACCAAACATATACACTCAAATGAGATATAAAAAGAATCAGTGAATTATTCTGTTGAAAGAAATTTTTTGTAGTAAAAATCCAAGGAAAAAAAATGAATTAACTTTATGCATTATGATATAATTATTTGACCTCTCTTGAACTGAGAATTTCAAGGACTCTGAGAACCTCTAGACAGAAAGCTATTTAGTCTCACTGAAGGCTTTATAAGTCTCTCCTTTAAATCAAGCCTGATTCAATGTTCAAGGTAATTACTACTTAGTGACTCACAATCATATATTCTTGGCCACTAACAGATGTGGTATACTAAATACGCTAGTTTTAAACCAGGCTTCCCATGTCAACAAACAAATACTTCCCAGTCCTACCTTTGAATAAGCCTGACTATCCTAGAAGTGTTCTAGAGGTTCATATATAAATATACCTTTCACGGTATTATACATAAGACAATAACTTAATTATTTTAAATCATCTTCAACAATTTAATAATATAGCTGGAAATGTCATGGTAAAACATTTTCTTTTGTGTTTTCAGTTCATAAAATGCCTATGCAATTTGTGGCTACTGCAGTAGATGGCACTGTTTTAAAACTTCCTCCATTTGCAAATCAGGATGATTAAATGATTATCGCTAATCAGGCTATTTATATTATACATAGATGAGTCTATACAAAACAGTCATGCTTTGATGTTCACATTTGTTACTTCCTGGGAAAACGCTAAAAGGCAATGAAATTTGAATTAACAAACATTATTTTTGTACTTGAGAGGTACCAGGTGTTACTTGGGGAGTACGTGAAATTCTCTCAGCCATGTGAGCAGAAACAGGGTTAAATTGCATTAATAATGGTCATCTGCAGATGCTATTGGAGAATAGATAGCATTAAATGCTTTAAAAATAAGCCAATACTGAAATAGGGGTTTACATCTTACATAATAGACATGTAGTAACCCCAGGAGAGATGAAATTTTTCTCTCCATTGAAAAATATTTCTGGCTCTCAGATTTGCATTGGAAATTGTTAGAAAATGCTTTTGGCTGAGTATTGTTTAGCATCAGTAATATATGTGTTATTTATTTTCGCTATTATAGACATATACGTCCCTGGCTTTTACCAACTCCACCTAGAAACAGTTATTTCAGCTTTGCTGTTTTTTTGTCACTGTGTCTTTTCACTATAGTGCTACAATAAACATGAAACATTCTCCATTATCCCTGAAAATAGGTGGAAGTTTGTATAATTGGAGGAAGGCCAGCAAGGAACCAACATAGCTCTTGATTAACTAAACATTTTGTGGAATCTACTCCTTTCCAACCTGGCACTTTATTCCTCTGAATGAAGAATATTAAACACTTCAACAGCAAATTGTGAGTAATGGTTTGGAAACTCTGCTTCATACCAGTATGTGTTTTTTCCTATTTTAGATCCATTCCTTGTCATGCTCTTGGTCCCACTTCCTATTGCTTCCTTGGTAGATTTACTCCATGAATTATTCATTCTATCTTCTATCTCACCCCTTCTTTTCTCATTGGCTTCCTCCTTTTAGCCTAGGAACATGCTCAATCTTACTCATCCTAAAGAAATTAAAGTTAAAAGCTTATCCCTCAATCCAGAACCTTATTTTCATTATTGCCTGTATTATCGCATACTGTCGTAACAGAATACCATTGAATGAGTGGCTTAAACCACAGAAATTTATTCTCACAGTTCTGAAGGCTAGAAGTCCAAAAATTAGGGTGCAAGCATGATGGGGTTCTTGTGAGAACTCCCTTTCTGGCTTGCAGATAGCCATCTTCTTACTGTGTCCTCACATGGCAGAGACATTTTGTTCTTCTAAAGCCACTAATGCTATCACGAGGGCTCTCCTCTCATGACCTAATCTAACCCTAATCATCTCCCAAAGCCTTATTTCCAAATACCATCACATTGGTGTATTTGTAATGGCACTTCACACCACAGCATATGAACTGTGGGGAGGAGGTAAAAACATTCAGTCCATAACATTGCCCTATTTTCCTTCCTCTAGAACTTTTCTGATTAAAATAACTTTCACTTCTTACTTTTCTTCTTCACCTCTCATTTTCATATAACTTTCCACAATTTGGCTTCTTTCCTCATAATATGACTGAAATCACTAAGGTCATCAGTGACCTTAACATTTTAATTCAAATACTTCTTTTCAGTTCTTATTTTATCTCTCTTGAGTGTCCAATACTGTTGAACATTTCATTTATTCTGGTTTCTTTCTCGGGCTTCTAAGACATGATGTCATTTCCTGACGTCTCCTAGTTCCAGAGTTTCTTCTTCTCAGTCTCATTTTGACTGTCTTCCTCAATGTCAGGGTTCCATCCTTAGTGCTCCTCTCTTTGTAATCTATTCCCTCCTTCTACATGAGTGTTTTACTCACTTTGTGCTGTGGGGAATTAACCTTGCACCTCTCTGTCCATGATGGAAAGGGAAATCCCTGCCTGTATCACTGTCCTGGTTAATTAAGTAAGTAATTTTTTAGATGAAATTAAAATCTGCCTCCTTACTGATTCTGTTTTTTTTCCTTTGTGGCAATATAAAACAAATTTATCTTCACATCTGTCTAGGAAAACTCTTAAAATATGTATGTTAAAATCTTGATAATGGACTTTCTTAGTTTTCTCTTACCCACACTTCTGATCCTAAGTAGGTATGGTCTCCAGGCTACTCTAGTAACCTCTAGATACTTCACTGTTTGTCAATTTCTTTCTTAAAATGTGTCAATAAAAATATCAAACACAATACTCCAGAAGTAAAGAGTCTGTTAGTCTCATGATCTGGACACTATTCTTTGTAAGATACAATGATCTATAGATGTCTTCATGAAAAACACCCTGTTTTCAAACCATACTTCCAAAGCACCCTTGGTGTGTTTTGAACAAACAAGCAAAAATACACAAATCATTATTTATTTCTATTGAATTTCACTCTACAGATTTTTTATCTTGTACACTAGCTCGTAGAAAGAGTAAATTGTAATTATATAATCTATTAGGAAGTTTCTTTCTATTGAATAAATCATCAGTCCTAATTTTACCTTTTGAAATTGGAATAATCATGCTGTCTGGGACTTTCTCCAAGTCACTGATATTGTTGAACAGGATGAAGTCAAGGAAGAAGCTCTTACACTTTATTGAAGATGCTGTCTTCTGGTAGTGCTGTGTGCTTTATTCAGGATTTGCTCTGGAAATAGGCTGGCCTACACAATGTCATTTATAAGCACCAACTATGTTTGTGCAGGCTTTCATAACTCACCACTGATGCTGCATGTCAACAACCCACCCACGAGGCTGCCATGGAAACGGTCATCAAATATTTATTCAAAATCTAGATACATTAAATATCTGTGATGTTTTTAGGTTCCATCAAACCATGTCTTTATTCAAAAAGAAAACATTCCCTTAATATGATTGTTCTTGCTGAACTTGTTTTTGTAACTAATGAGTACTATACTTTCTATTATACCCTCTGTTTTATCATGTGTCTCTAACTTTTTACTTTATCTTAATTTTCAGAGAAATTTTAATTTCCCTTTTTCTTTGTCATTCGTATACTTGCCTTGAGTAGTTAGGCCAGGTTTCTGGGCAGAGACAATTCCTTTTTTAGGAATTATTTCATTGTTGTAGGGTATTTTGCTGACAAATGTCTGTAGCATAGTTTGTTACAGTGATGAGAAACTTTCTATATCCTGACTAATATGGATTACCCCTCTGTAGTAAGTTTTACCATTGTGTCACACAGGAGTCCCCCCAAACATAAAAACTGTGCTTTTATTGTCATTTGCATATTAGTCTCCCAAGTATATTAGTGAGATTCAGTGCAATTTTCATTCAGTATTTTAATCCTAAACACATGAACATCAACATATTTCAGTAAATGCTGATTAACTGATTCATGGGTTTGTTTCACACTTGGTTACAAGCATTCCAAACACTTCAATAACAGTGTAAATATTCAGCCTCAAGATTCTTCCACATTCCAAAATGTTGCCTCAAAATTGGTGTTTGAGAGTCTGTTTCTCCCAATTTTTATAGCTTTCCAGAAAAATCTTAGTCAAGCAAATATACATGAATAAATGCCATCACCTTTCAGTTTTGCCTCTTCTCGACTTCCTCCTCATCTGTCACTTGGGATTTACCCAACAGGGCAAAGCAATTGTAGCTGCTCTTAGCCTCTGACCACCTGCATTACCCTGAACTTCTCTTTTACGCTCTGTTGCTTATTACTGACCATTTCCCTTCCTCATTATTGCTGGTCCATCTTTTATCTTTCCAAGCCTACATAATCAACTTCATGAGCAGCATTTGCAGTTAAATTAAATCTCATCTACACTTAAGTGTAAATTTTGCAGGTGTTAGCCCTTGACTTTTACCTGTGAAATGAGACACTTGGATTCCTGTGAAAAAAAACTTTTAGGCTGCAGTTAGCAGGTAGAACAAAGTTGTGCTTCTGGTGAGGGAGTTATTTTCTTTTGCTCCTTAATCAAATTATGTCTAAGGCTGGCCCTAAAAATAAAGGTCTTTTTTGTCATTTATTTAGGGTGCCTGACACAAAGGGAAGCTTGCTCAGAATGGGCAGTGGAGAGTCTAGGCCAATACCTTGAGACTATTTCAAGAAAACTAGAGGACATATTTTTGGGGAAAAAATAATGATAACTCCCATCCCCAAATTTGGTCATATGTAGCAATTAATTTGACCAATAATAGAATGCTTAGATTGATAATTAACTTAATAGAGAGTTCCAATACAAAAAAATCATAAAGGAATGCTGGGGTAGGGTGAAATTTCCACAACCTCTAAAATAGCCAAAAGTAGGATGATATATTTTCTTGAGACAAAAAAATGGGATATTGGAATGACAAAAATAGGAGAGGGTATGTAATATGTAATATTTTGTATTCATGAAAAAGTAAGATGATAACAAAAGTTTTATTACATGAACATATTGAGTTAACAATTATCCCTCAGTGATAGAACTCATAAAAAATTTAGCTAGACTTAGAGGGGGCCTGTATTTCACCACGATTATGCTATGAATATTTGTCCAATAAAGTAATCTTACACAGCAAATTTCAGTCTTTTAATATCTTATCATAAAAACTTCTCACACTCCATGACACGAATTTGTTTTACAACTAATATAACCCTCATTTTCTCAACACTTAATCTAGATTTTTAGAGTATGAGACCTGAAAAACAACCTAAACTCACTGCAAAAGAACGTGGAAGGGGTGCAAATGAGTAACACTAATTGATTGCACATAAAACACATGCAGAAAACCTCATAAATAATACATAAATCAATAAAATATGTATAAAATATCGTATGAGCAGTAAAAAAATCTGGCATACCATATTTAACACTCTAATGTGGGACTGCAGTGGCCAGACTGCAAAAAATCATAAACATACACCAAAAAGGAAAAAAAAGGAATGAACACTCCCAACTACTATCATAAGCCATTATACGTTAATGTCCCACTGAAAAGTTCTACGGCAATAAAAAAAAATGGCTAACAGCCTGTTGAACTGATATAAGTCTGAAAAGTCTGAATCAAACTGAATGTAGGGCAGATTGAATCTCTATGGGCGGAATGTTGGTAGATATAACAGTAAGACTCACAGTCACTGCATCCCACACTCCTGACCTGATGAAGCAAACAGCCAGGTGAACCCTTTCAGACATTTATGTGCATCAAGACCCTCCTGACTCCCACAGGCTGAATGGAGCTTAGTGACCACCTCCTGAATTCCCCACTGCTGCAGACAAGCAAGGGGGCGGCATCTGATAGTTGCTATCTCAAGAAGCCTGGCCCCGACTGGATAAAGTAAATGGAACTTTCTCTTTCCTCTCACTAGTAGTTTTTACTGCATGCATTGATTAGCACATAGCTTTACGGTAAATAAACAACCTTCATTTAGTTTTTTATAAAAAATTAAAAATTGGACAAAATTGACATTTATATTAAAATGACGAGATGGTCAGGAAAAATGAAAAAAAAAATGGTACTGTCTCATTTTAAAAAAACGTGTGCAGTGGCCTTGTTCTCTGCCTTTCTCTTCTTGTTTGCTGATGCCACCCCACTCTCATACGCCTCCAGCCCTCTGTCTCCTTGAGACTGAGCCTTCAATTAAGTGGCATAGTTCGGATGAAGAGATATTTGAAGTTGATGTTGAAATTACCGAACAATCTGTGACTATAAAGACCATGTTGGGAAAGTTGGGAATGGATGATGAAGGTGATGATGACCCAATTCCTCTATCAAATGTTAATTCGGTGATATTAAAAAAGGTCATTCAGTGGTGCATCCATCATAAAGATGACCCTCCTCCTCCTGAGGATGAGGAGAACAAGGGAAAGCAAACAGATGATATGATATCCCTGTTTGGGACCAAGACTTTCTGAGTGTTGACCAAGGAACACTTTTTGAACTTATTCTGGCTGCAAACTACTTAGACATTAGAGGTTTGCTTGATGTTACATGCAAGACTATTGCCAATATGATTGAGGGGAAAGCTCCTGAGGAGATTTGCAAGACAGTCAATATAAAAAATGACTTTACTGAAGAAGAGGAAGCCCAGGTATACAAAGAAAACTGTGTGTGAAGAGTAGTGAAATGTGCCTGACATTGTAACACTGTAAGAATTGTCCCAAATACTAGTTGCACTGTGCTGTTTATAATTGTTAATATTAGACGAACAATAGACAAATGCAGCAGCAAATCAGTTGTATTAGCAGAATGTTGTCCTTATTGCATGTGTAGTTTGGGTACAGATATTCCAAACCTATGGCTGAGTTTTTCCCAGTATGATCAAATTTTCTTTCTTCCTTTGCTCTGAATAAAACTGAACTATGGGTTCTCTATAGAAAGTGGCATTTTGGGCTTTCTGTCTTTTTATAAAGTGATTTCTGCCTAGTTCGTTGTCCAGTTAACTTCAGTTTAGTGATCTTTCAAAAGTTGGCATTGTAAATAAAACAACTTGCAAAAATTTTCTGAAATAGAATTAAAAAAAAAAAAATAAAACAGTACATATGGTCAGCCTAGCCAAAAGGGAATCAAACAACAGATGCCCCTTTCATAATTTTCTGGACTAAATCCCCTTAAAAACTGAAGAACTGTATTGAAATTGTATTTTTTATAAGCCTCATGGATTATAATGAGTTATTGAATAGCATGGTGAGCAGCAATTGACTAAAATTGATCCTATATGCCTGATGGAAGAACAAGTCCCATATGAGGTCAATTGTAATTTCTGATAAAAATGATTAGGTCATGGCTCTTATATTGGCTGAAATAAGAAAAAAAATATTGGTCCCTCTGACATGGAGTTTTTGAAATCAAAAGATGGTACTTTCAACTAAAAATTAGGGTCCTACTGTAGCACTTTATATAATGACAAGCCATTGGTGACTCTGAAACCATACAATGCCAACCTTATTCAGGAAAGGAAAAACCCAGGAAGTATGAAAGTAATCTTTCTTTTATAAAAATTAGCCTGTCCCTAAAACTGATTAAATTCATGACAAATACAGTATTTCATTTGGAAAAAAATCAAATTTGAACTTTTAACATTCAACATATTGAAGAGATAGAATATTAACAAGGCTGGCATTAGTGGAAGCAGAATTAGTTGGCTGCTCAGATGATGCTAAAATTTTGGAGGATCTCATAAAAGTTTTATGCTTAGACACTTTAAGCAAGTATCTTTTGAAATAGCCTTCCCCGAGAATGGTAGGGAGGAGCTGCATATATGTATTTATTTTCACTTATTTATAATGGGATATTTTCAAGAAAATTGGGACCAGAGAAAGGTATGAAATCCATTATATAAATATGCAACACAATTAATTAAAATTAGGATTCTGTCAGAAGGTAGGAAATTGTCTAGTGACCAAATGCAAATGAATGAATGACTTGTTGGCACATGGAATTCCACTTACATAAAGCAGATGGCCTTCTCAGTTCCTTCACTATCCTTTGATCATCTTTCTTCTCCCCAACTAGGATTAACATGAACAGATAGATTGAAAAAGGTGGTGGCCTTCTGAAACTGCTTCTATTGCTATGATATTAGCTTTTGCACTATCTTTTCCTTTTTTCTTTTGATGTGGCTCATAGAAACCAGTCAGAAAATAGTCTTCAAGAATAGGTTATCTATTTCCGTAAGAGTAAATAGATTCAGCCAAATAGAGAATCACAAGTGTCTTATGCAACCTTGGAGAACTCTGTACCAAAAGCAAGTGGTCTAGGAGTTGGAATCTGGAGGTTCTTTTGAGTAACGAGCTTCATGTTCAGCATTGTCTCTAACATAGCATTAAAATCACATCATGCTGATATGCCTTAGAATTTGCATTGTTTTCACACCAAAGCTGTAGTTTATTGGGAAACAGCAACAGGGACCACAAATTGAGTGGCAATCAGAAGATTGCTTTAAGTTTTTTAATAAAGGCAGACCATTAAGTAAGAAACACGTATCGTATATAATTGAAGCTCTGAAAACAGCAGTCTTCCCTAGGGTGTACCTCTGTCCTGTGGAGAAAGAAAAGCTGATCATAAATGGGTATTTTCAGCCTCCGATGGGCTCATGCACTCTGGAAGTAGCAATAATACAAGTGTGTGGACTTGTATGTTATTGCCTGTATGTGCTATATTGCTTAAACTTACTGGAGATACATCTCAAGTTGTGTGTGAAGTTTATTCATTTAAGAAAGTGGCATTACAGGAGTACTCTGTCTGTCAATAATCTGTGTTTTCTATTGACTTAAAAATAATTTGGTGTGCTAAGCATTTGCATGGGATAAAGTTAAATTTGCATTTGGAGAGTGTTAAAATAGGTAGTAGAATGACAGGTGATGAGCAAGATAGACTAGATTGATTCATAATTCCCAAAGGCATGGATATCCTCTTGAAAGAATAAAAGGGAAAGAAAAAATATATTTAGCAATGGACTGGTATTTGCCATTAATTATAGCTTAACCCAGTTGCATATTGAAGAGCAGTTGCAGTTCTTCACGTTTTATGTAACACTTAACAGCAGTACAATCTATTTACAAAAAACTCCTTTGATGTGTGCTCTTTCAAATAGCCCATAAAGTCCTATCTTTTCCATCCAAGTAGTGTTTTACCTGAATTCCAAATTCAGTTCTAGAAGAAGATGCAGGTAGTCAATTATATCTGCTCTGCACATGAGCCATGAGAGGATCCCAGGCCTCTCCCAATCCATGTCAGCTGCTCCATCCTTCTGGGCCCAGATTGGCCTCCTGAGGCTGTCTTCTTTATCAGCATTGTACCCTGAAGTCAACGATGGGGGAACTGTGATGTTCTGTCATTTGTTTCCCAGTTTTGCTCTGGAAAATTATTTCTCCCTCTTTTATGAGATGCAAACTTGATGGGCAAAAAATCAAGATTTCCTGCCATTTTCTGGTCAAGGCCATTAGAGCCTTTCTTTTGTAAATCTGATTCTTGAACTGAGACAGAGGAGCTGGCTCATTCCCCTGATGGTGCTTTGAAGAGATTGTCCACTGGTTCTTAATATCGAGCTTCTTAGACAGCTCTGAATCCTGTCCTTACTACCTACATATAAGTCACCCCAACATTCTCTCTCTCCTCCTCCCTCTTTTCTTTTTTTTTCTGTTTCATTGATATGTCAGCCTATTTGTTCTTCAGTTATAGTTAACATTCAATATTATTTTATATTAGTTTCAGGTGTACAGGATAGTGGTTAGACATTTATGTAATTTATGCAATGATCCTTCAAATTGGTCTAGTACATTCCTTACACTATATATAATGTTGCAACAGTATTGACTATATTCTCTGTACTGTACTTCACACCCTCATGACTATTTTGTTAACTACCAATTGTATATCTTAATTCCTTCATCTTTTTCATCCAACTCTCCAAACCTCCTCCGCTCTGACAGACCATCAGTTTGTTCTCTATATCTGTGAGTCTGTTTCTATTTTGGTTTTTGTTGTTGTTGTTGTTTATTTTGTTCTTTAGATTCCACATATGAATGAGATCATATAGTATTTGTCTTTTTCTGTATGATTTATTTCACTTAGCATAATACCCTCCAGGCCATCCATGTTGTTGCAAATGGTAAGATTTCATTCTTTTTTTAATGGCCAAGTAATTTTCCATTAGATATACTTGTATGTACCACATCTTCTTTATCCAACCATATACTGAAGGGCACTTGGGTTACTTCCATACCTTGGCTATTGTAAATAGTGCTGCAATGAACATAGGGGTGCATATATCTTTTCAAATTAGTATTTTAGATCTTCAGATAAACACCCAAAAGTGGAATTGCTGGGTCATAAGGTAATTCTATTTTTAATTTTTTGAGGAACCTCCAAACTATTCTCCTTAGAGACTGCACCAATTTGCATGAGGGTTCCCTTTGTTCCCCATCATCGCCAACACTCGTTGTTTGTTGATTTATTGATGATAGCCATTCTGACAGGTGTGAAGTGATATCTCATTGTGGTTCTAATTTGTGTTTCTCTGATGATTAGTGATGTTGAGCATCTTTTCATATGTCTATTGGCCATATGTATGTTCTCTTTGGAGAATATCTACTCATGTCCTCTGCATTTTTAATTGCATTGTTTGTTTTGTTTTGTTTTGAATTGTATGAGTTCTTTATAAATTTTGGATATTAGCCCCTTATTAGATGTATCTTTGGTGAATATCTTCTCCCATTCAGTCAGCTGTCTTTTTTTTTTTTTTTTCTGTTGATGGTTTCCTTTGCATTGCAAAATCTTTGTAGTTTGATGTGGACCCATGTATTTTTTTTTCTTTTGTTTTGTTTTGCTCAAGGAGATATATCAGAAAAAATATCACTAAGAGCAATTTCAGAGAGTTTACTGCATATGCTCTCTTGTAGGAGTTTTATGGTTTTGGGTCTTACATTTAAGTCTTTAATCCATCTTGAGTTTATTCTTGCATGTGGTATAAGACGGTGGTCCAGGTTCTTTTCTTTTTTTCTTTCTTTCTTTTTTTTACATGTATCTGTCTATTTTTCCCAACATCATTTAGTCAATATAGACTGTCTTTACATCACTGTATGTTCTTGACTCCTTTGTCATAGATTAAATGACCATTTGGTGTGGGTTTATTTCTGGGCTCTCTATTTTGTTCCATTGATATGTGTTGTCTGTTTTTATGCCAATATCATGCTGTTTTGGTTACTATAGCATGATCCCACCAATTGTGTTCTTCTTTCTCAAGTTTGCTATGGCTACTTTTGTGTTTCCTTATATATTTTAGGATTATTTTTTTCCAGTTCTGTGAAAAATGCCAGTGGTATTTTGATAGGGGTTGCATTAAATTTATAAACTGCTTTGGGGAGTATGGACATTTTAACTATATTAGTTCTTTCTATCCACGGGCATGATATATGCTTCCATTTATTTGTATCTTCTTCAATTTCTTTCTTCAAAGTCATATGATTTTCCAAGTACAGGTCTTCTACCTCCTTGGTTAAATTTATTCCTATGAATTTTATGAATTTTTTTTATTCAATTGTAAATGGGATTGTTTTCTTACTTTCTGTTTTTGATAGTTTATTACTGGTGTATAAAAATGCAACAGATTTTTGAATATTAACTTTGTATCCTGCTACTTCATTAATTTATTTATCAGTTCTAATAGTTTTTTGGTGGAATATTTGGGGTTCTCTCTATATAATATCATGTCATCTGCAAATAAATGACAGTTTTACCTCTTTCTTTCCAATATGGATGCCTTTTAATTCTTTTTCATGTCAGATTACTAGACTTTCAATACTATGTTGAATAATAATGGTGAAAGGAGGCATCATTGTATTTTCCTGTTTTAAGGAGAACACTTTTAGACTTTCCCCATTGAGTATGACGTTAGCTGTGGGTTTGTCATATATGGCCTTCATTATGTTAAGAAATGTTCTCTCTATTTCCAGTTTGCTACAAGTTTTTATTATAAATGGTCACTGGATGTTATCAAATACTTTTTCTACATTTATTGATATGATTATATGATTTTTATTTTTCGTTTTATGTAGTGTATCATATTAATTGATTTGCAAATATTGAACCAAACTTTCATCCCCAGAATGAATTCTACTTAATCATGGTGTATGATCTTTTTAATGTATTACTGAATTTGGTTTGCTAATATTTGTTGAGGATTTTTCATCTGATATTAACCTACTATAATTATTTTTGTATTGTCTTTTTCTGGTTTTGGAATCAGGGTAATGAGTGCATTGTAAACTGAATTTGAGGGCTTCCACTCCTTTTGAAGTTTTTGGAATAGCTTAAGGATAGGTCTTAATTCTTCTTGGAATGTTTGGTAAAATTCACCTGTGAGGCCATTTCAATCCAGGTCTCTTGTTTGCTGGGAGGTTTTTGATTACTCATTTGATTTTGTTAGTATGAATTGGTTGGTTCGGATTTCTGTTTTTTTTCTTGATTCAGTCTTGGAAGATTATATAACATGTTTTCTAGGAATTTATCCATTTCTTCCAGATTGTCCAAATTGTTGATTTATAATTGTTCTTAATGTTTTTTGTAATCTTTTGTATTTCTATGGTGTCAGTTGTCACTTCTCCTTTATTTCTAATTTTATTTATTTTCAATTATCTCTCTTTTTTTTTCTTGCTGAGTCTGGTTAAGTGTTTGTCAATTTTATTTATCTTTTCACATAACCAGCTCTTGGTTTCAGTGATCTTATATATTTAATAAATTCTATTTGGTTTATTTCTGCTATGATCTCTATTATTTCCTTTTTCCTACTCACTTTGGGCTTTGTTTGCTGGTGTTTTTCCTAGTTACTTTAAATGTAAGGTTAGATTGTTTATTTGAGATTTTTCTTGTTTCTTGAGGTAGGCCTGCACTGCTATGAATTTTCCTCTTAGGACTGCTTTCTTTGTGTCTCATAGATTTTGGGTGATTGTAATTCATTTTCATTTGTTTCAAGATATCTTTTGATATTTTTTCTTGATCTCATGATCTCATTGTTAACCCATTTGTTGTTTAGTAGCATGTTATTTGGCCTCCAGGTGTTTATGTGTTTTTCAATGTTTTCTTTGTTATTGATTTCTAGTTCCATACCATTATGGTCAGAAAAGGTGTTTGATATGATTTTAATCATCTTAAATTTATTGAGAATTGTTCTGTGAATTATCATGTGGTCTACGTTGGAAAATATTTTATATGCCCTTGAAAAGTATGTAGATTCTGCTGCTTTGGGGAGAAATGCTTTTAAAATATCAATTAAATTCATTTGGTCTAGTGTGTCATTTCAGTCTGCTATTTCTTTGTTGATTTTTTGCGTAGAAAATCTAAATAGTCATGTCAATGGGTTGTTAAAATCCCCCCTACTATGACTATTTTACTGTTGATTTCTCTCTTTATGCTAGCTGATATTTGCTTTATATATTATGTGCTCCTATTTGGGCACATAGCTGTTTATTAGGGTTATATCCTCTTCTTGGATTCATCCCTTTATCATTATGTAATGTCCTTCTTTGTCTCTTATTATAACATTTGTTTAAAAGTCTATTTTGTCTGATATAAGTATTGCTACCCTAGCTTTTTAAATATTTCCATTAGCAAGAAATAACTTTTTCCATCCCTATAATTTCAGTCTGTGTGTATCTTTCAAACTGAAGTGGATCTCTTGTAGAGAGACTATATATGGATCTGGTTTTCTTATCCATTCAGCTACCCTATGTATTTTGATTGGAACATTTAATCCATTTACATTTTAAGTGATTATTAATTGATACATAGTTATTGTCATTTTATTATTCATATTTATATTCTTTTTTCCCCCTTCTTCTTCTTATAAAAGTTCCTTTAACATTTCTTGTAATACTGGTTTGGTGGTGATGAACGTTATTAGCTTTTTCTTATCTGTGAAGTTCTTTATCTCTCTGGTTTTAAATGATAGATTTTCTTGGTAGAGTAGTCTTGGTTTTAGGTCCTTATCTTTTATTATTTTGAATATTTTGTGCTAATCCCTTCTTACTTGCAAAGTTTCTATTGAGAAGTCAGCTGACAGTCTTATGGGAGCTCTCTTATAAGTAACTAGCTGCTTTTCTCTTGCCACTTTTAAGATTCTCTCTTTATCTTTAACATTTACCATTTTAATTATAGTGTGTTTTGGTGACAGTCTGCTGAGTTCATCTTATTTGGGACTCTCTGCACTTCCTCAACTTATATGTTTATTTCCATCACCAGGTTAAGAAAGTTTTCAGTTATTATTTCTATAAGTAGGTTCTGAGTTCCTTGGTTTCTCTCTTCTCCTTATGGTACCACTGTAATGTGAATGTTGTTATGCTTGATGTTGTCCCAGAGGTTCCTTAAACTATCCTTATTTTTTTAAAATTCGTTTTTCTCTTTGCTGTTCTGATTTGGTGTTGTTTGTTACCTAGTCTTCTAAATTGCTGACTTGATCCTCTGATTTACTCTGCTTCATCTAGTGTGTTGGCAATTCCTTCTATTTCATTCTTCATTTCAGTTATTGTGTTCTTCAGTTCTGATGGACTTATTTTTATGGTTTCTATGTTCTTTTTTGTGTGTTTACTATCTCTTTGTTGAAGTTCTCACTGAGTTTATCTATTCTTTCTCTAAGTTCATTGTGCGTCCTTATAACCACTGTTTTGAACTCTGTGACTGGTGGGTTCCTTGCCTCCATTTTATTTAGTTCTTTTTCTGAAGTTTTCTCTTATTCTCTCATTTGGTTTGTACTTATTTGTTTCCTAATTTTGGCTGCCTCTCTGTGTTTGTTTCTATGTATTAGGTGGACGTGCTATATTTCCCAGTCTTGACTTGTAGGTGCCTTACGGAGTCCAGTGGTGCAGTCTCCCTGGTCATCTTCACCAAGTACTCCAGTAGTGTCCTTGTGTGGGTTGTGTGTGTCCTCCTGTTATTGTTGAGCCTTAATTGCTATTGGCACATCAGTGGGTGAGATGGACCCTTCAACTAATGGCTATTAGATTTATCCACATTCACAGCTTATAGGCTGCTGTATGGAGGACTTACTCCACTGAATTTGATTTGCTGCAGCAGGCTCTAGTGCCTGCTGAGACCACTCTTTGGGCATGCTGCTTGTGGAGCTAATTAGGTAGTGCTCTGGTGTAGTCTAAAGTTGACTTCCAGGTATGTTGATTCTGAGGCATCCAGGGAAGGGCTCTGATGCAGGCCCAGGTCAGCCCCTGCCTTTGATTAGTGAGGGACTACCTGGTGGAAACTACAAAGTGATCTTCTGTTGGTTGCTCCCTGTTCTGGACTTGGAGGAGTGTGGGAGAGGCCATGTTGCTAATCAAGGATAGCTGCCATTGTACCAGGACCTGGGGTAGATATGCAAATAGCCTAGGGAACCCTGGGATATGTTGTTGCCTGCCATGTCCCTAAGGCTCAGCCACTGATAGAGCCTCTTGTGGCATGTGAGTTGGGCAGTGTGAGGTCTCAGAGAATTACCAGAGTGGGAAGAGTAGTGTTCACCAGGTTAAGGCAGATTCTGTTTTGATGTCAGTGCCAAGCCTAGATAGAGCTACTCTACTCAGCAAAAGTCTCAGGACACACTGATGCCAGTTGCTGCCCACCAGGGGTCAGTGAACTGCCAAGGATTGTCCAAGAAAGATTGTAATGTTAGTGAGGCTGGCTGCTGGCTAAGAATATGCCTCACGTGTTGCATGAGTTGGGTGTGATGAGGTCTCACCCAACTCTTGCACCAGGGTGGAGTGAGTAAAGGTCAAAAGACCAATTCAGATTTAGATTTGGCCATCTGGGGGAGTGCTCAACACAGGAAAGATGGCATTTGTGTGCCAGCTGCACAAGAGGAGTCTACACTCAGGGAAATTAGCGGCTGTCCCTTTAGTCCTTGCCCCAAAGCCATAAAACTCAGTCTCTCCCTGTATGTCTCTGACTCCACATGGGTAACCACCCCTTCATTTCAGTTCAGGGTGAGTGTCTGCAAGACAGTGAGTCTGCATTCAGGCCCTTTAAGACAATGTCTGTGTTTTTCATAGTCTTTCTTCTTCCCCAGATGGTCAAAATTCCCATTATCTTTCATAGCCAGATTTTGTGATTGCTTCTCTTCCTGGCACTGATATTCTGGGCTGGAGAGCTCATTGTGGGTCTAGAGTGCCCAATATGGGGCTAGAGTCCCTCCCTCCTTCAGGGAGAATCTTCATGGCTGAGATATCCCTCCCAATTCTCAAGCACCACATGCAGGTGTGGGCCTGGCCTGCTTTGTGTCTAAGTCCTTCCTACTAGTCGCCACATATCTTCTTTTTTATCTCCTAAGTTATAGGACTTCTTTGCAGCTAAACTTCAGGTGGTTCTCTAGGTTGATTGATCTATAATTTAGTTGTAATTTTAATGTGGTCATAGGAGGAAGCAAGCACAGCATTCACCTACTCTACTATCTTAGATCTTCTCTCTATCTTAAATTAGCTATTTTTCAGTGAATTTATTGACCATCTACAATGTGCCAGGCACTGTGCCAGAAGCTGCAATAAATATCAGTGAAACACAACAACAACAAAAATTCTTGCCCTATAGAACTTACTTCTTAGTAGAGGGAGACATTTTTGTGTTCTCTTGGATTTTTTGCTAATGCAAATCTCCTCTAAATTATCTGATAGTTCTCCAGGCCTTTTTTTTTTTTCAGCTTCACATTCTCTGCTCCCTTTTTAAATGTTTATATTCTTCCATGGTTTCTCTCATGTTTTATCTGCTCTTTCAGGATGATTTTGCTCAGTCTCAAGACTTCAGCTTCCACCTACATAATGTTAGCATAACGTAACTTGTGTTACTATCTCTGTCTTGAGCATCAGGCCAAACTTCTAACACTTATTGGAAATGTTTGTCCCCAGTTCCTCAGATTATGTTTATTATATAATATAAAATAAGATTTGTATAATGTAATATAAAATAGTTTTATTATATAAAGCATTTTTATTCCACTAAATTGGTTAGTAGCAGTACCATTTATAATATATAGACCCTGTAATTAAGAATCAAGTCACTTTTAATTTATATCATTCAAAAATTTTCATCAATTTAATTTACCGAGTATCCCTTTTCCATTTCTACTTTTACTATCTGGTTTTGGGTCTCAAAACTTATCCACTGTCCCATTGCAAGAGTCCCCTAACTGGCCTCCTTGTTTTCATAATATCCATTTTTTTTCACATTGACACCAGAGTTATTTGGAGACAGAAATATGATCATGACATTCTTCTGCTTAAAATGGCTAATGGCTCTTAACTTCCTATAGATAAAATCCAATCTCTTTGCAGAATACCAAAAGCCTTCCAAAATCTTCGTTAAACTTTGCCCTGCAGCAAGATGCTCTATCCTTCTTCTAGTAGAGCCAAACCAAAACTTTGGTGCTCACATCAGTCAAGCTTTGCACATGTAACTATTTCTGCCTGAGAAAGGAGACGGTGACCTATCTCACTAAATGTCCACTATGTGCCAGGCATTGTGCTTTCCATTTCTTTCTCCAATGCTCCTAGAAATTACCTCATTTTTCTGTTTTGCAAATTAAAAAATACCATGCATAAAAAACTTTTAGAACCTTGTTTGAATTCATAGAAAGATTAAATCTAGAATCAGGATTTAAATTCTAGTCTTCTTGATTCTAAAACCCAAGCACTTTTCACTAAATAAATGTCTTTGCTCTGGGGCACATCCTCTTTTTGTACTTCAAGTCTAAAATGCCACCTTCTTTGGGAACTTTTTTGGGACTCTCAATGCAGAGTTAGTCATTTCTTCCTCTGAGATCTTGTACTACAGTGTACATCTCTCTGTGGTAGTTCTCATCACACTGTGTTGTAGATATGTACATGTCTTCCATCTACTCAGCCTGTGGAATAAGAGCCACATCTAATTTATCAACAAGCAGGCCAGCTGGGGAGATGGGAACAGCAACAATTTGCCAAGAGTTAAAATCACATTTCTAGTATTTATTAACCATGCAACTTTGGCCAATTTATTGCCTCTCAAAAAATTTCTTCACTGACCCAATAATGATAATACTCTAGGCAAGGTTTCCAGAACATAGAAAGTTCTCAGTAAATGTTGGAAAAAAAAACTTGTTAAGAATATTTGATAGTTTGATAAATTTTTCAAAAATAAATTTGTATTTCAAGGGATCTTGCACAGAACTTTAATATTGGGATTTTGGTGTTTGTAGGAGACTGGAGAGAGAAGTAGTTTGGGTCAGGCAGAGCATCAGGTATTCCATCACCCCCCACCTCATATTTTGTTATTTTCCAATGCTTGTCTTAGTGGGACATACATGACTGCTAATGGAAACAGCTCATTCTTACATCTGTTTACTTCCTCTTCACAAGAATCAGACCCCAGCCCTGTGCTAAGCAGGTGTTGAGAACATACCCACTGATTGACTGATTTACAAATTAAAAACTCTTAGCTTTATAGAGAGAAAACAATGTGTGTTTTATTGTACATTCATGAAAAACACTCAGTAATAGACTTTGTTTCACAAAATATCTTTTAAAAAATGTTTTACTAAAGCGTATTTTGTAAGGCTAATTACTGTTTTAATATTTATGTGAATCTTTCTATCTAAATGGACTCAAAAGCATTTTACCAACAGATTTATTACCTATATAGCACGTTCCAGTCAATTAAAGTAAAATTCAATTAAAATGCAACCACCTCCGAAGTAGGGCACAGCAGATGTTTAACAGCTCACAGTGGTACCTCACAGCCGTGCAACTTAAGCAATAGTTGACAAACAAAAATGAAGCATTCCATTTTCTATTTAAGTTACAGGAGCAACAGAGAGAAGCAGAGTGTAATTATCCAAATTAGAAATTTTCTGTGACACTGAGGTCACCATCTCTGCTATTTACAGAAGGAAAGGGGGATATTTATTGATCACATGCAGCCAAGAACACTGCTTAATGTCTCTGCTGATGGATAGCCCCTTCAGGCACACACACAGCCTCCAAATACTCCAGTGATAAGAATTCACAACAAAAGCTGAAAATGCTCTTAAGGTCTTCAAAGAGGTGACCCCTGATTCCTTATTCTTCTACCTCAGGGCTCAGAACAGGGCTTGACCACCAGACTGTCTACTGAATGATACAGTAGAATATCATGTCAATGATGCATCTATAGTGTCTCTTTTTGTCCAGTGAAGGAGGGATATTACTGGTATTCAGCTCCATCCTGAGTCTGGATGGAGTGAAAAATATTCTGACAACTTCATTCTGTGATTTTTTACGTTCACTAATGGTGAAGACAAAGGGATACTGAGATAGATCAGGATTTCCTCTACACATAGGGATGTGATTTGAAAAGAGTGTCTACACGATATAAAAGCAATCTTACAAAGAGTTAAAAAAAATCCACCATAATATTGAAAAGTACCCGAATGGAAAACTGAACATATCTCCCTTTCTTCTAGATGTAAGCTTATTCAGCACCCACAAGCCAGCTTGTTCTCCTATATATATATATCCATATGCCCCACTCTATTGTACTTAATTTAAATGCTGGAAAGCATAGGTTTTCAGATAGCAATGAAAAAGAACAGCCTCTTGACTTCAGTTTAGGTTGAACCTAATGATAATTTGACTCAATTCTGCCTTAATCTGATAAAATTCTAAAATTAGAAATAAGCAGAAACACGTTAATGGATTTGTCTCTGGGTCAAATTTCTATATCAACTCTACATATATTATTATATAATTTATCCATTTTTGGTAACAGCAAACAACGTACTGATACATATAGAATTAACAATTATTCTGTCCCTGTGTGCTGAGGACACCTCCATGGTCTGAAGGAGAAGGGAACTGGAAGTTTCTGGAAGAAGCACTGTTTACCTCTAAATCACAGTCAATTTAGATGTTGCTATAAGAACTTTACACAATAAGAAATATGAAAAAGGCTGTTTAGATGTTATTATATGACCCCACCTCTAGCCTATGGGTTGCAGGGATTAAATAGTGAGATATACTCATGTATTTTCCTCCTGTGCAAGGAAAAAAGTCTTCCTTAAGCAGTTTATATGGACCTGATTTTCTCAAGATCAAACAGATGCAAATCAATATGTTTATTACGCACCCACTAAGTGCACAGAACTGTACTGAGTGGTAAGCAGACAGAAAGATAAACAAAATAAATCCTTACACTATCTCAGGAATCTTTTTTTTTTTATTCATTTTTATTGCTAGACTTATTGGGGTGACATCTGTTAGCAAGGATTACATAGGTTTCAGGCATACAGTTCTACAGTGCATTGTCAACTTGATGTATAATAAGCTCACCACCTAATGTGACTTCTCTTTCCATCAAATCTCAGGAATCTTAAGAGATAAGAAGGAGCAAAAACTAAGTAACAAGATTACACAGAATGTTGATAATAGAGCCAGAAGTTGTATTAAAACGTTTTGTAGTCTGCTGCTTCCCCTCAGAAGCAGAGTTTTAAATTAGGCCTTAGAAACCTCAAATTGTTTTCAAGAACATAACATAAGGAGTGATAGAATCAAGTAGGTCACCTTCGAGAGAGCAGAAAAATCATTTCTGGTCACACAGAGAGGAGGATAAATTAGGAGACTAAGGTAGAGGCTGTCATCTCACTCCAGACTGAGATTTCTACCATCACCTGATGAACTTTATCCCATAAATAATCTCTCTCTCCTCTATCTGCGAAGCCTCTCCTTCTCAGCACAGAATTTAACAAACTTCCAAATGTCTAAAACAGGCCTGGGAAGACATTTTCAGGGCAAGGGCTACTTCTCCAAGTGTCATGGTCCACTAACTATTTATTTTACTCTTCATGCAGTCACCCCAAAACTGTTTGGTGGTCCACCAATGGGCCATGATCGACATCTTGCCCAGTCCTGGTCTAAACTAATGATATAAACAAGCAAAATCTTACATGGATCCTGAATGCCTTCTGTATAGCTCAATCTTTCTCCTTCCCTTTACAGCCAGACTCAAAAAAGGAGTTTATGCACTTATTGCCCTTGCTTATTTATCTAAGTTTTGCCTCAAGTACCGGCAATTTGGCACCGCACTAATGACACTACTTTCCTAAGATTGGTAACACCCACTTTTCTGTTGTTCACCTCAGTGCTGCATTGATCCTATTGATAGTTTCTTCCATCTTTAATCTTTCATTACCACTGCCTTAATGATACTACTCTTTCTAATCTCCTCACTTTGGACCCTCTCAGACCACTCACTCATGGCTCACTTCACAGGCACCTCTGCTTCCACCTACCTATTCAATATTATTCTTTTCCAGGACTCCATTCTTAATCCTCTTGATTTGTCAATTTCCTGGAGAACCATGGAGAGTAAAAATAATATGAGCTTCTGAGACAGTCAGGGGGTTGGAGCATTGATTCTTTTAATTATTAGCTATGTGATCTTGAGCAAGTTATTTGACTTCTCTGGATCTCAATTTCCTTGTCCTCACTAAAATGGATCTAATTACATATAGCTTAGCAAGTCCTTGTGAAACTGTAAGTAACTAGATCATAACAGATCTGCCACATGGTCTGAGCTCAGGAAATGTTCATTTCTCTTCACCTACTACCACTGTGTTAATAGTGCCTTAATGTATTTCTCTAGCTCAGACCTTCTCTCAGTGAAGGTATACACTCGATCAGGACCTACAAGTCACCTTAGATCCAATTCTCAACCTCACTCCCATGTGGAGTTCCATTGCCCTTAAAGCTCTTGAATTAATTACTCTCTGATTTTTCTAGTGTAATCCCATCTCAGTTTGAGGTACCTTCTTCCATTATCTGGACTATTGCAGTGGTCTTCCAGTTGGCTTTCCTCCAAGTCATTCCCACTACCACCCCCCACTCCCTCTCTCTCTACAGCTACCATCTAATGTATCTTCTGTACTGGAGAGCCTCACTGGCTCCCCATTGCCTACAGAACAAAGTTCATGTCCTTTGCAAGGCATACAACACCTCCCAAAGTCTTCCCTTTATTATAGCTTTCTAGCTTTACCTCCAGTTCCTTTCCACAGACATCTGCCCTCCATTCTTACCAATCTATTAGTAAGTTTCCTAACTTACTTGTCCTTATATTATTTTCTTTGCCTTTTACATGCTGATTTCTCTGTTGGGTGTACTGTATATCCCCTTCTTTATTCTTCAAACCTCAGCTTAGTTATCACCTTTTCTATTAAGCCTTACCTAATATTTTACCTACTTCTACCCTATATGCATTTTTAAATTCAACAAACATTTATTTATTTAATCAATATTTATTTGACACTGAATTAGTTATCTACAACTTCATAACAAATTACCCCCCCCCCGCCCATTTTAGTGGCCTAAATGGCAACATTTATTAAAAAATAGTTCCTGTGGGTCAGAAATTTGGGCACAGCTTAGTGGGGTTCTCTGGCTCAGTCAGGGTCTCTCATAAGACTTCAGTTAAAGTGCCATCAAGTGCTACTGTCATCTTAAGATTCAACTGGTGAAGTATTACCTTTTAAGCTCATTCATGATAGTAGGATGAGAGCTGTTGAACTAAGGACCTCAATTTCTTGCTGGCTGTTGATCTAAGGTAACCCTTAGTTCCTTGCCTCTCTACAAGTCACGTCACAACAAGACAGCCTACTTCATTAGGGATATCAAGTGAAAGGGGGTGGGGACTCAAAAGATGGAAGTTACAGTCTTTTATAACCTGATGTCAGAAGTGACACCCCCATCACATTTACCATAAAGTGTTCATTAGAAGCAAGCTACTATTTCTAGCCTACATTCAAAGGTGAGGATAACACAAAGGCATGAATTTAGGAGTGGAGATCACAGTGCCATCTATCACAGGCACGAACTACTGGATTAGATTTCTCCTGCCATTTAAGAAAACCTAGTGTAGGAAGGGAGGGGGATATGGGTACAAATAGTTGCAGCAATTTGAAAAGTGACATAATAGAGTAATATGTAAGTGCATTTACTAGAAAGTTACTTGACTGCAAGTTACAGCAAATCCAATTACAGTGGCTTAAACATATAGGAGCTTATGTTTTCTCACATAATATGAAATAATGAAATCTAGAGGCAGCTATTACTAACATTGGTATAGTGAGCCTCAACAGGAAGGTCAAAATCATTGTAATTCTCTCTGTTTTTAATTCATGTTTTTCTTGCCTCATGAATCCATGATGGCTGCTGCACCTCCAGATGTTTTGGCTTGTTTTAAGGCAATAAGAAAGGGATAGGGGCAGTAGACATTCTCATCCCATAGCTTAGTTTTTGTGTTTGGGAAGGAAAGCTTTCCTCAGGAGATTTTCCCTTGGAGATAATGAAGTACCACAATTAAGAGGATGGATTTTGCAGACAGACCCACTAGGTTCAAATCCATCTCAGCCATTTATAAGTTGATTTCATTCATGTATCTCAGTTTTCTCATCTGTCAAATAGTTATACTAATTTACTTCATAAAATTATTGTGTGAATTGAATTATTACATTTATGCAAAAATCTTAGAACAGCACCTGTGTAAACTTTATATAGCTTATCATTGAATTATTGATCATTTTGTCTAATCAGCAAGAACTAGGTCATATGCCTCTCCTTGGATGAATCACTAACTGAAAGGACTGAGATCATAGGACTGTTTTGGGCCAGCAATTCATTCTTTAGGGTTAGATAGGGACCTATCTACCTAAGATCAAAGGATCCTACCTACCTAATGAACAAATTGGGTTCTATTATTGGGGAGCCAAGTAGCAGGAAAAATAAAAGCTGTTCAGAATGCTCAAGTATCTTGGCAACTGTGTTAGCAGAATAATAGCTCACAAAGGTGCCCATTTCTAGCATATACCATCTTATATGTTATAAAAGACTTTGAAGATATGACTAAATTAAAGATGCTGGGATGGGAAACTGTCCTGGATTACCAGGTGGGCCCAATGTAAAAGCAATGTCCTATGAATGAAAGAGGAAAGCAGCAGAGACAGAAGCAAAGGAGAAGTGAAGACAGAAGCAGATGCTGGAGTGACGTAGTTGCTGTCTTTGAAGATGAAAGGGAGCCAAGGAATGTGGGCAGGTTCTAGAAACTGGAAAAAAGACCTTTCCCTGGAGCCCCCAGAAAGAACACAGCCCTGCCAAGAACTTGATTTCAGCCCAGTGAGACTCGTTTTGAATTTCCGACTTTCAGAACTATAAAAAAATAAATTTGTATTGTTTTTAAGCCACTAAGTTTGTAGTAATTTGTTACAACAGCAATAAGAAAGTAATACATGGCAGAAAGGGAAACCTCACTTCTGTTCCTTTCTTTTCACTTGTATCCTAGGCTTACCTTCACCACAGCACTATCGAATCCCTGTCACTGAACTACAAAGTCTTAGAGGGAAAGAATTGTCTTATTTCCTTTTGTATCCTAAAGGCCTAACACATTTTATGACACATAGTAGTAGACACTTAACTATTTTCAAACAAATAAACAGATGAATTATTTAAAAATTATCTCACCACCTAACAATTTGTTAAGGATTACAACAAAGGAGGTAAGTTAAAATCAATTTCTAAACTCAATCAGTGAAAATAACTGGATTCATAGCAATACAGAATACATAGGACTGGATTTTAGGAAGCCACAAATGGAAATATGAAGTGTCCTAACACTATATGGTGTGGCATGTGTGTTTTTGTATGCATAAACTGCTAATATTTTGCTCCCTATGGTGGGATAAAATAGGAGAGAATGGTGAGTGACAGAGCAACACCAAAAGCCAAGAATGAGAGGAAAATAGACTCTTAGAATCTTGAATAATGTTTTACCAAGTAATTAATAAAATATAAGACATTTACAATCTAGATCAACTAGATAAGTTCCCCCAAATTGAACACATATGTAAAAATTTAAGTTATTGAATATATTAGAAGTATTGTTGCTAGGCTAAAATGTAGGGTTTTTATGAGTTAATATTTTAATATATTAATGGATCACAATTTTCATGGACTATCTCTTCTCTGAAAATCACAAAATGAAAATCCTATTCACTTAATGACCAGGCTCCCTAGAAACTACTGGTCTTCTTAAATTGTTATTAATAGAAATTTCAAACAAGAACTGCAACAATTTCAGCTACCAAACCAGGAATATTAACGTGACTTCTCATCTGCTGTGCATTTAATTCATTTACTTAACTCAAGTCATTCAATTCAGTTGAAAATCAAGAAAAATACTTAAATAAAAACGAACAACTTTAATTATTTAAAAGGACATGATCTTCACCTTTCTTTCTCTAATTTTATTACTCAAAAAGTGGAATAATTTTGTTAACCAATTTAAACTTGGAGGTGAGATTGGGAAGCATATTTATGACTGCTAGAAACCTTTACTATTTATGATACGACAAAATCGATCTCTGAGCCCAGACATTGAAGGAAATCAGCTTAGATATTTTCCACTTCCCTATTGGAATGCATCCCACCTTTGCGCACAGATTACAGATTTGTCACTCCTAGTCATGAAGAAAGATGCATTCTCATTTCACCTGGGAAATACTTTTTGTAGGACATGAGCTTTCTGAATAACGGGAAGGAAAATAACATATTTACATCCCAAGGTGTAAAGCCTGGGCACTGGAAACTGCCCAGATTTACCATTTACTAAACGATTATTCTCACTGCATCTCAGTTACCTTCTCTGTAAAGTGGGAGCACTGATAATAATAATAGAACATGTGTCATAGGGTTGTTGTGGTTTTAAATTTATTGACTAATATAAGGTGCTTAGAACGGGTCCTGAACTACAGTACGCTTATAATAAATCTAGCCCTTATAATTTGTAGCTATTCTGAATGACATCATAATTACTTACAGAAATTCTCTATGATTTATTTTATCACATCATGGAATGTTTGTGGTAGAAGAACTCATCTTAAAAATCACCTGGTCCAGTCCTTTTAAGCCCTCTTGCCAATTTATTTTTTTTCTTCACAAACTAGTCAAACTCAGTGATCTTTCTAAAATTCAGACATGATCAATGACTCATCATGTCGAAAACCAAACTGTTTCACCTGGTTTTACACTGTAGCTGCTCCCTCCCCTCATCATGTTTCAACAATTTAAGTCTGTTTTGTGAAGCTCTCCCCTACCTTGGGCCTTTTTAGGAGCTGTTGCTTCTGCCCCAAATACCCTCCCAGTTGTACAGAGCACTATGGACATTGACATAAGTGACTCTATTTTGAAAACCAGAGTGAGTGCGTAGTTAGAACATGCATAATCGGTACATGTCGGGGCCCAGTGATAAGCAACGGTGTTCACATCTGTGTGTGCTGCCAAGTGGACACCGCACCATCATCTGGAATGGGTAAGACCTTCAAGAAGAGGATAAAAGCCCTGGTCTTTAGACTGCTAGTGAACCACTTGGTCTCTCTGAGACCCTCCTGCTGTGAGAGACTCAGCCAAGGCATCTGGCACAGGAGGTTCTGCCCAGTCGATCGGAGACTCAACCAGCTGCAATCCCTGGACAAGCCCAAGCCTGACATCTTTTATTGGACTGGTGGTTCATTAGTCACTGTCTCTGTACCTCATATGCCTGTCTCTCTCTCTCTCTCTCTCTCTCTCTGTGTGTGTGTGTGTGTGTGTGTGTGAATTGACCTTGTGAATAAAGCATTCAAAAATATACTAACATGGTCCGCCTTGCTTCCACTGCAAATCGTAGGAATCCCTTAGGAACCGAGGGAATGCCTAGCCTGAAGGGCCCTCTACCTGGCCAGGTGGAGATTTTGGTTTCCTTTTGGGAGTGCTCCTCCACCAGTTTCAGTCTGCATGGCAGCCCCTTCCTTGATGGTTGTGATACCAGTTATCACACTATTCAAATTACTACTTGCCTTAAGGTAGGATCCTCTCTATGGGCTTACAGAGAACTTCTGTACTTTCTCCACTAGCACTTACCATATTGTGGTTGCTCTGTCTGTATCATGCTACTTACCCCTAGTTTAATGAGAGGAATGATTATTCCCATCTTCTCCCTAACTTTATCTTTAAGACCAAGTTCAGTGCCTGGAACATTGTGGGTGCAAAACAAATATTTGTTCTGTGAATGAATCAGTAAACCAATCATTTCCACCCCCAGGTTACTCAGGACAAAGATGGGATTAGAATTAAGGTGGTTCCTACACAGGCATTTGGTCAATTCTCTGGAAAAAATGGAAATGTTCTGCTTAGCAGTTGCTGAAGTTGTCAGAAGAAATGTTTTTTCAAATAACAAACATATGAGGCCTGACAATTAAGTTTGTGAACTCATCCTAGAAAAAGGGCTATATACCTCTTGCTGAATATCACCACAGTCACCTTTGAAGTACTCCCCTTGGGAAGCTATGAACTGACACCAGTTTCTAGTCCACCCTACCAAGCAATTTTGGAACTTTGTTCTGGAATAGCCATCAGAGCTGTCGTTGTATTAGCTTTGATGTCCCGAGTGTAATCAAAATGTCTTTCTTTTCAATATTCCCTTTATCTTCAGGTTAAGAAAAAAGTCACGGGGAGCCACATCAGGTGAGTTGGGAGTGTGTTGCAATACAGTTATTTGTTTACTGGCTAAATACTCCCTCACTAATGGTGCCCTATAAGCTGGTGCATTGTCATGGTGCAAGAGCCATGAGCTGGCAAAAAGCTCAGGTCATTTTAGTCTATCTTTTTCATGCAGGCTTTTCAGCACTTCCAAATAGAAAACTTGGTTCACCGTCCAGTTGGTACAAATTCCTAATGAATAATCTCTCTCTGATAGCAAAAAAGATTAGTGACATTGTTTTCACTCTTGATTTGGACTGATGAAACTTTTGATCCAGAAGATTTGGCTGACTTCCATTCTGTACTTTGACGCTTTGTTTCAGGGTTTTATTGTTATATCTATGTTTCATCACCAGTGATAATACGGCCCAAACATTGTCTAGCCTCTTCAAAAGGTCTTGACAAACTTCAACTCTCCTTTGTTTTTGTTCTTTAGTGAACTCTTTCAGGACCATTTTTACACACATCTTTCTCAGGCCAAGATTTTCAGGTAAGATTTTACTAACTATCTTTATTGATGTTTACTTGATCTGCTATGCTTCTCACAGTCAGCTGGTGATTTTGACACACAATTTGATGAATTTTTGCAATGTACTCATCAGTTCTGCTCATTATTGGCTGCCCTTACCTCGCTTCATCAGTGAAACTTTCTCTCCCCTCAGAAAAACATTTAATCCATTTGTCCACTATTTTCTTCATGGCATTATATCCATAAACTTGGACTAACATGTCCCTGATTTCACTTTCACTCTTTCCAAGTTTAACAAGAAATTTAATGTTTGTTCATTGCTCTAATTTAAGCTCCAACATTCTCACGATGGTACACAAAAACACACAACAATAATGACCACAACTAAGCAAGATACTGTCACATGTTGACAGCTGTGAGACACAGATATATCAAGGTTATGACACCTGAGTTGTTTGTACAGTGCTGCCAACATAAGCACATGGTGGCAAGTTCATGAACTTAATTGTCAGACTATAAATATTCTTTAGTAAAAAAAACACTGAGATTATGTTTTTCCTATATCTTTTCCTCACCTTGACTTCTTATAAGTATGGCCATATTTTCATTTTATTTTTTCCAGTTGGCAGATAATCACATGATTAACATGGATATTTTTATATGCCAATTTCAATTTCTGAAACTTCTTATTATAACCAAACATCTTTAATTTGATGCTATATCAGCAATTAGGAAGGGAAAATTTTTGTGATGGGAAGAGTATGTCTTATAGTTACTGACAGTTGTAATTGTGAGAAATAGACTATAATCATTCACCTAATCTCATAAATGTGCTAGAAGTTTTAAAATAGGCAAAGACTGCTTCTCCCTCAGCCTCAGAGTATTGATGCTCAATATAAGCCAGACCATCCCAGTCTTCACTGTAACGGTAGCGGAGGGAAATGAAACCTCAGTACTCTGCATTCCTGGGCAAAGGCCTGACCTGTCTGCTCACCTACAGGCCCAGCCTCTCTGGCCTGCTCTGTTTTCACAATCCCAGCACTAATTTCATTATTGTTCTTCGTCTCTGCTTACTTTAGTTACCAGTGGGAGTCCAGGATGCCAGGTCATCTTTCCTCCCACCAACTCTAATCCCCAAGCAATTCTGTGTATCCTCTTTTTAGATTTTGTCTGACTTCTATCCTTTCCACCAATTCTTTGAAACTCATGTTGCACCATCTCCTCAGTCTTTGTGGCACATTTCCTTCACTTTCTTACCGCCACTGAAAAGTGGCAATGCCCTAAGGACTCTGCTTCCAATTTGACTTTCTAAAATGAAAGTTGATTCCTCTCTCACACTCTGTATAACTGGGATTGGTGGTGGTCCTTGCTTCTCATTGCCTTCTCTAGACCAGTGGTTCCCAATCTTTTTCCACTTGTGAACCCCTTTTAAACCCATTTCTATAAATTGTACCTCTTGTTTTTAAAACAGCTGTTTTTAAATACTGACACTTTTGTTCAGTGCCTATCTTAATGTAAAATGGTGAAAATGCAGATTTGAAGACGAACACAAAATATTAAAAATGTACCTTTAAACACTGAAGACTTGACAAAATAGTGGGTAACTGCAGACAAATTCTGAGAGAAAGACAGACCCCAACAAGGTAAGGAAAGTCACTGAGTACTAACTCTGCCTCAGGGAATCTGCCATGTTGGGAAGGATACCAGGAAACCTGAGCTTTGATCCAGTAGCCTCAGGGGTAGGGGGACAAAAATCAAGTCCTATAGCAGAAATTCTACAAAATATTCAATAATGAAATGTTTCAGTTATAAAATCATTCTGGAAAAGCTCTTCTAGAGACTAGAAAGAGGAAACATTTTACAGCTCCTTTTATGTAGTTGATGTATCCCTGATTTCAAAACTCAATGAGAATAATATGTGAAAAAAAAAAAATGGAGGCTAATTTCAACATACGAAAATAGTTGCAAAACCCAGGTATGTGAAATTAGGTTAACATTGCAATCAATCAAAGTAATTCATCACAACAAAATATTGAAATAAAAAAATTATATGATCAATTCAAAAGATAAAGAAAATACAGCTTGAATGCACTATTAGAATACAATGGAATACTATACACCAATGGTAGTGAGTTAACTATAGCTAAATGCCACAATATAAATGAATCTTCCATATCATGTTAGCCAGAGAAGCAAGTAATTAAAGAATGCTTATAGCATGGTTGCATTTATATAAAGTTTTTAAAAACAGGCAAAATGTAATTATATTATTTAGAATTGCATACATAATTGGTAAAACTATAACAAAAAGAATTTTTTACTGTAAATACAAGAGTGCTGCTACTTTTGGGAAAGAGGGAAGAGGCTGTGACTGGATGGGATACACGGCAAGTGCTATCAATGTTTATTTCTTAATTTACTCAAGTGTTCACTTAATTACTATAACTGTTAAACTGTATTTATGCTTTATACATTTCCAAATATGTATTTATATCTTATATTTCACACCAAAACTTGTTTTTACAAAAGTTTTTCAAGACTCACAGAAATAAAGCTGTCATGGTTGCATTTTAGGCACCAAGTCTGGCAAGTACCAAGAAAGATATTTTTGGTCAGACTCATAGTCCCTTCAGCCTCATTACATACCCAAATATTTACTTTGCTACTCACATGGATAACTTCGCCCTACACAATCTACCTCCTAAACCTGGTTCTTGTCATTTATGCAATTGTTTATTGATTTTGCCATAATCTTTCGGAACCAACTGAATGAACATTATGATTAGTGCAACCATAACACATCTTAAATTTAAATTGAAAGCACAGAAATTACTTCCACATCTTTTAAAAATTTGAATTACACAAACCAGTGAATGTGATCCCAAAACAACTAAAATGATTATTGTTGCCTTGTAGTTTGTCTGTTCATGGGTTATAAGAACTAAAACACTGAAAAAAGTCAATGACAGAAAATGAAAAGGCAAGACTTTTTTTTTTTTGAATGGCCGCAACAGCTCATCAAGGAAGAGCCAAGAAGTTGTCATGGCAACAGTAATACAGAAAAGTAAGCCTCTAGCTTCCAAGTCTCCTTTTTCTCTTTCTTAACACTGGCACTAAATAGTAAAGAATGGTCCCAGATGGTATGTAAAAGCCATAATGTTCATAAATTAGTCTCAGTTAACTCATACAACAATCTTGAGTTACTAAACAAATAATATGCTGATGAATCTTGAGAGAGTAGAGACATCTTTGATGAATGTCCAATGAATCCAGGACCCATAAAATAAAATAATAATGGCATATTGTTTGGTTTACTGATGGTCTCTCCAGATCAGACCTGATTAACATCATGTGTAGTTTTAAGTTCTGAATTTTGCTCCACCTTTATGATGCTTTACTGTAACACATGTCATTTAGTTTTCATATCCCTGGTCTCCAAATAGCTTATACATATCTATTGTAGATAAACAGGTAGTAGAGTATACTGATTAAGATAGTGGATTTTGGAACTAGATAGACCTCAGTTCAAATTCCAATACTGCTTGTTGCTCATTTGCTGGGCATTCTTGGGTGACTTACTTAATATTTTCAAATTTAAAATTCCTCATCTGTAAAATGGAGATAATTATAATTATAAATATAACCCCTCTCATAGGGTAATCATGAGTGTTAAATGAGATCATGTGTATAAAAACACTTAGCACAGGAGTTAGCACATATTAATGTTAAGTTATTATTATATATAAAATACTGGCTATAGTCTATACTCATAGATATTTTAAGCAATTTTTTAAATCACAGAAAAATTAGAGTTCATAGAATTATAATTCTCTACCACTTTATTCAACTTCATTTCTATGCCTGATTTAGTATGTTTTATTTCTCAGTTAATACTTAGAAATACTCTTCAAAGACAACGCTCTGGTCTCCCTCTGTAGCTCTCACTGCTTTATTATGCTTCTGCTTGGGTCGCAATCTTAATCATAATTAGCAGGCAAGTACTGAGAGATAATACTCAGTTTAATTCTTATTTTTCTATAGTTTAGTAAATGAGATAAATAAAAAATATAAGTATGTTATGTCTGTGAGTATAAGGAAATAGGGGATTGGGCAACAGCTGGAAAAAACCTCAAACTAGTAAGAAAAATGTGGGATGACAATCCCACGGCAAGAATTAAAACTTTAATTCAAAAAGATATATGCACCCCTGTGTTCATTGCAGCATTATTTACAGTAGCCAAGATATGGAAGTGTTGGGAGCCATGCAGCCTGGCTTTAGGGAAGCAAAACTTGTTTTACTTCTGCAATCTGGAGGGTGTATACTGCTCACTGAGGAATCCAGTTGATAAGGCCAGTTCCCTGGGAAACTCTAAAGAAAAAAGACTATCTGGGTACTTGGAAGAATTGCCTTGGGAAACTGACTCCCTCTCATTTACTCTGACCTTCAAGTTAACTGGCAGAGAGTCAGGGATGGTTTATGATTTGTCCTTGAGTAAGATAATGCATATTTGTTTCTGCTGTACTGCACTGTGCTGTGGGGATATATTGGGGAGGAAAAATAAACTCTGGGCTGGTTGCTAAGAATGCTTCCAGTCCTCTCGGACCCTCTTTGTCTCTTTCTTTCTTTGTTTCCTTAAACCTCGCCCCCCACTTCAGGTACTGTTCACTAGAACGCCGAGGCAGGACTCGGGCATGGAAGCAACCTAACCATTTGTCAACAGATGAATGGATGAAGAAGATATGGTAAATATATACAATGGAATATTACACAACCATAAACAGAAATGGGATCTTATCATTTGTGACAACATGGATGGACCTAGAAGGTATTATGCTAAGTGAAATGTCAGTCAGAGAAATACAAATACCATATGATTTCACTTATATATGGAATCTAAAAATACAAAATAAATGGACAAACAAAACAGAAACAAACTCAGAGATACAGAGAACAAATTGATAGTTGCCAGATGGTAAGGGGTTGGGGAGATAGGTGAAAAGGTGAAAAGGATTAAGAAGTACAAATTGCCAGTGATGAAAGTAGTCAGAGCAATATAAAGTACAGTATAGGGAATATAATCAATCAATACTATTCTAATAACTATGTATGCTGTTAGATGGGTACTAGACATATCAGGGTAATCGCTTCATAAAGTATATAAATATCTAATCACTATTTGTACACCTGAAACTAATGCAAAATTGTATGCCAACTGTAATTGAAAAATACATTTTAAAATAAAATTTAAGAAAAGAATTAGTAAAAAAATGTGCAGAAAAGGCGTGATAAGGCTTATTACGTCCACTAGTTCTAGAAGGCCAAGAAGGGTCATAACCAGCCAACTAAGGTCTCATTCATTTGGTTAGAAGACTTCTGGACATAAAACAAAGACCTCTTTTTGGAGAAAAAAAAGATGAGTTTCTTGACCCCAAAACAAGTTTCACCATCAGCTAATAGCTATGGGTTAGGAGTATAGACTTTAGCTAAACTGCTTGTCTTTTTTTTTTTTTTTTAATTGAAGCATGACAGAAGCACAGATTGATGAATTTTCACAAAGAGAACATATTCCTGTATCAACTATCCGGATAAAGAAATAGAACATTATCAGCACAACAGAAAACTTCCTTAGGTCCCTTCCTAGTTTTTACTGCTTTCAAGGGTAACCATTTTCCTATTATTGTCAATTAGTGTTGTCTTCTAACCCCGTAAACAGTTTAAATATCTTTAAATAGATACAATATATACTTCTCTGATTTTTTTTCTTTTCATCAACAATATTCTTGTGAGACTGATTTTTTACACTTTATTTATTTTGACATTCAATATTATTTTATATAAATTTCAGGTTACAGCATATTGGTTAGACATTGACATAATTTAAAAAGTGATCCTCCTGATTAGTCTAGCACTACCTATAACTAAGCATAGTTATTACCACATTATTGACTATACTTTCTATGCTTTATTTTATATCCCCATGACTATTTTTAACTACCAATTTGTAATTCTTAATCCCTTCACCTTTTCTACCCTGCTCCCCAACCCCCAGCCCATCTATCATCCCAATGAATCTAGTACCCATATAACACCATACATAGTTATTACAATATTATTGACTTACTATATTCTTTATGCTATCCCCTACATCCCCATGACTACTGTGTAAAGCCAATTAGTATTTCTTAATCTTTTCCGCTTTTTCACTCACCCCCATTCCCCCTTCCATCTGGCAACCATCTAAATGTTTTCTATATCTATGAGTTTGTTTCTGTTTTGTTTGTTATTTTGTTCTTTAGATTCCAGAAATAAACAAATTCACATTGCATTTGTCTTTTCTCAGTCTGACATACTCCACTTAGCACAATATTCTCCCGATTTATTCATGTCATCACAGATGGCAAGAACCCATTCCCTTCCATGGCTGAGCAATGCTTTATTATATATATATATATATATATATATATATATATATATATATATATATGTCTGTGTGTGTGTGTGTGTGTGTATACACATATATATATTAGGTTATATATATAACCTATTTATTATAAATAAAATAAAAAATAGGATATGTGTGTGTGTGTGTGTGTGTATAAAACCTATTTTTTTATCCATTTATCCATTGATGAACACCCAGGCTCCAGGTTACCTCCACATCTTGGCCATTGTAAAGAGTGCTGCAATGAACATATGGATGCACACATATCCTTAAAGTAGCATTTGGATTTCTTCAGATAAATATCCAAAAGTGGGATTACTGGGTTCTTCTTTGTCTCTTGTTATAGCCTTTATTTTAAAGTCTATTTTGTCTGTTTTAAGTATGCTACCTCAGCTTTGTTTGTTTGTATATGTCCTTTTTTATGAAATATGTTTTTTCCATTCCTTTACTTTTAGCCTGTGTGTGACTTTTGATCTGAATTGAGTCTCTTGTAAGCAGTGTATGTGTCTTGTTTTCTTATCCATTCAGTCACCTTATGTCTTTTGATTAGAGCATTTAATTCATTTCCATTGAAAGTAATTCTTGATAGACATGTAATTATTGACATTTTATCATTTATATTTTTTATCTTTTTTTTTTTTCATCTTAAAGAAGTTTCTCTAAGATTCCTTGCAATACTGTTTTGGTAGTGATGAATTCCTTTAGCTTTTTCTTGCATGGGAAGTACTTTATCTGTCCTTCGATTTTAAATGATAGCTTTGTTGTATAGAGTAATCTTGGTTGTAGGTTCTTGTTTTTCATCACTTTGAATATTTTGTGCCAATTCCTTCTAATGTACAGTTTCTTTTGAAAAATCAAATGACATTTTTATGGAAGCTCCCTTGTAGGTAATGAACTGCTTTTCTCTTATTGCTTTTAAGATTCTTTCTCTGTCATTAACATTTGCAATTTTAATTATAATGTGTCTTGGTGTGGGTCTGTTTGGGTTCATCTTGTTTAGGACTCAGTGCTTACTGGGCTTGTATATCTACTTTCTTTGCTAGGTGAGGTAAGTTTTCAGTCATTATTATTTCTTCAAATAGGTTTTCAATTCCTTGCTCTCTTTCTTCTCAGCAAGCCAGTCTGTGCACAAGCACTTTAAGAGGAGCACCTAGTACTGCAGCTGCCTTGAGGCTCATCCACAATCCCTCCTGATTTATACAGTCAGAATTTATGGGGACATCTCTCCTTGGCACTGGAAACCTAGGCTGGGGAGCCTGGTGTAGGGCTGGGACCCCTCAATCTCCCAGGGGGAACTCTGCAGCTGAGATATCTCTCCCAAGTTTAGTGGTCAAATGCAGGTGTGGGACCAGCCATTTTGTGTCTCTGCCCCTCAGTCTCAAGATGACTTCTTCTGTACCTCCATAGTTGCAGGGCTTTGATTCAGCTAGACTTCAGGTGATTCTCAATGATGGTTGTTCTATAGTTTAGTTGTAATTGATATGGTCCTGAGAGGAGGTGAGCATAGCATTTTACCATCTTGACCAGAAATTTCATCAACTGTGATTTATAATAATAAATTTATTTATTTATTTATTTATTTATATTTTTACTTAGTTTCTGGCAATGAGCTCCTAAAGCCCTTGGAATTTACTAAATGATGAGAGTGATGAAGATATATTTTATTACATTAATAAAGTGATTTTTGGAAAGTCCTTAGGTACCCTTAGGATGGTGGCTGGTTACCAGGGGAACCACCAACAGTGATTAGAGTATTGGAATTTTTAGTCCCAAATCCCCAACCTAAGTGGCTGGAGGTTGAATCAATTGGTAATAGCCAATAATTTAATCAATGATGACTATGTAATGAAGCCTCCATAAAAATTCCAAAGAACTAGATTCAAAAAGTTTCAGGTTAGTGAGCATGTGGAGGTACTAGGGAGTGGTTTGCCCAGAGAGAGCATAGAAGCTCTGTGCCCTTTCCCGATACCTTGCCCTATGCATCTCTTCCTTCTGGCTATTCCTGAGTTATATCGTTTTGATAATAAACTAGTAATCTTGTAAGTAAAATGTTTTCTGTTTCTGTTAGTTTCTTTAGCAAATTAATTGAACCCAAGAAGAGGGTCATTGGAACTTAAGCACAGTTGACTGGCATCTGAAGGGAGAGTAGTTTTGTAGGATGGAACCCCTAGCTTGTGGAATATGATACTACATCTGGGTAGATAGTATCAGAATTGAGTAGAACTACAAAACAACTGGTGTTGGAAAACTACTTGGTGTGGGGAAGCATCCTCCCGAACACACACACACACACATTGGAATTGGTGACCAGAACATTTAGAGATTCCCCGAGGTTGTATACAGTTGTAGTTTGCTTATTTTCATTGCTATATCGTATTCCATTATATGGATATACTACAATTTTTCTATTTAATCCAGTTACTATTGGTGGAATTCTTTTGTTTTTTACAAATGGTGGTGCAATAAACAGTCTTGTACCTGTCTTTGGTATACAGCATGCAGAATCCCATGCATTTTTGTTAGGGCGTATATATCAGAGTGAAAATGTTGTGTCATAGAGTATGCAAATGTTGAACTTTCGTATATAATGATGAACCAGTATCTCCACTTTGCCAAAGTGGTTTTTCAAACTGTACTCTTACCTGCAGTATATGAGATTTTCAGATGCTTTCCATTTTCACTAGCACTTGGTATATCTGTCTTTTTCATTTTAGACTTACTGGTGGGTATGACGTGTTATCTCACTATAGTTTTGATTTTCATTTTCTTGATGAGTAATAAGGTTGCACATGTTTTTATGACCATTTGGTTATCTTCCTTTATAAAGCAACTGGCCAAACCATGTTTCTATTGTAGTGTTTGTCTTTTTCTTATTGCTTGGCAAGAATTTATTTTATTTACATGTTTTTTTCAAGGGTTTATCAATAGCCAAAATAGCACCAATGAATCACTGAAGTAGTAATTAGTAAAAATTTATTGTGCTTACACCAAAAAGAAAGTTTGTAACCTGAGAATACTCAAAGCAAAACATTGAATAAAACTCAAAGAACTGACCAAAGCAGGTAGCTTTTATATCTTTTAAACAAAGAAACAATCATTTGTAAAGAATTAACAAAAAGGCTTGGTCTTAGGGTAGAAAATCACTGAAGAAGTAGCAAGTTCTGTTTATACAACCACTTAGCCCTGAATTCCCTCTCTCTGGTGATATGTACCCCTCTCTTCTTTTTGGTACAGGGAGAGTACATTTCCCATGGGAAATTTATTTCCTTCTTTCAAGGAGCACAGAGGAGAGTCAGAGTGTCCTTCTTGCACCAGCTGTTTTTTAAGTAGCTTTAATTCAAAATAATGAGTGTACCAAGTGCCATATTTGGGGTGGCCTGCCCTGAATCCCATTATTAGTCTTGCCATATAAGCTAAATTAAGCTTTGCTTGTGTGACTAAACTGGTTTTGTCTGCTTAGGGAACCTTCAAGACTGGTCTCTATTTGCTTTTGACTTTCACTATATAAAATTTATGCTGGATATGACTTTTTGACAGATATACATACTGAAAATATCTTTTCTCAAAAAGTTATTTTCTTTTTACTTTCTTAACAGTGGCTTTTGAAGAATAGAAATTCTAATTTCATGCATAGTTTTTTAAAAAGTAGGCTTTGAAGTTAGACAGGTATGTGTTAAAATTCCAGTTCTGACTCTTATTAACTCTGTGGGACTTGGACAAATTGTTTTACCTCTCTAAGCTTGAGTTTCCTCATCTATGAAATGGGAATAGTACTCTCATCTCCCACATGGTACTGCTGTGAAGATTAAATAGGAGGACCATTTGTGTGAAGCACATGAAACATTACTGGATGTGCAAACTTTTATTATGCTCCACGTCATTATCAATGTAATACTATTTTATTTTCATGTTAAAATATCCATGTAATAAAACCAAAATTTTAATAGATTCACATGATGATATAAATATAATTTGTTCATATTAACTTTAATATAGAAACATAATTTTCTGACACTGTGTGATATTGTATTGCAGGCCTGGGTCAGGCACTGGAATTGAAGAGAATTTTCTCATTCTCTGGAATCTATTTGGTTAGAAAGCACTTGATGTGCCAGCACAGTTGATTTTGAGTCTTTCCTTGCCTCAATCCATTTTTATATTTAATAATGTCAGTTGTGCCTTAATATAGTGGAATTCTACCATATTATGTGGATAAAGCTTTTGAAAAGGAAAACGTACTTCATTATTTTCCCTTCAATATCACTGGGAAAATATTCTTATGATCACATTAAAATAGTCCTTCATCTAAAGTTACCTGAAACTTTATTAGACAATACCCTGGAAGTACGGTATTCATTTCCGGGAATTCATTGAAAACACTATGGTATCATTTACTGTACTGTGGTCTTAATTTTCTAAATGATATTCTAGTTCCTCATATTACTAGGACAAACTGAAAATTAGGATTCTTTTTTTTACCTAGTGAACTGCAATAAAACTGCAACAAACATGAAGACAACTGAAGTGGGAAAGGGAATGATTTAATGTAGTAAGACCTAGTCTTGAAAATTATAAACTGACTCATTTCTTTCAAGATTATTTTATACTCACCATCTTTCTACAAAAGCCATGTGGAGATTGGCCATCTAGAATGAAACTGGAAGCAATGAGTCACACTGGATACGATGTAAGACTTGGTGTTTACTGAACACTTTCTGTAGTCAAGCACCCTCTTAGTGCTCACATGGATTCTCTCTTTTAACCTTCCCAACAATCCTCCAGAAGGAGTACCATTTTGTACTCATTGCACAGCTTAAAGAAACTGAGACTTGGAGGGAGTAAGTAATTTGGCCATAGTCACACAATTAATAAATAATAAGTCAGGATTCAAACCCAGGTATCCAGATTCAAGATGTGGTGCTCTTTATACCCAATATACTGTGCTCTATTTGCATTCTATCAGTAGACACTTAACTTTTGGGAGGAGACTAGAACAACACTTCTCAAGATGTACTCCAGGGAGAGATTAGTTATGTACCCTGCACCACAACCAACTTAAATGTTGCAGTGAATCCACAAAGTCCCTCAATTTGTACACATCCACTAAGATACACTCCACACAGCATGCAAAAGTAAAATCAAGAACCTAAACAATTCCAGACACTTTTGTTCAGAGGAGATGCCACTTAAAATTCCTTTGATTAGATATTTCCATTAAGCCATAGTAGTCTTTTAAACTGCCTCCCTACCAATCATGTAATTACCATTGGCTTGAACCCTGTATCACAAAGGTTAGAACAAGAATATTTAGTAGGCTTAAATAGCATAAGAATGGGAAATGGAGATAGAAAAGAAGAGACTAAAGAAGAATAAGGGATTAGACAGAAATAAAGCATAGAGTTGGGATCTAGACTGGGTGAAAAGGTACAAATTCTTTATATTAACATGATTTCTTTGTGATTCTTTGATGTTTTGTTTTGATGGTTTCTTCTGCTCTATTCAATTATTTAAATGGTTTATTGAAAAGCACTTTGTAAGTGACCAAATATTCCATCTAATTTAGTGATCTTGACAAAGTAATCTGGATAATTTTTCAGTGAAGTATGAATCTCATTTATTATATATTCCTGTTATCTCTTGCTGTGCAACAAACCACTCCAAAACTTCATGACTTCAAAACAATACAATAATTTATTTGGGAGCAGGGCTCTGCAAAGGTGGCTCATCACTGCTTCATACAGTACTAGCTGGATGGCTCATACACAATGCTGCAAGATGGTGCTGGCTGTCAGCTGGGAGTTCAACCAGGGCTATGGAACGGAAGGTCTCAGTTCCTCATCTTACAGGTTTCTCTATAGGTTGCTTGGACTTCCTTATGGCTTGGTCACTGATTTCCAAGAACAAAGGTCTCAAAAGAACTAGATACACGATGTTGCCTTTCATGGCCTAGACGCAAGTCGCATAACATCATCAGTTCTGTTGTAATCACAAGTGAGCCTAGATTCAAGAGGAGAGAGTATACTACCCTCCTTTCAACAGGAGGAGCATTAAAACCACACATTAGAAAGAGCATGTGGAATGGGAGATATTGTTGTGGCCATTTTGGGAAAGTGCAAACTGCTATACCATATGTGTTTATTCATTCAATAAATATTTACTGAGCACTGAATTAGGAGTCATGTTTTCAGTGATAAGAAAAAAATACACTTACTATCTAGTGAGGGCAATTGGCATTATTCAAATAGTCATATAAATAGATATATGACATACAAAGATATAGAATTAAAACAATGATATAATAAATGATGCAAATGAAAGACCATAAGGGACAATAGGAAGTCTAAGAGGTCAGCAAACCTCTTTTGGAAAAACAAGTAAGAGTTAATCTGAGCTCTTAAGGATGAAGAATGGTAAATTTCTCAAAGAAAATTCCATATACAGGGAACAGAATATGAAAAGGCCTTACGGCAGAAGGACAGAACATGATGAGAACAAGGGCACAGAGAAGGCTTAATGTAGCTGGAGAAGCAAGTGAGAAAGTAATAACAGAGTAAATTGAGGCTAGAAAGAATTACAGAAGTGTCCATACCAAGCAAGAGCATGCTAAGGCACTTTGCCTTGGGTGTCAGAGCATTGAGAAGCCATTGAAGTGTTTTAAGCAGATGCAATGGCATAATCAGATTTGCATTTCAAAAAGTACATCATCCTCAGTGTGAAAGATAAATAGAGGGTGAAAGCAAGGACAATGATGTGACTATTGTAGAAGTCAGGCAAGAGATGTTAATAACTGACAACTTAGCAAGCTTGGTGGTAGAGTGGGAAGAATGGAACAAATGCAACGAACATAGGAGGTCCTGTGTTTATTAAGGTCTCTCCTGAACTACTGGACTCCAGTTCCTAATAACCCTTGAATCCACACTACTTAGCCCATTATCTGGAATTTAAGAGATAATTAATGAGTGTTTGTTGAGCGAATGCATAGATAGATGGATAGACAGAAGAATGAATAAGAAAATAGACACCTCTCCTCTTTAATTCCAACTTCTCCTGCTTTAGTGCCCTTATTCCTATCACTCTCTTCTTATAACATCCTCCCTGCTTGTTCTCACTTCTCTCCATCCCCTCATCGATCCATCCCTCATCAAGGAAGCTTTCTTAGATCTCAGGCTAGTTAGCTGCTTCCCCTCTGTACCTTCAGAGGGTATCTCTGTCAGATGGTAGAACTTAGTGCACTTCATTTGTCTCTCTTTCACTTGATTGTGTGAGCTCCCTCAGGCAAGGACTGTGTCTTGTTCACATCTGTAACCCCATCAACTGGCAAAATGTACAACCTACAGTAGGTAATAGGTAGTATTTGTTTATATCAATGAATGAAGGAAATGACTTCTATGTATATAACACCCCTGGATGCAAAGGTATCAGAGCTGACATTAGCAGTGCAACTAGTCTTCTTTCTGAAGGGTTGCCATTGCCTCTATCTGAGAGTAGGCCAGAATGTTGCTAGTGAGCAGTCTTCATTTCTCTTCTTCTCAGTGTGTAGCCAAGAATCTGACTCAGCATTTGAAGACTCAGCTAAGATTTTAGAATTCTTCACTATAAAATACAGCAGAAATGAATTGGATGTGAGAAATATTTAAAAGCAGGTGTTTTCATTTAAAAACTTAATAAGTAGAATACCCTTCCCAACAGAACAATTAGTTGAAACACTATTTCATGCTTTTAGTGAGGACACTAATGAAATGTAAATACTCATGAAACCAGGAAATACTACTAGGTTAAATGCATAAAGATTTAGGCCAGTGTTTCTTAAACTGAAATCCATGTGACATATTTTTCAGCATTTGTGAGTTCCCTAAATCTTTAATTTTAGTTTTTAATTAGATACTAATTTAAAAATTAATATAAGCATATTTTAATTATCTGTTACACTTACTGTCTGGCAGGCTGAAAATAGTACTGATAAATAGTTTTAGAATGGAGGATAGCTCTGTATTTATGATTGCATTGATGCTGAGTGACCCATCGAAGAGTTTTAGTTTTACATAGAATAGTAAGCATGTCTAGCTCCACTACACATCCTAATGTCAAGATGATAACATTCATCCCACAACTGTTATACAGGTCCTATCAGTTTCAAAGACAAACAAACCAACCCCCCAAAACCTCTCCTTTTTGGCAGTGATAATTTTCAATTGAAAATCATTTTCATAGAGTAAAATGGTAATTTCTTATTTAGTGACTATGATACTGTCATTTGAAAATGATCTAGTACATTAGAAAATACTATGGAGTAATAACATATAATAGAAGTGGTCTTAATGTGTAAATTAATTGGGGACACAGCAATGATTCAAAAGAAGTTCCTGCTCCTGTAGAGCTTACATTCTAATGAATGCTATGTAGGCACCAAGTAAAACCAAAGCACATTAAGGTCCAACTGTACAAAGGAAAGTTACATAGTAGTTGGAAGGGAAAAAAGTGGTGAGAACTGAGTTGCACAGGGTACACTGTAGTCTAGACATTGCAGCCTCTAAAAAACTTTCACCAGATCAGACATGGCTAAATTCACAATGGAGAGGACTTTTGAGTTGATCTTGTCTTTATGTGTGTCAAGTTGCATAAAGTTTATTATACAGGTGAATAAATAATATTTAAGAAACATATTTTTATTAGGTGGTTTCTTTAAATTTCTCAGTTATATTTTGGATATGTTAATTGGAATTTTATTAGTTTGGTGGTTTGACATATTTAATTTGTAATTTTTGAGGGGTTGATAATTGCATGAGTAGGGTTTAAAAGAAGTATAAGCATTAGAAATTTAACTTTAATTTTAAACAGTTTTATTGAAATATAATCTACATGCCACAAAATTTAATCTTGTAAGTGTGCTGTTCAATTATTTTTTGGTAAATTTCTACAGTTGTGCAATCATCACCATAACCCAGTTTCAGAACAGTTTAATTTCCCCAAACAGATTTCTTATGCCCATTTGAAGTCAACCCCTGCTTCCACCTCCAGCTACAGGGAATCACGAATCTGTCTCTGAAGATTTTCCTTCTTTGGAAATTTCTTATAAATCAAATATTTTGTGTCTGGCTTCTTTCACTAGTATAATGCTTTGAAGGTTTATCCATCTTGAAGCAAGTAACAGTTTTTCCATTTCTGTGGCTCCATAAATCCTGTTATATAGATAAAATACATTTTATTTATTCATTACCAGTTCATGAACATTTGGATTGTTTTCTAGCCATTCTGACAATCTCTCTCTATTTATTGGAGTGTTTGGTCCATTCACTATTTTTTAAAGTTAAAAAAATATATATGTATACATACATATGTATATGTATATACAGTAGACTGTCCATTAACAGGAACTCAAGCAACTGACACTCTCAAGCAATCAGCAAAATAACAGAAGAAATAATACTCCATTTATCTGACATAGGTGCCCGTTAACTGAAAGTTAATTTACATTTATCCAACATCTACCAATCTCCATGCATGCGAGTTAACTGAAGCGTCTGCTGTATGTATGTATGAGGGCTGTCTGGAAAAAAATGCAGCCATAAATGCCTCTATTTTTCATATTACATGGCTGGATACTTTCCAGACAGCCTTCATATATCCACAAATATATATGTTTATTTTTATATATAATCTTTAAAATTAAAGTTTTTGTTTGGAGAGAATTACAGATTCACACGCAGTTATAAGAAACAATGAGGAGAAGATTTCTGTGTAGCCTTTAGTCAGTTTTCCCCAACTGGTCACATTTTGCAAAACTATAACACTATAGCACAACTAGAATATTGACATTGATACAGCCACGATATAGAAACTTTTCATCAATGTAAGAATTCCCTCCTCCCAACAATTGCCTTTTTTAGCCACACCCATTTCCTTCTTATACTCTCTCCCTCCTTAACCCCTAACAGCAGTTATTCTCTTATCCATTTCTATAATTTTGTTATTTTAACAGTATTATATAAATAGAATCATACAACATATAAAATGGGGTTGGCTTTTTTCACTCAGCATAATTCACTGGAGATTCATCCAGGTTATCGCATGTACCGATAGTTTGTTCCTGTTTTAAATTTGCCAAGTGATATTTAGTTTTGAAGGACAGTTTTCTTAGATATAGAATTCTTGGTTGACAGTTATTTTTTCCTTTTAGCATTTTAAATATGTCATCCCAGTGTCACTGGCCTCCATTGTTTCTGATGAGAAATTAGCTATAAAAATTGTACTGTCATTTCAGAGTTCTAGGAATTTATTTATTTATTTATTTATTATTTGTTTGTTTGTTTGTTTATGCTATTTTCTCCTTGTCTTCAGTTTTAGCAATTTAATTATGCTAGGTCTCGATATGGATCTCTTTGTGTTTATCCTATCCGAGATTTGTTGACCTTCTTGGATTTGTAATTTTTTTTTTTATCAATTGTGAGAAATTTTCAGATGCTATTTGTTCAGGTGATCTTTCTACCCATTTATGGGACTCTCATTACACATTCTTTGATAAATTTAATGTTGTCCCACACAAGTCTGCTAATTTTTCTTTAATCTCTTTTTTCTCTCTGTTCCTCATACTGGATACTTTCTCTTGATTTATGTTCAAGTTCACTGATGTATTCTGGTATCACATTAAGTTTGCTATTAAACCCATTTAGTGAATTTTTCATTTCAGTTATCATACTTTTCAACTCTAGAATTATCATTTGTTTCTTTTTGCAGTATCTCTCTCTCTCTATTGAGGTTCTCTATTTGTAGAGTAATAGTTACATTTTATTTCAGTCTTTAAAAAACTTATTTTTAAATAATTGCTTTGAAGTTTTTGTCTTCCACAACCAACATCTTGGACCACTCAACTAGTTCCTACTAACTAATTTCTCTTCTGAGTAAGAGTTAGAATGTCTCATTCCCTTGTACGTCTCAATATTTTTGTTGAAAACTGAACATTTTAAGATAAAAAATTATAGTAACTTTAGATGCTGATCTTTTTTTCCTCCTGAAAGAGTCTTTTTCAGTAATTTGCCTCAACTTAACTTAGAGAATCTCTCCCTCATAGTGTGTGGCTGCTGCTATCTCTGCTCACATTTGTAAAAGAAAATACTATTTTTATATGATTTTTTAGACTGGTTTCCTAAAAAGTTTTCCCCTAAGTCCATAGGGTTTAGTGATCATGTAATGATTTGGCAGCAGTTACGCTCAAATACATCAAACCTGTAAAACTTCCATTCTCTGACAGTGGATTCAGGTATTTCTCAAGTCTTCCTCAGCTTCTATTTTCCACCAAATTTTTTTCTGTCTCCCCTGACTGAATGTGTATGTCATTCCTCAGTTGGCCAGGGATGTGTAGAGGGTTTAATCTTGCTTTTCTATGACTCTCTCATTTCCACTGTATCTCCATTAAATTTCTGACTAGTCTACTGCTTGCCCCAAGTGAGACCTCAAGGTAGGAGAGCCATAGGTTTTCCACACTCATTTTTTATTTTATTTTAGTAATAATGTTGTTTGTCCCCCACTCCAAATGAAGTCTTCCCCTTCTGGCAGAAGTTGATGGTGTTCACTGTTAGCCCTGCTCCACTAGAATAATATGCTGATTATGCTGAAAACAAGTAGGAAGGTATGAGCTTCAGGCAAGAAGACCACAGATTCCCACTTTTCTTATCCAAATTCTAGTGTTTCTTCATGAAAAAACACCTCTCAATTTGTTGTTTGCTTTTTTTTTTAATTCATTTTTATTGTTAGACTTATTGGGGTGACATCTGTTAGCAAGGATTACATAGGTTTCACAATTCTACAGTGCATTGTCAACTTGATGTATAATAAGTTCACCACCTAAAGGGCCTTAAAATGTCTATTTTGGCAATTTTGTTCATTTTTATATTTGTTTTGGGGGAGAAGGTACACTGACATTTTCATGCTGTCATGACTGAAAGTCAATTAAATTCTTATGAATTAAATATTTACTCTACATTTTGGTAATATTACTATAATCATTTTATGTCATTATTGTATGTACACTAGGGTGCTTTTCTTTTTTAAAAGGATATATACTCAAGTTTGGAAAATACTGTAGGCTTTTAAAAATTCACAAGGCAAAATAAATTTCCTCTACTTTGAAACTAAGTGCCATTTCTGATCAATAGACAGAATCATATTTCATGTCTGAATATTGTAAGGAGAAGAAATTCATTATGAATTTAGCTACTCAGAGGACATTATTTTTCAGTTTATTAATTTTTCCATTAAAAAATACCAAGTTGAGGCAGATTCTTCAATTAAGGAATGTATAGGATGAAGTATTTATTCAAAATGGAATTGTCTGTAGCCTTTAGGCAAAAATTATATATAGATATAGTCTTTCCAGGAAACATTTAAAAAAGAAGTTGGTGTTAAAGTTTTATCAGAGGATGCACATAATAGATTTTATTAAAGTACCTGATTTTTCACTCATTTGTTTCCTATAAGGGGATTTGATATGCCTATTACATTGATTTTTGGCTTCTTCATATGATATGCTTTGGCCCATGGACTATGAGAAGACATGCTACATGCTACATTTGAGCAGTAGTTTTAGGTACAGTTTTATGCCAATAGCATGTCCCAGATAGGAACTGTTCCTTCAACTTGGACTTCAGATTATTTAGTAGACTTGCAGTCAAGTCCACTGCCTACCAGCAACCATCGTGTGATGTGGGTTAGAAGTAAATATTTGTGGTTATAAGACATTGAGAGTTTGAGTTACTTCTGCAGAAAATGCTGATTAATATAGATATAAAAATGTGCTTCTTTAACAACAGCAATGAATTATCGAGATTAATATGTTCGTGTCACTATAGCACTAAAAGAAAGCATCTGCATGGGTTTCCTTCACATTTAGAAGAGTGTTTAGCATTTGTTATAAGACTGAAAATAATGCTCTGTGGCTTGGGAAGATTATCAGAAGGACTGAACCTGAGGTTTGAGATTCTCAGTGATTGTAGGAAAGACAAGCTTTGTGGATGAAGATGTCTTTAGTACACAATCCAGGCAGTAGTTTCAAATGTGATTTCTAAATTGAAGGTACTAGGGTAGAATGTTCCAAATGTAGGTGTTTATTCTCAGTCAAGGTGAACCTTGAGGGAGAAACACCATGAAGCAGGTTCAGAATGAACAGCAGAATTTATTTTTTTAAAGATCAAGAAAACCAACTAGTACTAGACTGAAACAGAATAAAACCTACATACTAAACTTAAACATAATAGCACTCCATTATAGACTTAAAAAAATCATACCTCAAGTGATGGTCATGTTTCCATAGTGTTTTATGCAATAAAAGTCACTACTTACCTTTACACAGAATTGTTCTGAAATCATCAAGAACTTAAAAGGTTAACAGAGAGGTGGTTCTTCTATCACAGGCTGTGAAGATGTTCAGCCGTACAAGAAAAAACGTATGCTTTTAGCTTTCCTGGAAAAGTGAAAGGAACTTATATAGGAGTGACTCTTACACAGAATCCAATTCAAAATAAAGGAAAAAGGGAAAGAAGGAAAATGACTGATACTCCTATTTCCCATATCTTTCCACATGTGGGGCTCTCATCTCTTTGTAAAGTGGTGTAGACTAATGAACGATGAAATCAGAGCAGTGTGATCTATTTGATCTTGATTTGCAGGAGGCATTGAAACACTCAATCTATCTGATAGCCACTGCTAACTTAGTGACTGATTAACTAAGAGGTATTTCCTGATTTCTGAAAAGCCCTGAAAGAAAACTGAAGTGGGGGAGGGGCAGAGGGAAACCCTTGATGATTGAAAAGAGCTTCATTATTAGAAACTCTTTATATTCTGGAGTGAGATCTGATTCTGACCTTAATATAATAATAGCCCTGGAAATCAATTAAATAACAGATTTTAGAAATCCTCTTTTTCTCCATTTCCCAAGGTCATAGCAGTGACTCACCTGAAAAACACTAAGTATCCATTGCTTGAATAATTATAACAATTGGATTTCAGAAAGGGTTTTCAATTTTAAATAAAAGGCCTCTATCACCAGAGTCTGACAGCTCTTGTTAGGTAGGTCTTCCTCATTTTTCCCCTCAAGTATTAGGTTTTATTATTTTTTGCAAAGTCACTCTGGAATAGTCTTTGTAGAAGAAAACAGAATTTTACTGCATGAAGAGACCTTAAAATTCACCTGATGTGCCCTCTCCCTCACCATAATTCTAGAGTTGAGAAAATGGAGCCCCAAGAGCCTTAGACTCTCACAATTAGGCAGAGGTGGTGCTGGGTCTGGATCCCAAGCCTCTTGCTCTCCAAGGTGTTCACACTCTCCTAAGCCATCATACATTAGTTTGAGATCAAAACATTTAATATTTTAGCTCATCCAGCATCTTTTTGTAGTGTTACACAGTCCAACAATGATGTTGTTTTCTCTTTTATAGTCCTAACATTCATTAACATACAGTTTGGGAAAAGAGTGGTTCTCACTGCTGACTCTTTATGGCAGCAAGAGAAAAGCATTTTTAACAGTGAAGTTTGAGATTTGAATGTTCAGTGTTTCTAATTCAATGCTATGACACTGACTTCTACTAGTTATTTAGCACATATGAATCATGTTATAGTTTCAAAATAGTTTTCTATCAATAGTAACTTCTTAGCATGAATCAGGCTAGTTTTATTATTTCCTCCTCCCCAAAACAGATTTCCTGGTCACACCATATTTGATGAATGTAATTAGTCTTCCAGATGCTTAGCTGTCTGAATTCCTGAAGTATGCCTGGTGCCAGACAAAGCTTTAGATTAAGTGGAGGGACAGTTTTACCTATAGGGTTTCTGGTTGCCAAGGACAAAGTTGGAGATGGGCAATGGAGGGTTTGAGGAAGATGTAGAAGGACAATCTGTCTTCACTGGTAACAACTAAAGAGTTTATGGGTGTTCTAGCTCATCCCTAATTTCAAGCCTTTGGAGACCATTGTTCATTCTAGAAATCTGCTGGTGGTGTAGGGCAGGATAAAGATAGAATAAAGGGCTATTGACAGTGTTCCATTTATCTTCAACTGACTCCTCACCTCAAGTGGAAGTGCATGGGATCATTTTAAATCAAGAATACACCAACACTGCTGTTCTTAGTTGCCATTGACAAGAGGGGACACCTTGAGTAATTCCTAGCATGAATCCAGAGGCCATTCCAAACCTCGAATAAGAATAAGGCTCTCATGCGGCATGACTCAAAAAGAAAAGCTTTTTGAATCACACATTTGTATCTGAGTCACTTGCCAGTCTTTTCTTTGTCCTATGTAGGCAATTTAAGCACTGGCGTCTAAGGTAAGCCTTTTGATTCTCAGCCTTTCCCCTCTCAGCAAACTGCCATCTCTGCCACCCCATGGGAACAGTAAGATTTCCTTTAAACATTGATTTTTAAAAAAGACCACTTCATACAAGCGGGTTTGGGGGGATGTGAGGGCTTGAGAGAGTCACTAGAAATAACTGTCAGTTTGTGCTGAAAGCTATCTCTGCACCTGGGACTCTACTCACCAGATGGCCCCATAAACAGGATTACTCTTACCTTTCCTCTTCGTCCTTCCATGTTAAAACTCTTGATTTTTTTATTTATCAGCAACACAACTTCAGGGGAGTCAAGGCAAATGAAACCTATCGAAAGTGTTGACCTTCCATTGCCACCAATGCACGGATGATGCATCATCATGAATTATATTTTTAGAGACTTGCAAGTGTTATATTGAGCTGGCTCATATTTAGGTCATCCTCTCCACCTCCCCCAAACCTCTCTGATATTTAAAAGACCTTCTGAGCCACTACAACCATACTTGCAAAGAATCCTTAGTCACCTACTTACATGTCTCATGCTAGTGTTTAATTAATTGTTTTCTTGATTTCCAAAGTTCTGCCTAATAAACCTCAAACTGTAATACCTAAATTTCATACCTATAAAGGAAAGCTGAATGTAAGAATTCAACATGCACCCTTTTAAATTCTTTCCCAGTTTCAAACCCTTTATTACCTTGTGTGTCCCAAATCCCTTTTTTTCATTTTCTCCCTCTCTTTCCCCATACAATCTCAAATCTTCAGGTTATCATATGAAGTGTATGGACAGTCTTCATCACTTAGGGTAGTACCCTTTTCCATATAATAACAATTTATGTCGCCAAATACCTTTTAGAGCTTTCCTTCCTTCATCTCCACGCTCCCTGCAACTGAACCAGTCTAAACATTTTTACTCATTCCTAGTAGTTTTATAGTCCACCTGGTATCTCATGTTTCTCACTGCTCTAATAAGAAGGTGGGCAGATTGGGCACCACGGCAAAATGGTGTCAACGAGCTTTACATATATCTATGCATTATAATAAAGTGTGCCATTAAGTGTAGACTTAGGGGTCAAATTCTAATAGAATTCTCTTTCTGCTCAGAGAATTCAGTGGCTTGTGTTTCAAAATGATTTGTTACCAAAATACGCTCCCACAGGGAGGCTCTGGTTCCATTGTTTTGAGCGGGAGTTATGTTTCTTTTTATCTGAATCAGAAGGAACCAAGAAAATAACTAATGGAAATAAAGAAATGGAGTTTGAAAAGCAGGGACTGTTAACAGAGCAATAGAAAGACTGGAGAGGGAAAAAACATTAAGCTAAGAAACAGCACAAAACGCCAGGTATAAAACAGCATGTCACATGAAAATGTAAGGAATTGTGTATGGACAATTCAGGGGAAATTACTCTTTAGCTTTGGGTTGCTGGGCAAGGAGAAATGCCTGGAAAAGAAAAACAATTACCTGCTGTCTTTCTCGTTGTATCCTTAGCACCCAGCACACTGTATATTTGTCTAAGAAATATAACACTGGCCAAACTGCCGAATGTTTTCACACTATACATTTCTGTGACAGTCACTTCCATGCCCCCACAGGCCCTATCTGTGGCCGGATTCCTGGGAAAAATGACTTAAAGGAATGTGTAGGTTGGGCATCGATTGGCTACAGTTCATTGGGCTACACAGACCAGGAAAAAAGCGATGAGGAAACCAGCTCAGTTGAGCTGATATGAGACCATCTTTTACTATTTTCAATATTGCCTGCCACTTCTGCCCAACTTCTGTCTCCACCTGGTCGACCCAAGGCAACCGCGGCATGAGCCAGGGCAGCTCTGTTGCTGTAAAGGGAAAGTCTCTTGGGGGCAGTATGTCTCCTCTCCCTCGGCGTCTGTCGCCTGCACTTGCCGTGCTGCCCCTCACGCCTCTGCAAAGATGTAGAGGTCGAAGCACGTTGCTGTGCGGTGCTGAAAAGCCCCCCAGGTCCCGCCCAGCGCGCCCGGTCCCTAACACCAACCGGGATCCCGGGATCACCTCTGGGTTTCCGTCCCTTCTCTAGATTTTCCCTCTCCCCAGCTGCAGAGCCGCTCGCCGGGCCCGGGGCGTCCCAGGCTCGCAGCGGTCCTCCACGCCCTGGCGTACCCGGCTGCGCGGGCCGGGCGGGGAAGAGGAGGAGCGAAAGGCGGGAAGCCCGGAGCCGGGCGCCGAAGCTCGCGCGCCACGCTGCCCCGCGCGGGATTTGTCGCCCTCAGCTGCTGCAGCTGCAGCGGCGGCGGGAAGAGGGGCGGAGGTGGTGGGGGGTGGAAGGGCCGGAGCCCCGGTCGGGCGGGAGGCAGGGAGGGGGCCGCGCGGCTTTGCCAGGAGAGTCGGAGGGGTGCTCGCTCCCCCGCCCCCCTTCCGGGAGCGAGGATGCAGACTCCGAAACTGGCGCTGCTGGGCTGAGGCGGAGGCAGGGGAGTTGCAGCGCGCGGCTCGGTGAGTGTGTCTCCTGAGCGCTGGGAGGCGGGGGAGGCGGAGGACGAGGACGAGGAGGAGGAGGAGGAGGAGACGGAGCAGGAGGGGCAGAAGGGGGAGAATGCCCGGAGCCGCCGCCGCTGCCGCCGCCGCCGCCGCGATGCTCCCGGCCCAGGAGGCTGCGAAGCTGTACCACACCAACTATGTGCGGAACTCGCGGGCCATCGGCGTGCTGTGGGCCATCTTCACCATCTGCTTTGCCATCGTCAACGTGGTGTGCTTCATCCAGCCCTACTGGATCGGCGACGGCGTGGACACCCCGCAAGCCGGCTATTTCGGGCTCTTCCACTACTGCATTGGCAACGGCTTCTCCCGGGAGCTGACCTGCAGGGGCAGCTTCACGGACTTCTCCACGCTGCCCTCCGGCGCCTTCAAAGCCGCCTCCTTCTTTATCGGCCTCTCCATGATGCTCATCATCGCCTGCATCGTTTGCTTTACCCTCTTCTTCTTTTGCAACACGGCGACCGTGTACAAGATCTGTGCCTGGATGCAGCTCACCTCCGGTGAGTGCGCGCTCACCTCCGCCGAGGCGGGGGACCCCCGGGCGCCCGAGCCCGAGGGGCGGGAGTGGGAGGGACCAGGCTGTGAGCCCCGCTGGGTGCCGAGCAACTTAATCCGCTCAGGCGTGGGGGGTGCGGGTGACGGGAGCCCTGGGAGGCCGGAATCCCCGGGTTCGCCAGCCCCAGCACAAGCCGCTTGTCCTGGGGATTTCGAGAACCTCCCAAGTGCGGGGACGCCCCCCAGAGGGGCCCGCTGGAGGCAGGACGGTGGCTTGGCCGAATCCGCTTAAAACTACGGATGGGGAGAACCTGTCGCTCAGGGCGCGTGCTGGGAGACCGAGGAGGGACCGACACAGCGAGGCGAAAAGCGGATTTGGAGAGGTTGTAGTTGAAGGAGAGTCAGCGTGCTCTGTCCCTCTCTGGGGCTGTTTCTTCAGGAGGGTGTGGGGGGCGGGGGGATGGCTGGAAGGGAATCGTTCCTCTCTGTCCCAAGCAGTTACAAACATTGTATCATACATCTGGAAATGGGTAAATCCTAATTGTTTGGGGTTTCACCTTTTTAAGGAGAATGTAGCTTAGAATGTCCCTTAGCAATTCCCCAATGTCAAGTCCTCAGTTTGCTTCCATTCCATCTTTACACAGAAATGGGTCTTGAGGGAATCAAGGTCTCATTTGGGGGAGTGGCTTTGGGGAGGTGGGCAGAGAGGCGAGCCTGTTTCCTTGGCGTCTCTGACCACTCTCTGACGGTCCATTGTTGTTAAGCTGACGAATACAAAAGTAGGTTTTTCTGGGTATCAAACTTTGGAGAGCCGTGAAACCAAAGCGAGTCCTTTCTCTATCTATGGCGAAGCCTTGTCCCTCCCCGCTGGCCGGCTGGAGCGCCCTGCCTCCCGAAGGGGACTCGCTTCTCCGGCGCTGGACTCCGCCGCGTGCCAGCGCTGTCGGGGCCTTCTCAGTCTATGGAGAGTCTGCTGAGGAGGAATAGAGGCTGTCTCCGGCAGCCAGATTTTCTCGTTCGTGTGTGGTTTTACTTCATTGTTTTCTTACTTCCAAGATGTTACCTTCAAGATTTTGTAGTTATTTCTATTGGGAAGGTTTTCTGGGGAGTAGAGATTTGACCCCTGAGCTTACCGGAGTGTCGTATGATGATTAAGTCCTGAAAGGTGCTGGGCAAGAGAGATCAAGTTCATGATTCTGTATTGCTAGTTGGACATAAGAGAAGCTCGTGGGAGCTAAACTAGTGTGGAGGTATTTGCTTTGCATTAAGTGTATCTCAGCTGATTTTAATTTGCCATGAACTGCGAACGTGCCCCGTGGGAAAGGCAAGACAAGAGCACCAGTAGAGACCCCGCGCCGACATGCCGTTATCCTCCTGAAATGTACGAGTTCTTGGCTTTTCCTTCTGTCCTTCCACTCCCAACTTCTTGAGGCGCCCTCCAACTCACACTCTGTGTTCCTGTGTACTGTAAACTCTGAGGGCCCTTTCAAGAGCAGACTAACTTTGAGGTTTGGAATACAATTACAGTTGTTCTGGATACTTAAGTCTAGTTTGACTTTGAAGACTTTGAGGATGCAGATGTTTCAGAAAAAGAATTGACCCTGCACAGCTAATGTTAGTTTTTCGAAGTTAAATGACCTGTTTACATTGTTGATTCAAATTAGATTGTTTTTCAAAGGTCTGAAAGTAATTTGCAGGTGATTTCTAAACAACGCACTTTTAAATATTTTATTTTGATGAGATTTTTGTACTCGAAGCCAAAGTTGTTGTTTTTTTCTTTTAAAAGGAAAGAGAACGATCTTTGGGAAAGAATTACCAGCTTTGAAGTTAATACAAAGTGGAACTATTACAATGATGTTTTTTACTTGTCTCTTCCTGGAATGAGCACACAAAAATTACTTATTCAGGAGTAGTGAAATACAATGTTATGTTTTCAGAAATTTGACATACATCACCGTTTCATATATGTCAATGTAAAAATGTGATAGCCTTTGTACTATAGAAGATATAAGGACATTTACTTCATTTTTGGAGTGGTACAGATCCTTAAGTTCTAGGTATACTTTCTTAAAGCCTTTATTTACAATTTATTTGGTATTTTCTTTCTAGATAAACCACAGAAAGACATAAGTTTATTTATTAAGGAATTATATTAATTAAAGGAGAATGGATTATGATGACAAGGCAATTAAAAATCAAAGCCATTACATTCACAGATTTTTAAGTAATAGAATACAGAAGAAATTTCTGAAGGATGTCACATTTAACGTGGTTTTCTGGGTTTTTGTTTTTAAATCTCGTGACACTAACAAGAAATTTAATATAATGTTAGTTACTTTCAAAGTTTAGTGTCTAACTTTTAGAGTTTACTATTCTTCTTTAATGTTAAAACTTCTCATACTTTTAACTATACCTCTATGAAAGAGGAGACTTAATGTACCATTTGCTTATTAGAGACTGTTTAACCCTCATTGAAAGTCAAATAACTAATTTGTGTATTTAGTTATCTAGGCACTTTAATATAGTAACATCATTAATTAGAACCAGGTAGAATATAAAATCCCATATGAAATGATACACCAAAATGATGAGGCAGGAGACTTTCTTGTGGCAATACAATATCAAGAATTATTCTTTTTATGATTCTGAACAATAATCTAAAAAAAACTCCTTAGTTTATTGGACCTCAAAATGATGTTGCTCTTCTATCTCGATGTGTAAAACACATATAATTAATGGTGCTATTATAGACGCCTGCCCTCGCTCTCCCCTCTCGATCATTATTAACCTCAGTGGCGTGAAACTACAGAATTAGGAGCTAGTATGTTGGCTATAATCCTATACTTATGGACTATGCTTGATATAAAGACTGAAGATATAAAAATTATCCATAAAATAAATAAATTGTCAGGATGTGAAATTTCCAAATCTACAGAGAGACAACTTTTTTGAAAAGAAAAGAGAAAATTTTCTTCTTTCTGTATGATTTCTCTAATACTAAAAAGAAAGAGAGAGATTTGTAATTGGTCAGGAAGGGTGATAAAGCCCAGATTAAAAAGAATTCAGATGGGAAGGGAATTTTCTCCTTCTGGGAACCTGATTCTCTGCTTCCCTGGTTTTGTTCTTTAAACAGTTTCAGTCTGATTCTGGGTCTCATAAAAGTTTTTTGTTTATTTTACTGACTATAAGGTATATCTAGAATTGTTTCCAGAAGCCCAAGTATTAACCATTATAGGCCAAAGAAATCTCGTATTTTTTTAAGAAGCTAATGTATTAAGGCAAAAATGAAAGTTTTATTTTCATATCTATCATGGACTTCTTGGTTGAAGGCAGCAGATGAGGAGGTATTCACTTTCATGTGTGCAGAAGGGGCACCTGATCCAGGTTGGATTTCCATGTTTAGGAGGGATAAGGAAAGGAGAAAGGGTTTCACTGGTCAGATCTCTTATCTCTTGTTACTCAAAGTGTACCAGCAAGAAGGGCCACCAAGATGGCAAGGCTCTATGGCAGGACTTAAGGGTCGAATTGCTTAGTCACTTGTCTTGGCCACCAAGCCTTAGTTTTTCCCTAGCTCTTTTTAGCCAACTTGCTTGCTTAAATTTTATAACTTTGTCATTTAGGTGAGATGAGAATCACCAGAGGTAATCAATGCATTTATTAGCCTGCAAATCTAAACTTTGTAATGTCATACCATCTTACCTCATGGCACCTTGCTCTTTTTTATATATCTTATTAGCATTTAAGATTAGAGACATGTTTGTGTGTTTATTTGTTTAATATCTGTCTTTCCCAGTTAAATGTACAGTTCCATAAAGTCATGTCTGTTTTTCTTAATATAGCATACTGAAGTAAAAAGATGTGGGTTTGAACCCTGACTCTGACATTCACTGACTGTGTCACCTCTACTTCAGTTGCTCATCTGCAAATTGGATGTATAATTGTCCTTACCTCAAGAGATTGGTACAAGAATTAAATGTGCTAATGCATATACTGATAACAGTACCTGGCACATAGTAAGCAAGCACTATTTGAGAGTTAGGTTTGGTTACTGTTCTTGTGTTATTATTATTGCTGAATCCTGGCACGTAGTAATATGTGTAAGTCTGGTGCATAGTAGGTATTCAATAAATGTTTGTTGAGGTAATGATTTTTAAAAAGTGAATGATTAATGGGCAAATGAAAGGAGAAAGGTGTGATTTAAAGTTTCGCACATGCCATGTTGAGAAGTGAATACGATATACTTTGAAAGCCTTGGTGCTCACCTTTCTCATAGGTTTAAGGCATCAGCAGTAATTGCACTAGAGAAACTTTTCCAAAATTCTTTGATGACAATGGTTGTGACTTGACAGCTTACTTCATGATGATCTTATTCTCAAATCAAGGCTTTCTCTGATGCATAGGTAATGATCTTCATTACAACATTGGGATGAAATCAGTTATATCTTAGAATTCAGCAAATTTTCCATGACTGTTTAGTTTCTCATGAAAAAAAATCACATTATTTAAAATACAAGTTTTATGTAAGAATCAAAAGATTAAGCTTTTTCTTTTTTTTTTTTTCATAAGCATGGAGACCCATTTCATGTTGGATTTCCTTATGTGCCTTCAGGAACAATCTGGACAGATGAGGATGTGACATCCTGGTTTCCCATTTCTCCTTTCTGGGCATCATGAACATGTGCTTTTCTTTGACCTACCACGGAGCCTGCCAAGCCTGCTCAGATGGGTGGTCCTGCTAGTGTAGAGCTCCGATGTGGGTGCCCTGAAAAGGGGACAAGTTTGGATTTTACTTAAGTGCAGACATGGCATTTGGGACCATCAACCCCTCTTACCATTTGGCTGTGGCTGAGCAGTTTGAGGAAGGAATGCCTTGCCTCCAAGAGCTACCAATCCATCCTCAGTTCAGCTATGGAGTGACACAGGGAGCTTTTCCTCTGCCAGAGCATTTCAAATACTGCCCCAGATGCAGAAGAATGAATATATACCCACTGTGAGGGCAGTTTTCATTTCTAACAACATATTTCAATTAAAAGAATTTTTTACTTACCAAGCCAAACTTACAAGGAAGTGATTTGAAATGAGAATTTAGAAACTTTTGTTGTTGTTGTTGTTGTTTTGCTTTTATGCATATGTGGTGTGATGAGTGTGACAATTGAAGAGATGTTGGAAAATATATTAATGTTTTATACACAAATGATTTTTTATTGTTAAACTTATTGGGGTGATATTGGTTAGCAAAAATTACATAGGTTCCAGGTGTACAATTCTACAGGGCATCGTCTGTGTGTTGTAGTATGTGTCCACCACCCAGAGTCAATTCTCTTTCCATCACCATGTACTTGACTGCCCCCACTACTCTCCCACCCACTGCCTGTTTTCCCACTACTTCCTCCCGTGTCCTCAGGTAACCACTAAACTATTGACTGTGTCCATTAGTTTTTGTTTCTTTGTTGCTTTCAGGTTTATATTCCGCATATGAGTGATGTCATACAGTTCTTTGTTTTTCTCTGTCTGGCTTATTTCCCTTAGCATGATGATCTCAAAGTCCATCCATTTTGTTGCAAATGGCAGTATTTCATCTTTTCTTACAGATGAGTAATATTCCATTGTGGATATGTACCACAGCTTCTTTATCCAGTCATCTGTCGCAGGGCACTTTGGTTGTTTCCATGTTCTGGCCACTGTGAACAGCACTGCAATGAACATTGGGGTACATAAGTCTTTGTGGGCAAAGGTTTTCAAATTTTGAGGGTAGATCCCCAGAAGGGGGATTGCTGAGTCATATGGTAACTCCATTCCCAATTTTCTGAGGAACCTCCACACCATCTTCCATAGCAGTTATACCAGTTTGCATTCCCACCAGCAGTGTGCAAGGGTTCCTGTTTCTCCATACACTCTCCAGCACTCAAAAAAAAAGTATTTTATAACAGTGAGATTTTAAGTGAAAAATAACAGGCCCCATATAACCCATGAAATATTTTGTTAGGTGGTGTTTTTTCTTACTGCAAGACTGTACATTTAACAGCTTTTATCCATTTAAAAAATATTAACGAGGTATTTAAAAACTTCTGCAATATAAATAATACATACATACATACCTCTCTAACCAGAATGTGGTATCAGATACTTAATATGAAAACACTTGTTTAGTGATTAGTGCTTACGTTTGGTATGAGGCTATGACCCAGTGAAAAGTACCCAGATGGCCAGCCCAATATATTACATTTTACGTGCATACCTTAGACACCTTTGAAGGTGAGCAAAATTTAAAATAAAAGTTAAGGGAACAGCAGGGTATATAGCTATAGCTGCAGTATGTGGCTCAGTGCACTACTCTGTGTGGTGTGAGGAGATGAACTATGGGGAGAGGAGTAGAAAGAACTCCAGATCATACTGTTGTGAAGTAAAGAATACTTTGGGAAATCCCAATTTGGGGCGTAATAGCATGATAACTGGGAGAGTTGTAAAGTGTAACTTCCATAATACATTTGAAATTTGGGGGTCAGCACTGGCTTTAATTCGTGTGATTTATCTTTATAATGAGTCAATTGGAATTTAATTTTATATCAGTAAAGACCAAGGAGCTTGACCTTTATTCCTAATAATAATAAGATAACAACAGAAAGTAAGAGGCTGGTTCATTTAACAAATAGTAGGTAAGTTATTTGATAACTTAAAAAAAACTGTTATAAAAAGTCATTAGGGCATGAAGAAAAAGAAATATGCAAAACACCCTCTCCCAGAATTGTAACTGTTCACATAATATCATGCAGCTGTCGAATTATGGCTACAATTCTAGGACGCTCTTACTGAACAGGGTTATTGTACCATTCATAGTGAAATTGTCCTAACTGTAATCTTGAATGTATTTCTCATCTCTTTTCCTAAAATAAGACAGAAAACTGAGTGACTTGCTTATAAGAAGAAGGTAATTTTTTGCTTTATCAAGACATGAACCATATCTAGCTTCTCCTGGGAAGAATGAATGAAGTAAATTTTCTGAAACAGAGTTGCTGGCATGGAATTGCCAGAACGGGCCTCACATACCTGGATTCTGACATCTTCCTTAGCCTAATGAAACCAGTTCTGTGGCAGGAGACGAGATCCAAAATGATAGGTTGAGTGAAGTTAATCTAATTGCATGAAATTTTGAGATTATTGATTATCAATTAAAGGGCTAGTGGAAAAGTAGTGACAGGTAATCGAATGAATGGTAAATAATAGTCTATCAGAAAAGAGGCCTTAGCTCAGAATCAGACATGCAGAACTTAACTAATCAAGCGTGTTCGTCACATTTTTTGCCCTGTTAGAAAACAGTGGCAGACTGGAATTTGAAGGAAACTCAACTCCAACTTTTGTACAGAATGCATCACGGGTCCATTTACTTAAGTATCTGGAAACTATTTGTGGAAAGTCCGTGAGGGGAGTGCTCAGCACTTTTTGTTGTTGTTGTTCTAATGAAGATCAAGAGTGAGGCTGCAAAATCAGAATGAGAAATGTGTATCATCATTGACAGAAGGCTCAGTATTTGAAAAATAGGCAAATATATAGCTGTGAAGAATGACAGGGATTAGAAGAGTGACACCAAAAATAGTTGAAGTCTGAATAAAAAAAATGAAGAAATTCAACGTTGAATTTGATAACATCAGAAGCCTGTTGGACTTGATATAACCAATGGCTTAAAATGGACTGAGGGAGGACAAGCAGAGAACTGGAATATGCAGGACAGTGCAAAGCTGTGTGCAAATCCCAATTACCAAGAAAGAAAAATTATGGCTCCATCCCTTTCCCCCCCACAGGAAGTCATAATAGATTCTAAGACCAAGGTATTCAAGGAAAGAAATGGTCAAACTTCTTGTATGGCAGATGGGAGTGTGGAGAAGGAGTAAAATAAGCCAATCTAGGAAGAAAAGATCATTGTAAAATTTGATCATTGTAGTTTCTCTTTAAAAATCTATTACAGATTATGAAACTAAATTGATTTTTGTAATAACTTTAATGGGAAAAGGGTACTTGTAGTGAGTATTTAGGGTAAACATATTTACAGAGCATTTTAAGAATATGTGTAGTACAATCCAGATGGATTGCATTTATCTAAGATTCAGATGATTAATAACCAGAAATATTGTGGATCTGTGTAATGACAAATTGGTTAAATGGAGATTCACATTTTAACCAGTTAACTGACTAGTACTGACTAGTTGACTTTTTTGAAAACCTTCATAAGGAAAGGAATGCTGCACTGCACTGTTTTACAAATATGGTTGGTGGCACTTTGAAGGATCATGATATCAATTTAGTATATAACGATCAGCATTAAAACTCGGATTAAAACAGAATAGAAAATATGAATGCAATACAGATAGCAAGGGTTTTATGAAACCTTTATTTCATAAAATATTTATATATGTGTTAATAGTCTAGTTTGCAACATATGTGTATAATGTATTGCTTCTTGTGGGTTGTAGATAACACATTTGAAAGATACCATCCCAGAGAAAAGATGATGTAGTATGAATTTGGAAAAACAATTTTCTCTTCGTTAGAAAATTGTGAAAGTTTTGCACCAATTTATAGGTAATTTTGTATTAGAGGGTAAAGTAGTGAAACTATACTTAACCTAAGTAATTTGAGACATTTTTCTTTGCTTTGCTTTTCTCACCTCCATTAATGACTTTTATTGCTAATGTAACCTAATTAGATGATAGGTTGATTGAAAATAAGAATTAATTTTTCTGATATGATTTGATTGGCCATTCATGCTATTAAAAAATGACATGGTCCACCTTTGAGCAGCAATCTGGCTAAGCAAGCATTTAAACAAGTATACTTAACCCAGTGCCAAATGGATATAGACTCAAAGGCTTTCAGAAGTTGAATAGATATTAAAACTTATTTAGCAGTCTGTCAATTTTCTAAATAAAGAATAGTGGTAAATACTAACTGAGCAACTACTATTTGCAAAAATTTTTAGTTTAGTATATTTAACCTTCACAACAATTTTGCAAGGTGAGTGTTATAATACCCATTTTGCAGATGAAGAAATTGAGACTCAAAAATTGTTCACAGTCATGGAGGCAGTAAGTGGTTTGAGTTATAATCAGACTCCCCTCAGTCCCTACAGCATATTGCCCTAGAGTCAGAGAAATTGAGTCTTGCCAAAATTACACCCTGGAAGAATTGAGACTAACACTCATCTCATTCCCAGTGCAATGCTATTTCTACCACTTTCTTCTGCGTCCCAACTTAATGTGCATTTGTTTAAAATAAATCTTCAATATGCATTTTCACCATTCTATATCAACATGAAGGGAAGGAACTGCTATTTACAGGGAAAATAATGGTCTTCATGTTTATTAGATTTCCTTCTACAAGCATGCTTAGGTGTGATGAGGTATTCCTCATTCCATCCTTTTAATTTCTCGAACCCAGAGTCTGGGTGGTTCTTTGCTCATACTGTCCCTTTGGTTATACCTCTGATCTCATAACAATCAGTCTTAGACTATGAATCCTATAGGACCAGGGCAAATGTCAACATTACTGGCTCTGTATCATCCATACCTGCCTTCCATCACATACAGAAGCATTCTTAATAGATTTGCTTATTGATGGTGGTGGTAACGAAAGTAGTGATGGTGGAAAGGATCACCAACTCACAGTCAGTTCCAGAGAGAGTAATATTAATAATAGGCTTGACTGCTTCTGGAAGCATCAGGGTGGGAAAGTGAACATAAGATTTTCATCTTGACTTTGCCTCTTATTGGCTGAATGCCTTTGGGCAAGTCATCTAACAACTCTTGACTTCATATTCTTGATGTGACTTTTATAAGGTTTATATAATTGAATTCCAGATACATACAAAAATTTTAAGTTATGGGCATTAAAGTATATCATCTGCTAACCAAATGTTGCTGAGTATTTACCAACAAAGGAAATGTTAGGAAAATCATCAGAGATAGGGTGAAATGAAAGCAGAAAGCAAATAGGATACAATTTTAGACAGACAGATAGGTATCCAGAGTTAGATTTCAATATAATGACCTTAAATAAAAATACCTGTCTTCTATATTCTTAGGATTATTAGTAGATGTAGCACATAGTAAGCACTCAATAAATGTTAGCTATAATTATCACTGTTGTTGTTATTGCCATTATCATCAAAGAGAGCAGGACTGGAGAAGTGGGTAGAATTCAAAAAATTTAGTAGACAGAAAGATTGAACTCCTAATGCACAATTTAAAAAAGGATAATTTTATTTCACAATTTGTATATACCAGACCTACTTGTTCTGAGGATCAAGAAAGATAATGGCTGTTGAAATCCTTTTAGAAACTGCACAGTGTTATGTAAGTGCCATTGTAATTCCTATAATGGATACTGTGTATTACTAACACACACCATATTCAGTTAAGGGTTTAATTTTGTGTTAACAGGGTGTAGCTCTTTCATTTTATTTGTCTAGAGTAATGACGCAAAGGAACAAGAATGTATTTTGGAGATCATTTTGAACTGTTTAAGAATGTTGACTGAACAAACTTGAAAAAAGAAGCCATGTTTTAAAGGCAATGTGGACTAATCTTTTGGTTATGTTAAGATCTAAAAACACTTAGGAATTCTTATTAAGTTCTCCCAAGCAATAGCAAAATACCCAAATTATTTCTTCTTCTCAGTTATCAAAAACAAAATGGAATATTCTCAATCTCGAATAACATCATGTAACAACAGGAAAAAATCTGAAGCAGCATTTCTTTCTATTTTAAATGTAGCTGTGATGTTTTGAAAATTGTTTCTCAATATTATATCTGTGAATCTTTATTTTTTCTTCCTATGCAAAGAAAGATTTTCTAATATATGTTCAACTGAAGATTATGTTGGTTTTTCCTTAACACATTAATTTCTTGTATTTCTTTACCTTTTCTAGACAAGGTTAAAAAAATAAACCCCCATGGTGTTTCTTATTAATATCTTTATTTCAGATTTAAAGTCATTATCTTATTATAAAATGGTAATCTCAGGTTATTATGGCTACATCTATGACTACCATCCAAAGCACTCCTTGAGCAATGAACAAATGAACCTTCTTTCTTCTACATGTTGTGAATATCCCTTTTCTGGTGGATCTCCAGAGTTTATGTCGACAAGAGAACTTACCCACTAAGCATGCTTGAGAGATGCTGTTGAAGACATAGGTACTGGTAAGGAGATGCTGGTGAGCACTTGAATCCTGGAGTTGCGAGTGAATAGCTCTGCTCTCCGAGGCCTCTCAGTCTCCTGGAAAGGGCTTTCTAGCAAGAGAGCTAGGATGGGACAATGGGCCAGGACATGCCCCCATCTACTTCACTTTCCTGAGGACCCCTTCACTGACTGCAGGATGGGCTCTAGAGGGAGCTCCAGCCCTGTCATCGTGCTCTTCTCAGAACGTCACCTTTTATAGTCAGGTCCAAAGTCGTCTTTCCGTACACTATTATAACATTTTAAAGGATGGAGAGTAGAGAATAAAATATGAAGGTTGAGAAAGAATGAAAAACAGGGATTCATTCAGAATGTATGCCATAGGAGGAAAGCTCCTCTAACTTACAAGGAAAAAGCCAACTTTCCCTGGACTTTCCAATAGCTCATTGCCTTGATATCTATTCTTTTAAATTAATCTCGGTGACTTATCTGACCTTCTGGAACCATTTGTGACTCCCCGATGGCCTACATTTTTAAAGGACTTATTGGCATGGTCATCCATCAGAATATTTTGGCTATTGTTTCTTAGCCTGGATATAGACACTTGGGGAGACTTGGCTGTCACTGGAGAATTCGAAAGAAGGTATTCAGAACAACAGAACTCTTAACAGCTGTTTGATCTTGGTGGTCATGACTATGTATATGTTTGCATCTCTGCAGCATTCCAAGCACTCTATGCAAATGGAAAAACAGTAGAACTGGAAATTCCATTTCTTAGAAAACCTTAGGGAATTTGTAGAATTTAAAAACAATGTTTATATCACTCCGAATGTGGACCCCAGCCATACACAAATAATGCTTCAGAGGATCAGAATGAAAAACTGGGCACCTAATGTGATTAGTACAGCATATTGCAGTCCTCATTTCCTTAAAAACAACGGAAGAGAAGGGCAAAGAATGAGTGCCTGCTTTCTCCCATCGCCGTTGCCATCGGACACAGTTGTACACTCTCACATACCTTTCTCAACTAGAAGCCACTCAAAAAACACACAAATTCCTTTTTTTTCCTATTTTTTTTTTCTTCTTAAAAAATGTGACCTGAGCTCAATCTGATATTTAGCTTTTGTGGAACCTGAAGTGTAGAAAGTGCTTTAGAGGAAAACTTTCGAAAAGCACACTTTCCTATTCATCATCAAGCCTTTTATTCCACCTCACAGTCCTAAAACCTTATTTTTAATCCTCACCAGAATTCCTTCTCATTAGCTCCAATGCTCTGTTCTGGCCCCAGTACCCACTAAAGTGTCTGATCCTGAGCAAGCCAAACAGAAAACCTGAAACTATACTGATCATGCAGTTCAATACAGCACCTTAGCATTGCTGTGGGACCTGTTAGAATTTGAGGGCTGACTTAATGTATGTAAAACAAAAGGGGAAAGTTCTGTAATCAATGTGAGTTCATTTAACAACAGCTGTTCTTCCTTTGTGCACTATTAAAGAATTGATATTTTTAAAACAAGATGTCTCTAAAAAACTAACATATGATTGTGAGAGGTGATCCCTAATCACTAAAGGTTTCATTGTGATAGATTTATTTAGGTAATAGAATGAATTTCACATATAATTCTTCTCTCCAAGTCTCATGGTGACATGAACAATTCATATGGAATTTATTCCAAATGTGTTAAAGTATTATCTAAGTTTAGTGTAGAAATATGGCTTCTATGAAGGCAAGCTTGAACTTGTACAATGAAAGAGAGGTGATTTAAATTTCTGTTGTAGTTATAACATTATTTAGCCTAGGTATCATTCTGATTTTGTTATACTATTTGTAAAATGAATCATAGTTTTAGTTTATCTGCAAACATATGAATAATATATTTTACATTTTTGTGTATGTACCTTTGTGTGTGTGTGTGTGTGTGTGTGTATGGTTTAAAGAATAATAATAAAATGACCATTTGTGTGTCTGCCACACACTTTCCTAATTATATCCACTCCTGAGTTTTGTGTTATTAGCCTACCTATACACGGAATGTGCATATACTGTAATGTACATGAATGTAAATATTCCTGAGTAATATTGTTTAATTTTTGTCTTTCTGTTTTTAAAGGAAATGTTTTTAATATTTCACCATTTAGTGTGATATATAGGGTCGATATTTTTGCCAATATTATTTATAAGATTAAGGAGGCTCTTTTGGATTCCTACATTGACCAGAAGTTTTTAAATTGTAAATATGTGTTGAGTTTTATTGAATGCATTTTCTGCATCTGCTGAGATGATCAACTGACTCTTTTCTGAATATATATATACATATGTATATATATATGAAATGAATTGTATTACTGGACTTTCTAATGTTGAAATCATCATGCATCCTAAAAACAATACCATTTTGAGATACACTGTGAGACTCTAATATTTAATTAATACTTTAAAAACTGTTTTCATGAATAAGGATGGTCTTTTTATCTGTGTCATACTGTCTTTATCTAGTTTAGGGATCAGGGTTATATAAGACTCATACAAATAGCTCAGAAGTCTCTCTTAGTTTTTGAATTTGTGTGCTTTGGAATAATCCATCCCTTGAATATTTAATAGAATTAACTTATGAAACTATCTTAGCCTTGTGTTTCTTTGTAGAAGATTTTAAACTACTGATTACATTTCCTTAATTGTTGTATAATCATTCAGATTGTTTTATTTCACCTGAGTCAGTTTGTAAAGATACGTTTTCAAGAATTTGTTCATTCCATCTACACTTTCAAATTTATCAGCATGTAACTGTTCATACTGTTCTCTTACATTCATATAAGGGTTGTTTGTGGATGTCTTCTCTGTTTTCTTTAGATTAATTTTGCCACATGTTTTTCAGAATTATTAGTCTTTTTAAAAATCCAACTTTATCTTCATTATTCTTCCCCATTACTTTCTGTTCTAAAGCATTAATTTTTGCTTTTATTTTCTATATCCTTTCTTCTATTTTGTTTGGGTTTACTCTCTTGTTCTTTTTCTAACTTCATATATCTGTTGGCCATTTGTATGTCTTTATGTGTGAAATGTGTATTCAGGTCCTCTGCCCTAACTTCTTAATTTGGGTACCAAACTCATTAATTTTTAGCTGCTACAAACTTATGGAAAAAAACTGCTTATCTAGAGTGAGACTGAAGAGATCATCATGAAAAGTTTTGATTAGGAATTGCATGCAACCATCTCCAGGATAACCTAAAAGGAAAAAAAATAGATGCTCATGAAAGAAACCGCAAGTTACTTGTTAAAATATTTACAAATATTCTGGTGGCATAGTTTATACAAATTTAATATTGAGTGTACAAGTATTCAATATATTTAATATTTAGTACTCTGTTTTTCTTATATGAAGGAAATATAATAAATGCTTTTGCAAAGTTACATGTAGATGCTCCCAAATACCCTCCCACTTATTCTAGCAATTACTACTATATTCATATCATTTTCTATGTGTATCATGATATAAAAAAGATTAGTGAAAACTCTCAAACACTAACTATTAGTTGATGCCACCAAGGCCAGTGTCAGCTTTAGTGATCAATTGCTTCTTTGGACTCTTGCTTTGTCTTTTTTCTTACCTCTAAGGATTTCTGTTACTATCAGCTCAGCCGTACATGTTAAAAATGTTCTGCATTTTTATGCAGCATTTTGAGGTATGCTATTTGAGAGGGTTTTTTGGGTCATCTGGTCTGTCATATTTCCCAAAATGTAAATCCCATGAATAACATTCAGTTGACTGCTTAGTTCTATGGCCACATAAACTCTAAATTTCAAAGTGCCAAGTCACCAATTTATGCCATTGCTAAAGGAGGGACAGGATCAGAGAAATGTGGATTGATGCATGTAAACTAATTGTAATTTCTGAACCTACTACTCAAAACTCATGAATCTCCCACAGTGAATTAGTGTCATGTTTTTCTAAGATGAACTATGTATTAGGAGCAAAGGAGTGAAAGTATCTTCTTAGAATAGTATATGCATGTAGAGCAGTAGATTTCTCTTAGTTTTAGTATAAAAATATCAGATGAAATCACAGAAATACTATAATTGGGTTCTCAGTCCTTCTTTTATTCTTTCATTTATTCATTTATTTTTTTCTTATGGCATGCCTATTAGGAAGATAGTAAGACTAAAATACTTTCTAATATTTAGGATATCTTCATGATTTGTTTTCTCTTTAAGTTTGGAAAGAATTTTGTATAACTAAAAAGAAAAGCGTGGAGGCAGCTATACTATGCTATACTATACTATTACTATATAAATGCATAAGCTCTGAAACTGGAACTTCTGGGTTTGTATTGTAGCTACTTTGTTTACAGGATCATTGTATGACCTTGGGGCAGTTGTTTAGCCTGTCTGTGCCTTACTTTCTTCATCTATAAAATGAGGATAAGTATAGTACCTATCTCATATCTGGGACATAGGTAACACGCGTAAGTTTTAGGTATTAGCATCAACATCATCATTGTTGTCACCATCATCATTGTCAACACTCTGTAAAGGCAGTCCCAGAAGGAACAAAAAGAAATAAAAGACCTAGTACATTGTTGTTCTATAACAACTCCATTGACCTCAATATTTTATTCTTTTTTATTCTAGTAAAGAAATCATGTACATTTTGGGGCTCTCAGTGCACTGCTACTTCATTTTTTTGTTGAGTGAAGCTTCTTCCATTCTCGGTTTTTGTGGGGATTTGATGATAGCGAGAGTAAGTTGTAAATCTTATCTGGAGTGGGTGCTCTTTTGGCTCTCTTTTTGAGTTGGAGATTGGGGATCCGTAGAATGATATTATTAGGGCTCAAACAGGGAATGTAGTAGTTAGTGACTGTAGCTCCTTGGGACCTTTTTAATTGTGACCTTCCTAAGAACAGGGATCATGAATGTTTTATTCACCATTGTACATTTAGTACCTAGGATGCTTGTTGTAAGTTTGCCTAATCTTGTAATGTACTGAACTGATGTCACAACTCAAAACTTATTCCAGGAACCAGTATAAAGACAATATCTCAGCTCTCTTTAGAAGAGGGGTCAAAATAGTGCATTTCCTACAACATCAGTACAACTGGATATCTTACCATTTCTGTATGATTTAAGCTTTACTTAAGAAAACAGGTCCTTTTTTATTTCAAGTTTTAAAATGATGAACTGGAACCAAACTGCATTATGCTTTAATATATGTATATATGAATATGGAATGACACATTCTAAATGACTCACCTTGACCAGAGAAATTTGACATTGAAAAATAGATGTTTTATTAAAATCAGATATGTGGATTATATGGTTTGTAATTTTTTACCTTAACACAAAAAATGAAAATGTTAGAGAACCAAGTAAACACTGACATATTTAAGTATGTGAGGGCTGTCCGGAAAGTATATAGCCTAGTAATATGAAAAACAGAGGCATTTATTGCTAGATTTTTTTTTCCAGACAACCCTTGTAAACCTTGTTTTCAAACAGATTATTTTCCAAAAGAAATTCTTCTAGTCATCACCTTTTAAGATAACAACCTAAAATCTGAGAGTAGAGCAAGGTGGGACAATGGAGAGGACAAAGGAAAAATAAGAAGAGAGCAGTATAGTTCAAGGAGCTAAACAGATGGGACTGGCATGTGACAGAGCAGCAGTAATCTTGTGCAGTTTCCACTAGTCGTGCTCCATTTACAGACATTTATATCATGATTGCAAGAGGAGAACTGATCAGGTAAAGCCTAACCAGGAGCCAAAAACCTATTTGTTCCTCCTCCTCCCCCTCCTCTTTCTTTTTCCTTGCAAATTTGGCTTGACCTTCAAATTCTCTAGGAAGGAGAATGAGCATGGAGCTTCTAAACGCAAAAACCTAGAGAGGTAGAGGAAGAACATTTTATTTGGAAGCTAACAAAAAGACAATACAAAATAAAAAAAAAATGAATGCACACCTCCTTCAAAATACAATAACAGTTTGCTGTCTCTCTAGGCAATAATAAAGTGGTGTCAAAAGATATATCGCATAATTATTTTTTCTTATAATTGTTTTAACTTTTCCACTGTTGTGAGTGTTTTTAAAAACATGAACCCTCAGATAGAGAAAATTATGTAGAATCTTGGATGCAGTTGTAAAGTAGATATTGAAAGCTAGAGAAAATTGTTAGGAAATGAATTATTCTCTATGGTAAAGCCCAGACTTAGAAGGGAGCCCTTTCATGATATTCCTCAGTTATATTGTTCACAAGGTCTCTTTAAGAAGATGCTCCTTGTCTTTGATTTTAAAATGACTTTGTGATGTCTGGCTGCTATGGCAACTGTTATTTTATTAAAGAGTAACATTGCAGTCAATTAAAATTGTCAACTTGTTGGCATGCTATTCTAGATTCCCTTTATATTTACTCTATTTTCTTACTTATCATATATTTGATATAATCTTACATTTTGGAAATGTTTATATTTTTCTGTATTTATTCATTAGATTAATATTGTTGTCTGAGTAAGAATTCAGTGTTATTGCAAAGCCAGCTCCTTTAGCCTACAGTAGTACCATTTACTGAGAGCTCACCATGTACCAGGTACTGTTCCAGTGCTCTACTTATGACCTCACTAAATCCGCATGAAATCTAGGGGGGCCTTTTTGTTCTTGGTGGTGTTCTTGTTACCAGTTCACTGATGAGGAAGTGGAAGCACAGAGAAATTAAGAAATGTTGCCAGGATCCTACAGCTGGAACTGTGCTGTTCAATACAGTCACCTCTAGCTACGTGTGACTACTTAAATATAAGTTAAATGACATTAAAAATTTAGTTCTTCAGTCACACTAGCCACAGTTCAAGTGCTTAGTAGGTCCCTGTGCCTAGTGGCAGCTCTTCCGGACAGTGCAGAATTGAGCATCTTTGTTGTTACATAAAGTTCTATTGGACAGTGCTATTGAGGAAGCAGTGAAGCTAGCCTTGAACTCCGGTGGTGTGGTTTTAGGGTCCATATTCATAACTACTTCACCGAACTGTCTTACTTTCTCTCTTCCATTAACGATAGGGTACTGGTACTGCGTGCCTATGAATTGATGTTAACTTGAAGGATAAAGGGCAAGGCTAATGACTAAAGCCTGAATGGAAGAGTCATTCATTCATTCCACAAATCTTTATTGAGCACCTGCGAAGTGACAGGCTCTGTTGTAGTTGCTGTTTATACAGCTATGAACCAAACAGATGGATCCGCTGATCCTGAGCTTGAATTCTGCTTGCAGACAAATACAAATAAGTAAATACATAATATGTCAGGTGATGATAAGTGCTGTGGAGAAAGTACAGCAGGCTAAGGATGTTGGTAGGCGGTGCTAATGAAAAATCTCTCTGATAAGACACCATTTAAGGAGACCTGCAAGGGGGACACACAGGGAAGTGAGAGAGGACAATCCAGGCAATGGGAGCAACTAACCGTGCAAAAGCGTTGAGGTAGAGATCTGTGAGTTCAGCTCACATGTTCAGTGCCACAGAAATTCCTTCTCTTCCCAATTGTCATACCTCATCTATTCAGCTTTCCTTACCCTTGATATGATGTCACCTTTCTTTCTCAGTTCCTATAGTTCCTATATATCTTCCTTTGAGTCAGTAGAGACCATTTTATTTCTCTTACAAATATTAATTTTGTAGTTTTCAGACTCTGGAACACAAAGCAAATCTCAGTACCCTTCTATGATTAACCTTGTCTTAAAGGAATTATAGGATAATATATGTTTGAAAAGTCTTTCTGCTTTTCATACCCTCCTTCCACCAATAAATAAAGACTAGTCTACCAGATCTGAAGTTACTGTATTTAAAACCAGGCTGATAAAATTATTTTTAAAAAATCAGATACCAAGCAACTAAATCATACTTTAAAATTTTACTTCCGGACTCAAGAAACAGTCTTATGAATTCAATTTTTAATTGTTAATAGTTTAGCCAAGATTAAAAAATGAATGCCTAGTCTTTGAGTAAATTAAAAAATGTCAAGATTTTTTGACATTTGTATCCACATTGTCACATTGGTATCCCATAAGGATACGTTCAAACTCTCATTTGCCAAGCATTAGGAAAGATTTGATTCATATGGCAATACCTAGGAATTTCTGTGTACCCTCCCTTCCTGACCATGGCACTGTTCTTCCCTTGGTCTCTACATCCTGTAAGTCCAAGTTTATGCTTTGTTTTGCTCTGTTAAAATCTAGCACAACTAGATCACCATTCTTTTCCTACAATTGTAAGGACAAATGAATTATTAAATGTAAAGTATAACTTCTATGTTTATATTCCAAGCATTTTATATATAAAATACTTTTATATGTAAAGTTCTTAGAATAGTACAAAGTACATGATAAGAACTCCATAAATGTTAGCTGTTATTATTGTTCTCAGCACTCTAATCCATTTCTCTGATGTGAACAGGTCTTACCTCAAAACACCCTATCCTTCCTTGCTCTATCCCTTATATCTTCCAGTCCCACACCTGTATCTTGGACAGCTCACACAGTGATTTCTTTGGTGAGCACCACCTCTCCTCCTGATCCTGACCCTTAAAATTAGAGTTCCTATATCCTGAAAATGCTTTAAAAATCCCATACTAATCACCATTGAGATTTTGCCTTTTCATCACAGCATTTTCTAATCTAGGCCTCAAGGCAGAGGATGTAAGCCTTACTATTCAGGGTTACATCTTTCTCCATCCTTTTCCCTTAGGGTAGGGTGGATCATGTGGGCCCACTTCCACATCTCTAGCCAAGATCCTGGGTCCAATGGATGTGGGCAGGACCCAGGTAGGAAAACAGCTGCTCACTCCTGGATAATTTTTTAGTAACAGTTGGGGCTCCCCAACCCCATTTAACAACAGTCTAGAAAAGCTCAAGAGTTGGCAGCGGAGAGGGAGTGAATCTCCAACTGCACCAAGTAGATGCCTGATTACAGTGGGGAGCTGTGAGGGCTACTGAGAAAGGCTGTTTGCCCTTTGCAGTTCTGGATGCCTCACAGAGGCTCTGAGGGGATTGAAACATACTGATTTCTGTTTGCCGTATATCTGTGAGGAAGCACTAAAATCTCTGACATGTTCATGAAACCAAGCAGTTTGACCATTTTATACATGTGTATTACACATACACACACACACACATATACATATTACATAGCAGGCCGCTCTGTGAGGAAGTGTAGGATATTTAGCAGTAGCCAATGTTAGAGGAATTCACACTTTAAAACTCCCTGAGATTATAGGTGATGCACTGAAGAGGAGTGAAATAGGGTGCACCATGCTACATGGTAGATGAGACTAAATAAGGAAGATAATGTATGGAGGGATTGCACTTTTTTTTCAAAACTTAATATTCTGTCATTGAATCACATTAGTCTTTTTTATTTATGTTTCCTCAGGCCTTAGTTTGGGTCTGTGTTCATGTTAGCTACAGTAATAAATGATTCATTTGTATAATATGTAAATAAAGATAGTGGATTCTGGTTAGAAAAAGTGTTTGCAGAGTGAGAGTAATTCCTATAAGATAGCGGATAACCCTTATAACTACCTACAATCTGCATTGGGGCACTTATTTTCTTCATTGATGTCTGATTAGCCTGGAGTTAAATAAGCTATGATCACCCATGCCTAATAGTGTGGGAAGGATGTACTTCAGTAGGTGAGCAGAACCTGCATAACCTCCAAGGGGTAAGAGTTGTTTCCATTGAAGGAACCCTGGGATGTATCAGTGCTGTGCTGGATGCTTTACTTTTCTTTACACTCCTTCAAGGTAGGTTTTATTTTTTGCTGATGATGTAGCTGAAGCTCAGTGATGTGTGACTTTTCCAGAGCCACCCCGGAAAGTGGAAAGGTGAGGCTCAATTCTTTGTCTCTTTCTTTTCTTATAAATATATTTAGTTAGTTCCTTTCTTCTTCATTTCCCACTTCCATTGTCTTCCTTACCCACTGGCAAACCATTAAAACAAATCTGACGTGTATTCTTTTATTTGTATGTGTTCTTGTAAAAAATAAAACTTTTTGGTTTCTGTTCCCATATTTTTAATTTCAGTAAATGGTATTCTGCTATCTTTCTCTTTTTATTATATATGTATTTAAAACATTTTTTCATGCAGCACTAGGTTTTGAAGTGGCTGTATATACTTCTGGTCCATTGTTGCTCATGGCTGCACAGCACTCAAAGTAGTACCCACTGAATTTCATCTGGTGACAGACAGCAGGTTGCCCCTAAATTTCCACCATGCTGAATAACCCTGTAATGAACATCTTGTCCACAACTCTGATGAATCTGTGTGGGATTGATTGTTTGGGAATTACTGAACCATTGGGCACACATCTGCTAACTGACTATATTGGGTCAATTTGTTGTCCAGGCTGGCTGCTCCAGACCACATGTCCACCAACAGTACAAGAACACTCCCATGTCCTCTCATCCCCACTGGCATTTCCAGTTTTCTCATTTTGCTAATTTTCTAATATTGGTCAGTCTGTATATCTGAAGTGATATCTCATTGATTTTGTTTGCATTTCTTTAAATTTTTAATGTTTTTTAAAAAATAATGTGTTCATTTTTCCATATGCTTGTTAGCTGAACTTTTTCTACTGCTACATTGAGTTCCAGTTCAGGGGATGAAGCTTGTGGTCAGGATCCTGTTCATCTCTCTAGACCAGCACTGTCCATTTGAAATATAATGCAAACCACATATATAATTTCAAATTTTCTAGTAGCCACATTAAAAAAGGTAAAAAGAGACAAGTGAAATTAATTTCAATAATATATCCTATTTAACTCAATAGATATGTTATTATCATTTGCATATGTAATTGATAAAACAATTATTAATGAGGCATTTTATTTATTTTTGCCATACTAAGTCTTCAAAATCCCATGAGTATTTAACAAAGAAAGCACATCTCATTTTGGGTGATAAATTTGCAATGATTGAAGTAAAATGTCACTTTATACAAGTAAAATTTTATTTAACAGAAAAATACATTATTTATAAAATTTTAGATATGCCTGATTATTAGAAAGCCCTGCTTATATTGAACTAAAATATGCTTCTCTTTAATTTCTACTCATTTGTTATAATATTGCTTTCCACGGTGACACATGAAATATGTAATCTGTCTTTGTGAGGACATGCTGATAAGCCTTGGATTATAGCTCTTGGTTTTCTGTTTCCTCACAATGTTTTTTCTTCCTGGGCTTCAACATCCCCATTTCTCCCAGTTGTACCTCAGATGACATAGTTCCTTCATTTAATCACACTGGGCCCTTGGGTTGATTGCACTCCCAATTGTCTATATTTTTCATAAGATGGGACTCTTGAAGCACCCATAGATGTAGTCTATGGGTGGGGCAGTATACAGATAAATTCTAGCTTCCTCTGCTACCACCAGAGTAACTTAAAACTAAAGTAGCTTTCAGCAATCACATTTGGACTTGGTTAACAATTTTTTGTTGTCTGATAATTCATCTGTTGATTTTTTCCAAGCACTACTGTACGTTGAATATATCTATAAAAGTATAGATCAGATATGACCTCCTACTCATAAAAATTTCCAGGAGAAGGGAATCAAGTTTATTAGAATAAAATTTGTTTAAATAAAATCCCCCTCCACTTTAACTGCCCCCCAAAAGCCTTTCAAAGACCCCTCCACAGAAATAACTATAGTACAACTTAAGTGACTGGAGAAATTTTTTGGACCTGGAGATTAGTAGAAATCCTCTTTCTCCACTAGCGTCTATCCAGAATGAATTAGTAGAACAGTCTTTGAATCTGTTGTTAATCTGGTTTAAGGATTAGTTAGTATATTTACTGCAAACGCAAAGCCAGCACACAATCTCATTCTAATAAGAAAAATATGATACAGAAAAGTAAGTTTTCCTTTTGATACTATCGATATAGTTCAATACACAGATGTACCAAATTAAGAGATAATGATATGCATTATGAGGCATTAATAATAAAGAGTGTGAAAGCTTGTAGGACAAATGTAATATCAGTAAAATGATCATGTTAGAATGTAGTTTTTATAACAGAAAAAAACATGCTATAACAAAAGAATAAAAAGTTTGGTTGCTGCAATTCACAGTCACATATTCAGACTTGGTCACTGCTCAGCCCGGGGCAGGTGAAGAGAAAGGAACAGAATCCAGGCTCAAGGCAAGAATATAGAAGATAAAATAATTTTTTCCATGTCTTCTGTACTCCTTTAGGTTGACCACAAACTTCCCCTGACTATATATCCAGAGGAAGAAGTAACAACTTTAACCCTTAAATTAGGAGAGGACCAGTTTGAGAAACACGATGAAACGAAATAATCAAGGGAATGGGAAGATCATCCCTCCCTGGCCCTTCTGAATCCTACTTTCTATCATTTCCAGGACCAGTTTTGTTTGGACCATGATAGCAATGGAATTCAAGTGTTTTCTTTTAGTTTTGGTAGAAGAGATGGCAGGGAAAGCAAGATGGGGGAGCAGAAAGAGAAGGAAGAAAAGGAAAACTCAGTTCTGACCCAGAAGGATTTAAGATGAACTCTCCAGCTCCCATTTCTTCCCTAGACTACTCCGGATTTAATTCACTTCAGTGAACTGTCTCCTAATAGACACTGTGCTCATCATTGTAGGATCCCAAAGAGGAGTGATAACATCACTCGCACAATCTGATTGGGAGGAGATAACACAAGCACACAGACAATGAAAGTCAAGGACAGAGTGTGGTAAGTGGTCTAAGAGAGACACAGTGTTGCAGGAATTCTAAGGGAAGGCTTCACATTTAATTTATTTTGGGATGAACTGTTGAGTAGATAATCTCTGAGATGAACATTAAAGGATGAGTACGATTTCTATAGACAAAGATAAGTTGGAAAACGTATGCTAGGCTATTTCTTCAGAGTCCAGTCCCAAGTGGTATTATGCAGGCAGAATTCTTCACCTACTGTGGATTAAAGGGCTAAGTAAGTAGTTGAGGCTTCTATGCCTGTGCTCTCCAGGTTTCACAGCATCATGAACATAACCCAAAGTAGTTCAGAGCTATGAGACAACTGCTTCCTTGACAAGTTATGTGCAGTATTGGCCAAATACCTGGTCAGCAAACAGAGGCAGACAATTTTTCTCCTTTTAATGGTAAGTAATATTGCCTGGGGCACCTGGGCAAATGACTGTCTAAAAGCAACCATTTAAGATAGGGCATCTTTAAAGCTCAGTAAGCACTAGCTTTTAGGTAGCCAACTTCAATGGACTAGAAAAAGCAGAATACCATGTATTTAAGCCTTTTTTCCTCTCGTGTTTAGTCAGGGTTCAACCAGAGAAACAAAACCATTAGGAGCTATACAAAGGCTGTCTGGAAAGTATCTAGTCATGTAATATGAAAAATAGAGACATTTGTGGCTGGATTTTTGTCTGGATAGCCCTCGTATATTAAGAGATTTATTCCAAGGAATTGGCTTACGCGATTGTGGAGACTGGCTGGGCAAGTACGAAATCTGTAGGGAAGGCTATCGGGAAGGGCAGGCTGAAACTCTTGGGCATGAGCTGAAATTGCTGACCATGGGTAAAATTTCTTCATCTTCGGGGAATCCCCAGTTCTGCTCTAACTAATTATGGCCTTTGATCACCTCTACAAAGTATCTCCATGGCAACAATTTAATGTTTGACTGCATAACTGGGGCCTACCCAAGTTGACATGTAAAATGGACGGACCATCACACCTCTCACAGACCAGCTCTGATGTTAAGGTGAGGGCAGGTAATAGTAACAATGGGAGCAGGCAACTTACAGCAATGGCAGAGGGTAATCCATCAAAGATACAAAACACCATCTATTATATGAATTTACTTACTTATATGAATATCCAGAATAGACAAATCCACAGAGTCAGAAAGGGGATTTGTGGTTGCCAGGGGCTGGGGGCAGTGGGGAATGGGGAGTGACTGCTTAATGAGTATGGGATTTCTGTTTAAGGATAATGTAAATGTTTGGGGGCTGGATAGTAGTGACAGCTGCACAACATTGTGAATGTACTAATGCTAAATTTTATGTGTATTTTCACCATAATAAAAATAATCAAATGCAACTGTTGTTGAACAGTGCTCTGCAAAGCTGACTGCTGTGAGCCTGAAGTTGGAACACACCTCGCATTGAGGGTCAGTAGGATGTAATTTAAAAGTGCCAGTTTACTGTATTTACTTTTGCGGATTCAGGTCCTTGACAAATGGCAGCCTCAACCCTCTCACTCTTTCAGATGGACATTGTTCAAGCCTATTGTTCTGAATCCCCAGCTTATAATGTGAAGCCACAGGCAAGTTTTGCTGAGACAACTTGAAAGTGTATTGAGTAATAAAGATAATACTGGATTGGTGGCTTTCAGAGAGCTGACAGTGGAGATCTTCAAATGCAGGGAGCTTTTGTTTAGAGTGTGCCAATTGGGAAGATGGTCATGAATCTCTGGTCTGTCAGAAAAAGCCTCAAATATTGCTTGGCTATTCTACTTGGGTTCCTAGGATTATTTTACCGCCATGGCTCTTCTCAATAAATGCTGTTCAGATTTGCGCCTTATTGGGAACTGTGATGTGTGTGTGTGTCCTTTCTTTTGTGTATAGCATGAGCTCTTGTTCAGCTTATGGTGGTTGTCAGCATAATGATCCTTTTGCAGTGGTGACAGTTCAGAGAAATGTTTTTCAAATTCGTTGCTACTGACAGACATAGATGAATTCTGAACTACAGTAATGGATCACCAAGAAAATGGGCTCTGACAGTTCCCTGGAGCTTGGGAGTGAAATGTACCTTCCCTGGAAGAGGCTGCATGGGGCACAGATTCAGAGCTGATTTGCTGAGCTGCACAGAGGGAGCCAGTTCCAGATGTCCTTCTGTTTATGTCCACGCTTTTTCCTTCTCAACTGGACACAGCACACAGTTAATGCCCTCAATACAGAGATTTCTCCTTGGAACTATTTTCAGCTTTTTTAGAAGCAACATTAATTATTTGGAGTCACTAAGAAAGAATCTATTTATTGGCATAAGTGGGACTTCTGAGAGAATCTTTGGGAGGTCCTATGTTGGGTTTCTTTATGTCACTTACAAGTTAAAATTAAATTTAGAAGTTACTATTAACCATCATATGTACTGATTTTATAAAGATGATTTTAGCCTTTAACAATATATTTTAGACAAATTTAATTTTTTAAGGTATGAATGTTCCCATCCTTAATAGCTCAATAAATATATAAAAAAGCTAAATATAATTAGATGTGGCCCTTTCTACAAAATTGAATCATTCAACTTAAACATTTAAGTAGGTTGACCAGATAGATGTCCTGTTTTAAATGGGACAGAAACAATAGTACTGTCCTGTTTCAAAAGGTACATATGGTCAGCCTACTGACAGCTTGAATTTAACCCAGTGAGACTAGCCGACCATATGTACCCTTTGAAATGGAACAGTATGGTTGTTTGGTTGTTTTCTGTCCCATTTAAAATGGTATGTTTGGTCAGCCTACATCTAAGGCATCCTTTGACTTATTCAGGTCCCTGAGTCCTACACATGGGAACCTATGAGCAGCTTTATATTTATGGGAGGAAGATTTCTGCTCAAATGTATCTACTAATGGCCTAGTACAGTGTTCAAATGGCCACTGTTAGGGTCCACATTTCAACCTGGCCTATCTCTAGGGAATACTTGTTGAAAGGCAATTATTTATGAGTGTGATGTAATATATTAGATATATTAGATGTGCTAGGCACTCCATACATGTGATTTTTTTCTAACAATTTTGTGAGGTATGTCCCATATCAAATTGACATTCAGAAAGGTGAGTAACTGTGAGAGGATCCAAGATGGTGGAGTAGGTAAATATTGTGTCAATTTTGTTCTGTGAGCACATTAAAATTTCAACTAAATTATTGAACAACTAACCTGGAGAACCATCTGAAATTTAGCTGAATAGAAGTTTTATAACTAAGAATATAAAGATAAGGAGACCACATGGAGACTGGTAGGAGAGGTACAGATGCAAAAGGAGCAAAATCTCTGATGGTGATACAGAATCAAGAGGGATATCTCAGCTGTAGAGCTTCCCCCCAGAGGAACAAGGGACCCCAGCCCCATACCAGGCTCCCTAGCCTGGTGCACTGGTGCTGGGAATAGGAGCCCCACAACATCTGACCATTCAGTTGGGATGGAAGGCTGTGGGAAACCCAGACATCCTCTTAAAGAGCCTGTGCAGACTCAGTCTCTTGCCGGTACTCACCCTGGACTTTGGCAGAGGAACGGTGACTCAGGGGGCATTGGAGGCATATGGGGAACAGACTGAGGTGTGTGGCTTTGGAGCAAGGGCTAGAGGACAGTCACCATTTTTCCTGGGTGGGTCCTTCTCTCACGCAGCTGGGTGCAATCTTTCCTGTGTTGCATCTGTCCCCACATGGCCAAATCTGAACCTATTTGGTCTGGTGAGCTCCAGTTGCTCCACCCTGCTGACTCACTGGGACCTCACCCCATCTAACTCTACCAACACTGGAGGCATTTTCTTCCATGAGCAGCCAGCCCTGCCCACATTGCAGTCTTTCTTGGAAAACTATTTAAGACTGCAGGCCCCAGGCAGGCGGTGACCAGCACTGTGTGCTCTGAGACTTTTGCTGAATAGTTCCAGGCACAACATTAGCACCAACCAGAATCTACAGGGGCACCCAGCACAGGTGACCAGGGAGACCATGCTATGCCACCACAGGGCATGTATTACATAAGGCTATCAAGCACTACTGGGAGTCATAGCAGATCTACATAATACATAGAAACAAACATAGACAGGCATTCAAAATGAGGAAACAAAGAAATGCATCTCAAATAAAAGGGCAGCAGAAAACTCTAGAAGAATGAAATAAGATGGAGGCAAGTAACCTATCAGATAAAAAGCTCAAAATGATAATTATAAGGGTGCTCAAGGAACTTAGTGAAAATTTCAACAGAGAGATAGCAAGCATAAAGAACGACATTAAAAAAGAACCAGTCAGAAATGAAGAATACAATAACTGAAATTCAGAATACAAGAGCAGGAATCTCCAGCAGACTAGATGGAGTAGAGGATCAAATCAGTGAATTGAAAGACAAGATAGCAGAAAACATCCGGTCAGAACAGCAAAAAGAAAAAAGAATCCAAAACCAATGAGGATATTTCAAGGGGCTTCTGGGACAACATCATGCATAACAACATTTGCATCATAGTAGCACCAGAAGGAGAAGAGAGAAAGCAAGGAACAGCGAACCCATTTAAAGAAATAATGACTGAAAACTTCCCTAACCTGATGAAGGAAACAGACATTCAAGCCCAGGAAACACAGAAAGTCCCAAACAAGATGAATTCAAATAGGCCTGCACTAAGACACATTATAATTAAAATGGTAAAGGTTAAAGACAAAGAGAGAATCCTAAAAGCAGCAAGAGAAAAGCAACTATTATAATAGTAACTTATAAGGGAGCTCCCATAAGACTGTCAGTTGATTTCTCAATAGAAACTTTGCAGGCCAGAAGGGAGTGGCAGAAAATATTAATATTCAGCATGATGAAAAGCAAGGACCTTCCACCAAGATTACTCTACCCAGCATGGCTATCATTCAAAATAGGACAAATAAAGAACTTATCGGACAAGAAAAAGCTAAAGAAGTTCATCACCACCAAACCAGTATTACAAGGAATGTTAGAGGGACTACTTTAAGATAGGGGGAAAAAAAGCCAAATTATGAATAATAAAATGGCAATAGCTACATATCAATAATTACCTAAATTTAAATGGATTAAAATCTCCTATCAAAAGACATGGAGAGTGTTGCACTGAGTGGAATGTCAAACAGAGGAAGACAGATGCAAGTTGACTTGTTTATGGGTGAAATACAAACAAGCAGAACCAGAACAGATTCATAGATATAGAACATTTGGTTTGTTGCCAGATGGGAGGAGAGTTGGAGGAGGGGGTGAAATAAAGGGAAGGAATTGAGAAGTTCAATTTTTTGTTTACAAAGTAATAATTATGGGGATATAGAGTATATAATGTGGGAATATAGTCAATAATGTTGCAAAAACTATGGGTGGCATCGATGGGTACTAGATTTGTTGGGGTGATGTGAGGAGGGTGGGAAGGATGGATGAAACAAAGGAAGAAATCAAGAAGTACAGTTCATAGTCACAAAATAGGGATATAAAGTACAGCATAGGGCATACAGTCAGTAACATTGTAATAACTATAGATAGTGTCAGATGGGAACCAGATGTATTGGAATAAGGATTTTATAAGTTACATAAATGTCTCATCACTATTCTGTACACCTGAAACCAATATAATATTTTATGTCAAATGTAATTGAAAAATAAAATTAAATGAGGAAAAAAAAAAAGAAGAAAGGTGAGTAACTTGCACAAGGTCACGCAGAAGGTAACTGACAGTGTTGACATCAAACCCAGGATAGTCTGAACCTTAAATCCTGTTACTTTCCATTGTATCATGCTAACTAGGATTTTCAGGATTTTTAGCCACAGAGCTAATATCCAAGTCTGTTTGAGCTGCCGTTAACAAAATACCACAGACTGGATGGCTTAAAAACAACAGAAATGTATTGGTAACAGTTCTGGAGGCTGGAAGGCTAAGCTCAGGATGCCAGCGTAGTTGTGTGAGGGCTTTCTTCAGGGTCACAGACTTCTCTTTGTGTCCTCACATGGCAAAAGACTTTCTTTTATAAGGGCACTCATCCCATACATAAGGGCTCCACCCTCATGACTTAAGCACCTCCCGAAGGCCCCACTTCCAAATACCATCATCTTGAGAGTTAGGATTTGAATATATGAATTTTGAGGGCCCACAAACATTCAGACTGTAGAAAATGGTCACCAGAATATGGGGCATAGGCCACTTACAGTTTTAAAGACAGGAGCACAATCCAGGGAAGTTTTCTGATAAGAAGACCTGGACAATGGTAAGTAAGTCACTTAGAATGTTTCTGTTCTCTTAGAAAACACAGCTGAAGCATAACCTCTGCTTTCCCATGTATCATGTTCCACAGTTAACCATGCCTTCCTCTGTTCTCCTTGTACACCCACCCATATGTTCGTAGTCACACTTGTCGTACTTCATTGTGTCTGTCACAGATCCTGGCACAGAATAAGACCTTAATGAATGCTTATTGAATTAATCAGGTTAAGGCATCCAGGTACATTTTGGAAAATGGGAGGAGAATGGGCAGGTAAAGTAGGAGACCAGGGACCAGCTAACTGGACTTGAAGATGAGCCACGTATTTCTGTTTGCCTGAGGATGGATCAGCTGGCACCTGAAATATAAATGCAGTGACAGACTTGATGATAAAATCTAGGCTTTCTAGTCATTGTATTTTCCACTGTGGGTAGGGAGGGGGTTGATTTCTACAATGGATTTTTTATTTAAGTAAGTGCTTTCTTTGTGTGCTGTGTGTGTTTATACATTCAATACATTTTTGCCCAAGAATTTTGCCCAAGAAAACAAAGCAAGAATTTGCAGAAAAAATTCAGAGAGAGTGGAAATGGGGAGATCATCTGCTCTGAAGATTCCAAAGTCCTCATTTTAGCCTCTGAGCTAAGGAATGGGCAACTACAACCTGTGGGCCAAATCCCACTTGCTGTTCATTTTTGTATGGTTGCATAAAAACTGAGCTAAAACTTATTTTTACAATTTTCAGTGGTTGAAAAAAATCAAAATAATATTTTGTGACAGCTGAAAATCATGCATAACTCACATGTAAGTGCCCATAAATAAAGTTTTATTGGAACCCATCCATATCCATTCATTTATGTATTATTTGTGGCTGCTTTTGTGGTACCAGAGCAGACTTGAGTAGTTGCAACAGTAACCATATGGCCCACAAAGGCTCAAATATTTACTATGTTTTGTTTGTTTGTTTTTGTTGTTGTTTTTGCAGAAAAAGTTTGCCAGTCTCTGCTCTAAGCCATAATAGTGTCATTCTCATGTAAGGCTGGTGGGAAACAGGAGCATTTTAGCAGAGCATATTGATTTGATTTATAGATTTCTAATGATTATTGGTGTTATTTTAATTTGTGTTAGCATGAAGGGCCTGGGATTATTGTTGTACCTTGTGAAGGCACATTCTAAATAGCATCTGGAAAATCTCTCATGATTGATTTTGGTAAAGTGGCTTCAATTTTTACACTGCTTTTGAACTTTCCCATCTGAAAGTGAACACTAACAGGAAAGGGTGAGATGGGTAATAGCATCCCTTGGCTGCATGCTACCTCATGGCTGCCCTGAGGATTAATGAGGTAATGCATAGGCAGCACTTTCTGCTTCCCAAGGAAAGATGCTACAAAAGAATAAGGCATTATTGGTAACACACAGAGGGCCTTCGGGTAAGGGTCACCTCTGACTCTCGAAATAATGGGTTTCTACTAAAACAATTTAGACTTAATGATTAAACACATGTTTGTAATGGGGCGAAAGTAGCAAGAAAATTTTGGAGCAATGAGAGAGACCATTGTGATTTCAAGATACATAAATCAGTATCAGTGTTAGAAAAAAACAATTTCGGACAGATGCTTCTGAGAAATAAAAGTGAGGGAGCAGGAAGAGTAGGAGAAGAAAGGGGGAAAGCCAATAAAGTGTGTATTCCTGGGATGGTTAACTTGTGGACAGCTGGGCTCCAGCTGTTCCCCAGGGGACCCTCTGAGGCATTGTGTAGAATAAAGCTCAGATTATCTTTGATAAGGAGGTTGGAATTATTGGGCTCACTGTATGATAAAAGTGACTATTGCCAGGTTTTGAGGTCACGAATCTTACCAGGAGCTTTGCCTAAGTAGTTTTGTTTAATTCTGAAAAAAGCCTAGAAAGGTATCTTTAGTCATATTTAACAATGAGAAACTGAGGAGTTAGTGTGAATTACATAAAGTGACATAGTGTTAGGCCTGTGATACAGATCTAGGCCTGCCTGGCAGGTGGAAGACTCATTCCTCTGTGCTGTGTAAGAATGTAACTGTCTCCTACTAAAATTGGAGTTGTTTCTAATTTTTAATGTCCAGAGGATGTGTGTATGTTGGGAGGTTATGCTGCAGTGATAATCCCAGAATCTTGGTGATTTAACCACAATTTATTTCTCTTACTTTGTGTCCATGCGATGGCAGGGTGGCTTCATGTTGATACCATCCTCAGCTGGGGACCCAGGCAGATGGAGCAGCACTGTCTAGCAGTGCTGGCTCTAAGATGAGGCAAGTGAAGCACCTGTGGTACTCTTAGGGCCATGCCGGTGCCAGCCTTGCATTCACACGACAGAGAGTGAATGCCTCCTAAAGTGGGTACCATTGGCACCTGGCTTCCTTTACTGCAGTCCAGTCCAAATGGCAGAGGGAAGAGGGCCTGGTGAAGCATGTGTAGCCTCATAAAGCTTTCACTCAGGGTGACACGCTATTTCTGTTCACATTTCATTGAAAAAGAGGGAAGGACACCAGATATTGGTGAGCAATAAATAATAGAGTCTCCCAGAGTAGGTTTGATTTAATTCATTTTTATAAACTTCCTCCTTTTCTTGTTAATAGGTTAACAAGTTTAAGCTATTAAACAGATCATCATGCCTTGGAATTCAAATGTGGACTTTCCTGTATAGTCTCATGAAAATTCAGAGTAACCAAGGGCTGCAGCTGAAAGTTCCTCTATCTGAGTATTAGAACTAAAGTAACAAGGAGGGTGCTCTGTTCCTACCTTCCCCTATACCCCCAGCCAGTGATTCAAAGCTAATCTTGGGATTTAGCCATTTCCTAGATGATGTGGGAGAAAGAGGAGACCAGCAGTTATTACCCAGATATTTCATCTGGAACGTGCAATAAGAGCCTTTGGCAATAGGCACAGTTTGATAATAATACAGCGTGATACCACGTGGTGAGGGGCTTGTTTATCAGTAGTTGCCCTTTTCAACTTGCGATCCAGCAGCTTATTTTGTTGTGGGTTGTGTTTTCTCTGTGACCTGGAAACAAACCAAACAGAGTAAATGTAAAAGGGACATTAGCTCACCCCTCCCACATGCATTTCAAAGAGGTATTGCAAGAAGAAAAATGACTTTGAATAAGTAACAGCAAAGCTGATAGTAGATTTTAGATTTTTATGTCTGCTTAGCCCTGTTCAGGAGTCCAAAGAACCCACATCTTCTACCAAAATTCTCTCCTTCTGTGGGGGTGGAAAATGGTATGGTACAGTCAAGGTTCAGGGTTCAGATTTTGGTGTTTGGGGAGAGGGAAAGGTGTCAGGAGTTAGGGAATAATATTACAGTGAAAAGCTATTGCATCCTTGCATTTTTGTGTACTCTATCATGCACAAATTGTAAGAATGGGCAGGTCATTTCACTTTGCTTTCTTCACTTGTAAGATGAAACTGGAGGAGAAGATTGTAGCCCCAAATTTGGTGATGAATAAAGGAAGAGAGTGTCATCAGTTCAAAGTGATAGCAGGACTGAGAATTTTTTTTTTAGGCTAGTAGAAACTTTAGGATATTTGTACTTAAACTTAAAAGAAGTAGTTAGTTGAGAGAGTTACTGAAGGTACAGCAGAAAGAACATTTCTGTCATAGCAAGGTGGTGAAGAGGTGGAAAGGTGCATCAGAAGACCAGAGTGGCAGATTCAATTCTGTAATGTGGGGATGCTCCCCATTCCAAGCTGGAGGGAGTTCACAGGAGATGAGGAGAATGTAGCAGCATCGAGAAGATAAAAAGCCTTGTGCCAGCTGGTCATCTGCCCAGAGTGTGTTGGCAGGGAGGAGAGATGGACATACTAAAGAGCAGAGAGAAAGTCTGGAACAACTGTATGGAGAGTGATTAAGAGAGTTACCCAGAGCAGAATAGAAACATTTTGGAGCATAACAACGAGTTAAATGAAGTTAAATAACAGGAATTGTGCTGGACCCAGTCACTGTATTTTTCATAACTTGACACATCAGGACAAGATAGGGTAGGGTGGGTCTAAATTTAAGAAGAGACACCTTGGAGTGATAGCCCTTGCAGCTTGACTTGCTCAGAAAACAGTTTGAAGTTCCCTGTGTTCTCTATGAAGGACTAGAGAAGGCACAGGAAAAGAAGTTTTGAACGTGCAGCAACACTGCGGCAAAAACAATACTCAGCAAAGACTTACTAAGACCTGTGAGTAGTTAAAATGAAGTTGGAATTACTTTTTCTTTTTTTAAGAAAGTTGAGGGAAAGGTGGTCAGAGTGGTAGACTGTGAGCCCAATGAGGCAGGACCAAAGGCCTCCTTTATTTTTATGTCCTAGCCTTTAGCATGTTGTCAGGCACATAGTGGATGCTCAGTCAATCTTTATAGAAGTAAATCAAACTGAATGTTATTCAAGATAATGACAAAAAATGGAGACAGGGAAAAAATTCTGCAATGTCTGGACTTTAGACAAGGTTGACATGTGCAAGTCTCATCTCATTCAAAGAGGTAACCTATTATAGATCCTTTTGCCAAGCACCCTACTATGGGCTTTCCTATCCTCTCTTTATGACTGTCTCCACAAACAAGGAATACATTCCCTAACTATACCAGCTGTACTTCCCACTTCTATAGGAATGGTTTCTGCTATCAACTTAATATAAAATTATATCCTCCAGCTCTCATGTATGAATATATTTTATGGTCATGGCTTTGACTACATTCTCGTTAAAATCATTCCTAGAAATTCATTAAATATAATACAGAGAAACGAAACAGAAATGAGAATCCAGCTAATTTGTATTAGAGATGGGTGAATCCATTTGTGGATTACTGAATTTTGAAAAATAGCCAACAAAGAGAAAACAAATAAATCAAACAGCCAGCACTGCCGAACGCAGGGTTTGTTTGTTTTTTTCCATCTATTTTGCTAAGTGTGGGTGGTTGTTAATTACATATTTATGACACTACTTCATAGCTTAATTATGAATGTCCTGAAACATGTTTTCTAAATGTAATGAGGCCTGGACTGCATGGGGCCTTCTTGCTCCATTATTCTGCCATTGAACTTTATCTGAGAATTAGTTTAAGTTTGCTGTGGAGTTTGTGAATTCATTATATTGGGGTGGTTTTGGCTGGATTCTCATGATCAAACTAAAATACCAGAGAGATAGTCTTAATTTTTGAGAGTTTTTATGAAGTTTCCACTTTTACTGCATACAAATAATACATTTGTATTATAATCAAAGAGAACTGTTTTCATGTTGAGTTCTGAGGGGCTTCTTTTATGGGCTGTAAATGTCAGGGCAACCCTTCCTTTCCAGTTTAGGAGTTAGATGATCTATGTTCCACGTGTAACTTGAGCGCACATTTTTCTTATCTTTCTATTTACAAATTAGAGAACTGGTTTGTTGTTATACTAGAGCTTCTATATCTTAAGATGGGATTCGATTTTAACCCCTGTCTAGTACTAGTATTGGGTCAGATAAAACGGGCTGTCGATGGCTCTGGGACAATTGTCAGATTTTGAGCAGGCAGAAGAGGGAAACTGCTATCTTATTGATGACCACAGCTGAAACTAGTGGATTTGGAAACATCAGCAAAATGGATATGTGCTTTGCGACTTGAAAATTCTAAAGCTTTTCACATAATATTAGAAAAAAATATTTGTATTTTGGTTTAATTGTTATTGTTTTGGGCTGCCTGGACAAATAAAATTGTGTTGTCCTGACTTGCAGAAGAAAGTAGCTATTGGTGAGGGATTGCTAGGGCTTAAGTGGGAGAGAGTATCTCACAGTAATTATTTTTTTATTATTTTATCTAAAGACACAGGGAGAGTGGGTTCCCTGGTGGTATAGTAGCTAGGCTATGATGCTCTCAACACCATGGCCCAGGTTCGATTCCCAGCCAGGGAACTACACAAAAAGCTAAATAAATAAATAAAATAAAGACACAGGGAGAAAAATGTATATACTGAGGGTGCCAAAAATATATTATACACATTTTAAGAGATGTTACCTATGTATTACATAAATATTGGTGGTAACCACTTTGAGCACCTCTTATAATTGTAGAAGTCAAACATGACTTGTATTCATCTTTTGTTATTGGTATATATTGAGTATTACAGTTTTAATATAGTCTTTTCCTTTCTTAAAATGTGTATACATATTTTTGGCACCCTCTGTATGTAATGGTCCTTTTACTAGAAGGAGCTGTATCCCCCAGGTTTCCTTTCCCCTGATACTTCTTAACTTTAATCCTTTAACCCAGAAGCATTAAGAAATTTATCATTGTAATTCTTTGGCTACCATTTCTTGCCTGTGACCTACCTTTCATCTCATTGAGCACTTAACTGTGCTTGCTAGGTTGCTTATCCATGAAGAATTATACTGAGTGAAGCTGTCAGCTCATTAGCAGCAGGGCATGTAATTTAGGTGCATTGTGGAATTCAGGAGGACTGAATTAGGAGGCCTTGCCATACAGCCTTTGCTGTGGGTCCTACACTTTATTTTCCCCAGCAGGACAATGTAGGTTTGTATAACATTTTTCTTTTGGTTGAAACCTCTGTTCAGCTTGTTCCAAAAGCTGTGACAGAGAAAGGAAGGAAGGGACCTGGATGATTAAGTGTGGGACTTTTAAAACTCTGATTTTACCTTAGCAAGAAGTTTCAGGGGAATCCGGTCAAGATGGTAGAGTAGGTAAACTCTGTGCTCGCCTCATTTTATGGCCACACCAAAATTACAACTAGAGAACAACCATATGGAGAAGTGCCTGAAGTTTAACTGAACCGAAGTCCTACAACCAAGGATATATAGAACCAACCACCTTGAGACTGGTAGGAGGGGCAGGGACACAGAACTAGCTGGTCCTACACCTGAGTATGACTGTTAAAAATGGAGTGAGATATCTCAGCTGCAGAGTTCCTCTGGAGAAGTGAGGGGTCCCAGCACCACATCAGGCTCACCAGCCCAGGGTTCCAGTGTCAGGAAGAGAAGTCCCCATAACTTCTAGTGGTGAAAACTACCAGAAATTGGAGCTGAGTAAGATGTGCTTCTGGACTCGTAGGCATTCCTCTTAAAGAGCCTGGACACACACTTACTTGCTGATGTACTCACTTACTCTGAGCTTTAGCACTGGGGCAGCAGCTTGAAAGCCTGCAGGGACATACAGGGAAGAATTAAATCACCTGGTTTCAGGGCAATGGCTAGAGAGGCAGCTTTCTCTTAGACAGAAATACCTGAAGAATCCATTATTTCTTTGTTGAACCCTCATACTTCTTGTTTTGCAGGTATAGGTTGGCACCATATCTGAGTCTCTATCAACCTAGCTAACAGGTTTGTTTACACTGCCCTGGTGATTCCACCCAACTTTTAGGCACAACCCAGGGGCTTTCAGTGGCTTTTCCATACAAATGGCTCATGCTGCAGACTTTCCTAAAATCTCTCAAAGGTTCCCCAAATCCAAACGAGCAGCATCTGGATTTAGCATATCCTGAACCTCTGGTTGAGCAGCCCCACACTTGGCACTAGTAGCAACAGACTTTAGTTTATGGCTTGGCTTCTTGAGGCCCCTCCAAGCCCAGGCCAGGTAGTGGCCATCTGTAGATTTCTTTGTGGCTCATGCCTGTTGGCCCCAGGTAGGGCACAATCTGCAGCTGAACCTGGCCTATGGCAAGGCCCCTTCCAGGAGGCCCTAGAGCTCACACACCAGCTTTGGACCAAGCCGGAGCATCACCTGGCCACCTCCAAAGACAAACACCCAAAGGGCAGACTAGGGAGGAACCAGAGCCTCACTAAAGCAAATCTTGTTCTGAATGGTCAGCTCCTGCACTACAGCTTCTCTACTGTAGTCATGGCCAGTCCTCACAACCAATCAGCCTAAGGGTCAGTCTTTCCCACCGATGTGCAAACAACATCCAGGCCTCAACTACAACAGGAAGGCACACACAATTCACATAAGGGACAAACCTGCAGCACCCAGCTCACATGATCAGGGAGACTGTGCCTCTGGCCCTCACAGAACACCTACTACCTAAGACCACACTACTAAGACCAGAAGACATATAAGCCTGATAAGAATACATAGAAAAAAACACAAGGAGGCAGACAAAATGGGGAGACAAACATATCCCAAATGAAAGAAAAGTACAAAGCTCCAGAAAAAGAACAAACAAGCTGGAACAAGCAATCTACCAGATACAAAGTTCAAAACACTGGTTATAATGATGCTCAGCAATCTCCAGGAGAACTGCAATGAAGGGATAGGAAACATAAAAAGACCAGTCAGAAATGAAGAATAAAATAACTGAAATGGAGAAAATTTTAGAGGGAATCAACAGTAGACTAGATGAGGCAAAGGGTCAAATCAGCAATTTAGAAGACAAGGTAGCAAAAAATACCCACTTAGAACAGAAAAAAAATCCAAAAAAATAAGGATAGTTTGAGGACCCTCTGGGACAACATCAAGTGTACCAACATTTGCAACATTGGGGTACAGAAATAGAAGAGAGAGAACAAGGATTTGAAAACCTATTTGAAGAAATAATGATGGAAAACGTCTATAACCTGATAAACGAAATAGACATACAAGCCCAAGAAGCACAGAGAATCTCAAATAAGATGAACCCAAACAGGCCCCCACCAAAACTCATCATAATTAAAATGCCAAAAGTTAAAGACAAACTCTAAAAAACAACAAGAAAAAAGTAGCTAATTACCCACAAGAGAGTTCTCGTACGACTATGAGCTGATTTCTTAACAGAAACTTTGCAGGTCAGGAATGATTGGCACAAAATATTCAATGATGAAAAGCGATGGCCTACAAATGTGATTATTCTACCCAGCAAAACTATCATTTATAATATAAGGAAAGATAAAGAGCTTTTCAGAGAAGAAAAAGCTGGAGTCCATCACCCAAAACAATATTAAAAGATATGTTACAGGGACTTCTTTAAGATAAAAAGAATATGAATAATAAACTGGCAGTAACTACATATCTATCAAAACTTTGTTTAAATGTAAGTGGTTTAAATGCTCCAAGCAAAAGATAGAGTTGTTGAGTGGATAAGAAAACAAAACTCTTACACATATTGCCTACTTTTACAAACTGAAAGTAAAGAGATGTAAAAAGATGTTTTGTGAAAATGGAAATGAAAAACAATCTGGTGTAGCAATACTTAAAGCAAACAAAATAAACTTTAAAACAAAAGCTGTAACAAGAGACGAAGAAGGACCCAGTAATTCTACTTCTGTTATTTGAAGAAACCCCACTACTTTGAAGAACATGTGCATCCAGATGTTCATTGCAGCATTGTTTACAATGGCCAAGATGTGGAGGCAGCCTGGGTGTTCGTCGATGGATGAATAAAGAGGAGGTGGTACATATACGCAATAGAATATTGCTTGGCCATGGAAGGGAATGGGATCTTGCCATCTGTGGTGGCATGAATGCATCTGGAGTGTATTGTGCTGAGTAGAGTATGTCAGAGAAAGACAGCTGCAATGTGATTTTGCTTATATATGGAATCTAAAGAAAAAAAACAGAAACAAACTCATAGATACAGAAAACATTTTGATTTTTGCCAGATGGGGTTCGGTTTGGTGGGGTAGATGAAAAGGGGAAGGGATTAATTACAAATTGATAGTTACAAAATAGTCATGGAGCTATAATGTAAAGCATAGGGAATATAGCCAATAATATGGTAATAACTATGTATAGTTAGTACCAAGTGGGTACTAGAGTAGTCAGGGAGAATACTTTATGAATTATATAAATGTCTAACCACTATGTTGCATACCTGAAATTAATACAAAATAATATTGAATTTTCAAATGTAATTGAAAAATTTTTTAGAAAGAGGAGGAGAAAGTAAAGGGGACTAAGAGGTTAAAATTTCTAGGTACAAAACAAATAAGGCATAAGGATGCCATGTACAGCATAAGGAATATAGTCAATAATTTTGTAATAGCGTGGTATGATTGCTGGATAATACAGTAGATTCTCAGTTAACTGCACCCACGAGGATTGGTAGATGCCAAATAAATGTAAGTAAACTCTCCATTAACAGGAACTCAAGCTTTTTGCCTGTTGATTGAGAGTGTTGGTTGCTTGAGTTTCAGTTAATGGAGAGTTCCCTGTATTATGATAGTGTGGTACAGTTCCTGGACTTAACCATCGTGATTACTCCTAAAGAAACCAATCCACCTGCTTTATTCCATTTTTTTTCATAACTCTCCCATTTTCAACTCTGCACTTCCCATAACATTAAACTGGGTTACTAACAAGGACACATGTTTTTTTTCCCTTGGTGTTACCCACAGAAAATGGGGGCATTTGGCATTAGCCTATCATCTGCCATTGTCTTACTATTATCATAGCTGCCTGCCTTCATCTTCTGTTTTAAACTGTTTGCCATTATCTTTTCCCTGCTCACTGTTCCCCAGAGTGCTTCATTGTCATCTGGAATACTTACTAAAAATGCAGATTCTTGGGTGCTACCCTTAGACTACTGAATCTGAATCTGTAGGATTTGGCCTAGGAATCTGTTTCTTTATAGCATATTGGGTGATTCTCATGTAGATTACAGCTTAGGAACTATTGGTTAATATGTAGGGTGTTTGATATTGGATGTTGGAAAGGACAAGAACATTGGTGGCAGGATGTCAGGACAGCACAAAATCATCCATTCTTTGATTTACACACTCATTCAACATACAGTTTGTGGACACTTTTGTGTGTCGGGCTCTGTCCTAGGTGTTGCGGGTAGGGCTTAGGTATCAGAGGTATTCAACAAAATCAAGACCCTACCTTCATTAAGTTTGCATTTTAATGTGAAAGACTGACTATGCACAAGTAAAAAATATGTTTTTTCAGGTAGTGATAATTGCAATGAATAAAGTGTGAGGAAGTTTTCATATAGAACTTATTAGCGTATCACCAAATATTAAGAGCCCACGGAAAGGGAGACGCTAGATGAGGTCTCTGAAGCCAGTCATCTTCCCAGTAGGGTAGCACAGGATAACACTGGAAGTTTTTTCCTGATAATATCCCTGCTACTTTTCTTGGAATGTTGGTTGTCATGGTGATAAGATGGGGCTGAACTGCCTGCGGGTTATGAAAAGTTGCATTGTGAGAAGGGATTTTTACTCTATAAAAGCTTTTGTCAAAATATACTCCTTGAATGGACATCAAGGAGGTAATAAAGTTGGCCAAGTGTCTTCAGGCCAGTCTCTATTACCCTGGCCTGGCAGGGGAGCTATGACTATATTCCTCCTCATTAGTTCTAGCATATATGGTGAATTATGTTATTTTTAGTCATTTTACCAATAATATTTATACATCTACAATTCACAACATAAATGTTTTCTTTGAAAGTCCTAGGAGTCCTGCAAAACATGTTAGCATTATTTTGATATGCAGTATGCCTAGGTTAAGGCTTTAAAATTTTGATACATGATTTAGTATAACACTTTGTTTTCTTATTGGAAATTTTTCTTGGTGAGGACATAAAGGAAATATCACAAATTGACTATAATTTCCCAAATATCTGGACAGTTTCCAGTCCAGCTATGTTAGGACTGAAGGAAGTTTGAAAATATCCCAAACTTTTGTAGGTGAGAGAAGGCTAGATGCATTGTAACATCTTGTAAAGTTCTATGCCTTGTTTAATCATAGAATAGGAAGTAAGAATTTGTTGACTCACCAGTCATCCTCCCAGGTGTCTACTTTAAACTAGTCCTACGCAAGTTGACCAAGAGATCTAGATCATGGGGTGCTATAAAATGCTGTACACATCTTGCAAAACACACTTAATTGTTAAAAGTAATTTTTTATTTCCTTGCTTATTTATCTCTTAGAGAGGGACATAGCTCCATTCATAGGAAAAGGGAGGAAATCAGTTTTGGATGTCTCACAAAGGCACACATAAGTAGGAGGAAAATGAAGAGTTTAAGGAAGGGAGCATTTCAAATGGAATGCTTGGAAAAGCATCTCTTCATTACAATATCTTTTTAGTCTTTAGAAACAATTTTTAAAGAGATGACAGAAGCCTCATTGTGTGGAATATTTAAAAACATCTATTAGCTTTTCTGAAGAATCAGCTTGCACCTGTGAGGAACTGGATCAATTCATATAAGTTGACTCTTTCACGATGTCTGTGACAGTTGGCAAAACAGTGACTACTCCACCTTTCACCCCCAGCCCAAGTTGTCAATGTCTTCTCAGCATTACATAGCTTCTGGGAAGGACAAATATGTATATTCTTTAAAAAAAACTAATAATATTTTCTATCTCTGTGTCTTCTTGATAATAATAGTTACGTTTTTATTTGCCTTTGACTTAGACACCTAGAGTTTACTTGCCTGTGGCTTCTTCAATTTACGTAAAAATTCCATCTTGTGAAAATAAAATAGATGCAGCACTGCACTAGAATTCTGAACTTCCCAAATAAAATTTACTTTCAGTCTAATCTTTTAGAAATATTAACTCTTTTGGGGTATAATAAAATACACTTATTTCAAGTGTACAGTTGAGAGCTTTGACAAACTATATACCTAAGTAACACTATCACAATCAAGAGGTGATAGTGGCTATTTCTACCACTCTCAAAACTTTCCTCCTGCCCCTTTGTGGTCATACCCCTCATCCTGGACCCAAGCAACCATGGATTTACTTTCTATCATGGTAGATTAGTTGACATTTTTTTGAATTTTAGAGAATTGGAATATGCAGTGTGTAGTCTTATGCTCCTTTTGTAGAACATGCTTTTCAGATTTATCAAAATTACTGTTTTTCAGTAGCCCATTTTTTTCATTGCTGAATAGTATTCTGTTGTATGGATGTACTACGTTTGTTACCTACTGATGAGCATTTATGTTGTTTGCAGGTTTTAGCTATTATGAATAAATTTGCTGTGAGCATTCATGTACAAGTCTTTGTGTAAACATGTTTTCACTTTTCTTGGATAAATAGCAAGAAATGGAATTTCTTAGAGATAGGGTAAGTGCATATTTAACTTCTAAGAAATTGTTAAATTCTTTTCCAAAGTGGTTGCATCATTTTACCTTCCTACCAGCAATGCTTGATTGAGTTCCACTTTCTCCGACGTCTTTGTTCATACTTGGTGTTGCCTTTGATTATCGCCATTAAATGGATATATGGTGGTATCTTGTTTTAATTTGCATCTTTTAGTGTGCTTATTGGCTACCAGTATATCTTCTTCAGTGAAGAGTCTTTTCAGATCTTTTCTAAGAGTTTAGCATGAGAGTTCTTCACATATCCTTCATACCAGTCCTGTGATTTATACATAGACCTTGAATATTTTCTCCCAGTCTATGATTTGCCTTTTCATTTTTCTTAATGGAGTCTTTCCAAGAGTTCAATAAATGTTTTTCTTTTATGCTTTGGGTTCAATTTATTCTTAAGTGTCCTAACACATCATCCAATGTATTGCTGCTAAATTCTGAAACCAGGAATCAATCAGATCAGGTGAGAGTGCTGACTTTTATTTTATAAACTTAGCACAAAAGTTTTGAAAGAAATAGTGCCAGGTACCCTGGAGATACAGACCTTGCTGTTTCCTTTCAACTTCAGTCCAACCAAGTCTACTTCTAGGTCAAGCTACGAAATTTAGATTGATTGGCAGATCCCTGGTACTGCTCCAGGACAAAGCCAAGTCTCCAAATTGTCTCTGAAGGAACTTGAGGTAGTATGGGGGAATTGTGCATACTTCCTGGACTTCCTCAGTGTAGACTTGTCTGAACCAGAGCAAACTGCCAACATTGGAGAATTTCCCTTATAAGTATGCCTATCAATTTTTAATTTCTTGAGCATGAAAATAGTATCATTCCTTATTTTAGGAGGCTAGGACCATCTTTGTAAATAAACTACTTTTTTTTCTTTTAAATCTTGATAGAATAAACTATATTAATTGTCCAAACTGGCAGCAAGAAAGTGGGACATCCAAGGAGAGTGGTACATGAACACACTATCTGATGAACTTTCCTATAGTTAATGCTTTTAGGACAAGATCTAATAGATTAGAAAGCCAGTCACCCAACTATCTGGAGGAAGTCACAAAGTTTCATTAAATGTATAGATCCAATTTGAACTCTAGGGGAAATAGAGGTATGGGAAAAGAGCTTCTCAGGAGTTACTGCTCTGTTATGTAGAGGAAACAATGAATGTGGGAGGAGCTTCAGCTTGGGACCCTCAATCACAGTGCTGTCCCAGGTTTTATCAGATCTTGTGCTTATCATGATAGGAAATGCTATAGTTAAGAATGTATTGGGCTGGTTATATGAAAATCCTCTGATTAGAGCAAAAACATTGAATTCTGCCCATGACATAGATTTAATGGGAAAAAAGTCTTACTTCTGTTTGTTGATTCATAAAGTCTTACCTGTTTCATCATGATATACAAGTAAATCATATTATTAGTAAGCATAGTGATTAAGAGCACAAGATCTAAAATCAGACTGATTGCGTGCTCACATCGACAGCACATATACTAAAATTGAAAAGATACAGAGATTAGCATGGCCCCTGCACAAGGATGACATGAAAATTTGTGAAGTTCCATATTTTCATATAGTAGTTAGTGCTTATCTGAAGGTATGCGGGGAGAGGGTAAGAGAGAAGGGATGGGATTTTCAATATATGGTGATGGAAAGAGAACTGACTCTGGGTGATGAATATATAACACAACACACAGATGATGTATTATAGAATTGTACATTTGGAACCTATGTAATTTTAACTAACCAATATCATCCCAATAAATTTAACAATAAAAACAGAAAGAAAAAAATAAAGATAACTTGCTGTGTTAGATCCTCATTGGAGCAACCTGAAGACACATGGGGCCTTTTTATTATTATTATTATTATTATTATTATTATTATTATTATTATTATTATGCTGTTGGATAGAATGCTGCAGTGGCTGCCTCTGAGCACGTCAACTTCCCTATAGATGTCTGTGGGTTCTCCTGGGGTGGGTAACTTGAAGCATGATTACTGGGTCAAAGACGATGCAGTACATGTTTTGATAATCTGAGAAAAATAACAACTTTGTATTTTTATTTTCCAAGAACTCATGAGTCTTAATAAATTTCTTTTTTTGTTGTTGTTGAAGTGCAAAGTGAAAAATAAAATAAAATCAGACATTGCTTTCCCACCATAACTCCATCACTTATCAGCTGTGTGACCATGAACATGTCATTGTATCTTCTTTGAACCTCAAGTTTCTCAACTGCAAAATGGGGATATAACAGAACCCATCTCATATAGTTTTCTTATGAAGATTCATTCAGATAATTCATGGTGAGTCCTTAATAAATATTAAATATTATTTACTTCAAATAATATATGTATACAGATATATATGTAGGTAGGTTGAGAGATAAAAATTAAGAGATGTTAGATGCAGACATGGGAAATAATAATCCAGCATATGATAATTGGCAATTGTGCAGAAATTTTAAGAACAAATGGAATATAAACAGTATTCATATTTACAAATAAGAGAAAACATTTCAGTGCTTAAGAAAAATCTGAATCTGTAGATTGAAAAGATTTACCATGTTTCAGGAAAAATTAATGAAAATAGGTGTAATCTAAACGTATCTGCTTGATAGTTTTAAATTTCAAGAGTAAAGTAAAAATCTGGCAAACATTCCATAAGGGAAAACAAATTTCTACGAAAGAATAAAAGTTAAGTTTAGCCACAGAGCTGTCCATAAGATAAAGCCATGTGTCAATAGATTTTTAAGAGAAATGGTTGTGACTGAGAAATTCTAACCATATATGACTGAAGAAATCAGAAAAACATTCTTAACTTTGGAAGGGGTTAGAAAAATATGTTATTTTGATACAATCCTGAAAATTTTACTTATAGGTATTCTCTAGCCAAGAAAAAAATGAATAAAAACAAAGAAAGCAGAAAGGGGGATTTAAAAGGAATTGTTATAAACATTGAAATTATTTGCGTAGATTTAATTCTTAACTGTTCAGAATGTTTACTGAGTAGAATGTAATTGTAATAGATAAATCATAAGGGAGAAGATAAATACTAGTTTAGTATTTTTAAACTTTAGAAAATCCTCAATTATTTTTAAAAATAGCAAGTGTGAGGAATAGTAAGGAGAAAAAGAATAAATATCTTCATTTTTTAGCCTCAAGAGATAGAGTTATTAAGTACTGTTTATTCTCCTACTGATAATTAGTGTCATAGGCTCAATGTGTATTTTAAAGCTAAAAGGTAGAATAAATAGAACTATAAGTACAACAATACCTTTCAAGAGGCATTGAAACTGCAAATTGGCAGGTATATTACAGGTGAATTTTAATACACAAATTATACCTCAATAAAGCTGTTTTTAAAAAATATCTTTTGCAACATGATAAAAATCATAAAGCATGATGATTAGATTAAAACCCTACATTCACTTATGATCATATTCAGGTTATAACTGTGAGTTAAAGTGAGTGCTTCTATTTCCAGACCAAGATGTACAGATCAAGTCAATTAATGAGATTTCAATAGAATGCTGTATGTAAGAGCAGATGTTAAACATGGTGACTCAAAAAGGTCTACTGCTATTGAGCTTCTATAGCATTTCTGCTTTATGCTCAAATTTTCTTTCTTTTTTTTAAATGTCCATGTTATGCTATTCAGTACATAAAGATCCATGACTATTATTTATTTTGGGCTATCCCCTTTATCAATATAAATAATCCCCTTCCCCCATTTATTGTTTTTGACCTTCCTTCCATTCTGTTCTGAATGAGCCCTTCCTCTGTTCCTTTCTTCCTTTCTTCTTTCTTTCCTCTCCTCCTCCCTTCCTTTGTTCAACATTCAGCATTGAATGTTTACTCTGTATCAGGCACTTACTACACTCGTTCTGGATATCCTTGTTCTCAGTTTTCTCATCTGGATAAAATTGTAAGTAAAACAGTGTTTTTGCTCTCATGGAACTTAAAAATCTAATGACAAATTAAGATTGTAATTCCTGTTTTCCTTGTTCGCTTGATAAATCTCGGTTTATCCGTTTATTATAAAATGAATAACGTTAAGTTGATTTTGACTTGAAAAAAGTCCAGTCTCTTTCATTGAAAGCTTAATATTGGGTGAGATATGATTGCTTCTACCAGAACCGATGCACTGGCATGATGAGAGACACTAATTTGATTAAAACTGCCGAAGATCAACATAAGAGTGTTCACCCTCATCTATCATTTGTATTAGCCTTAGGAAATCAATTGCGAGGTGGGCAGAGGCAAGTTTTATTCTCCCACCCCACCGTGAGTCCCTAGGCCCCGTTCTGGGACACTTTGCCCTTTATTGCTTCACCACACACTCACGTTTTCTTACTAGATTTCGGCTCCTGAGACTCATCCAAGCACCTGCATGCAGAAGGAATTCTTGACTGTCAAGTACAGTGGTTCTTGAAGTGTCTTCCTTGGAGCAGCAGCATCAGAATCACCAGAGAATTTTGTGAGAAATGTAAATTCTTGGGCCCTATCCCCTATCTACTGTATTAGAGACTCTGGGGGTGGGGCCCAGCAGTTTGTGTTTATTAACAAGTTCTGCTGATTCTGACAGTCCTCAAGCTTGCTGCACAGTGGAATTACCCGGAGAGCTTTGCTAACTACTGATGCTGGGGTCCCACATCCATTGACGCTAGATTTAATTGTTCTTGGACGTAATCTATCATCAAGAACTCTGAACTTGTGCAGCCAAGTTTGAGTGTCACTGGCCTAGATCTTAACAGACTGTCATTCTGTCATACCCCATTTCTGATAATATTTTACACATCCTATGTCATATTTCCACACAGAAATCTGAAGAACAAAACAGCCAGGTCCATTAATTTTCGTATTGTGGTGAGATGGTATGAAAAGTGCTTGCCCAGGCTTTGAGACAGATGTCTCTGATAACTGTTCAGGGCCCTGGCACTTAGCTGCTGTGTGACTGTGAGCAGGTGATCTCACTTCCTTATGGCTCAGTTTTCTCATCTGAAAGTATTAGTCAAAATACTTGTTACATGCTTAGCATGTGCCAGCCTCTCTTAAAGGCAGCTGATATGCAATAATTAATACACTGTTCACAGTATTTCTAAGAGATAAGTATGTACTCTATTTGCCCTCTTTCACAGATGGGAAAACTGAGGCACAGGGAGCCACTAGTACCTTACAGAGCCAGGCTTCAAGTACAGGCTCTCTACTTGTACAGTCCACACTCCTGATTACCATAATGCTTCGTCATGATAGTAAAAATTGGACTTTGTGAGATTTTTGTGGGGATCAAAATATAGTGACAAATGTAAAACCCTAGTGAGGAGTACTTTAATATCTTTCTTCCTATGAACTGTGCATGTTTTAGTATCAGTGCCCACAAAGACTTCTGTCTAACACAGTAACTCTGACGTGGAAATTTCAGGGGCCAAGACAAACTACTGGTGGCGTCCTGGGCCACAGGACTTTCAGTTTCTCTCACAAATTAGTGGCTTCTTAATCTGATTAGACATAGGCTGGCCTTGTCAATCATCATTAAAGTTAATTTTTGAAAATGTACATGCTAATTAGCCCCTGTGAGTGTACCTTTCCCCAGATATTCAGATGAACAAGGATTTCAAGAATTTGACTTAACAGTTTTTGCCCTGAGATCTTAGCATTTGCTGGTTGAATGCACAGCAGCTGGCTTCTCTTTCCAAGTGTTGTTATGTAGGAAATGGTCTTTTCTCCTAAGGAGCAACATTTTAAATTCATTTGATTTCTGGATGGAAAATGTTGATCTCGGTAAGCCTGGATCTTGTTGCTAGGTTGCTTCTCTTTTTGACAGTATTTAAAGTCTGAAGGCAAGAAAGCAGTGGCTCTTTCTTCTTTCTTTGTTTTGTTGTCAGGGGCCGTAGAGAAGGTCTATGGACCCTCATTAAAGGTTAGTTTTGAATCTTAAATGCCAACAGAGCTCCTTTCTGTGTGCCTTGTGGAATTCTCTTTAAGTATGTCATCAGTTATCTGACCTCTAGCAATTGACTTCTTTCAGCAATCAGGGGCATCTTGTGAATTCTGAAGCTTGGCAGACATGAATATTACTCACCTGGCTTTTCCTTTTCTACCTGAAACCTTTAAGAGTGGGAGAAATGGAAAAGAGAAATTTTGAATAATTAGAACAGAATATGTGGGGAGAATAAATTAAATAGTGGACCACAAAGGAAAGTAAATGAAATCAAGCACAGAGGGTGTTGAGGACGGGAGAAGTAGAGGCCCAGTGAGTAACCATGTCCAAAAATGATTTCAACTCCAGAAATTGAGGGAGACTAAATAAAAGATATAAGAATAAAATGGAGAGAGAAGACTAGAAGAGGGTAAAGAGGAAAAGAGAAGGGTCAGGAGTCTTTGATTGTTTGGATGCCAAATTTCACACTAACCTGTTTTAAGCAGACACAGTAAGTACAAAACTGGGTAGTAGAGTCAAGGGGTGGTGGAAAAACTGAGATGCTGCCCAGAACTTGGGTCAGAGCAGGTACCTGTAAAGTCAATTTGAGGGACTTGAATGAAACCAAAGTGAGACTAAAGAATTAACATATCAAAAGAAGGGTTGTTCAGAAATGGCGGATTGAAAGGGGAATCAGCAAAGAGAACCATTCAAAGTTTGCTTAGAGAGGGAAGTCTTTCACAGCAGAGGATAAATAGCAATTGGAAAATTAAATCTTAGTCATGTTTATTTAATTTTAATTTTTAAATTATAGTTGAAATTCAATATTATATTAGTTTCAGGTGTACAGCGTAGTGATCGGACATTTTTATATAACTTACAAAGTGATCCCCTGAATTGCAGTGAGGAATTCTGCAGGTTACCTTAGTCTAGCTGAAATGGTCCATTTGAAAATCTGAAGCTTCTGAGGAGGTAGGTACTGAATGTCCAGCTTTCTGAAAGGGGGACTGTATTCCTTTTCTATTTATGGAAACACTTTTGCAAATTCTGTCCCCTTTTTACCCTTCTCAAGCTTGGGAAATCAGGTACTCCCCACGTCAAGCCCTTCCTCTTCTTGTTTAAATGTCAGCTTTCCTCTTCATCCCAGCTGGAGCATTGTCACCTTAACTTTTTGCTGGGCTCAACCTTCCAAAAAAAGGCTGGGGTGGCCCCAGAAAAGCACAAAGAAGGTACTTATTCCTTCCCTGTCCTCTACTCCCACGCCCCTCCAACTCATTCCTCTAGCTGAGAATAGCCTTAGATCTTACATAGTAAGATTACCTTTACATTATTTCCAGTCACCTAAAGCATCAGGAACAAGTTAAGATTTTAATAGATTCTCAAGCCTCAGTAGACTAATGTCATTAAACATTGGAATTTTATAACAATTCTCATTGTTCTTTTTTTCACTTATGTGGTGAACTTTTCAAAAGGATTTGTCTTCCCTTGTAGATCTACCTACAGGGAGAAAATGCACTAGACCTGGTGATATAATTATTGTGGTTCTGATGACATTTATAGTTCTTATTATAAATTAATAATTTGGCATTCTGATCTCTATGAGCTGGGCTAATGAGAAGCTGTGTGAGAGATATGGCTCCACTTATGTGCTGACAGACTGGCTTTAAGCTGAGTCTGCAGTGTTTAAGGCCAGACTTGGAACCAGGGTAAAATCACCAAGATAATGATTGCCTCTTTAAAAGGCATCTTGGTAGGCAGCCAACCTGTCCCTCCTGCTGACACTTGAGCTCCCTGGGAGGGTGCATTTTCATTATTTATGCATACATTCACTCACCCACTCATTCACCCACTCATGTACCAGTTCACTCACTCACTCACTCATTCATTCATTCATTCAAGAGATAGAGTGAATTTTACTTTAGTGGTAGAATGAGCTTAGATTGTTGCATTTACCTACATTATAATACTGTGAACTATATGTGGTCATTATTGAAAATTAATGCATCAACTGTCACATTCTGTTATTTTGTTCTTTTAGTATAGAAGTAAGTTTTAAAATACTTTTTTTAAAGTGAAAAGAGGAAGCACTTCTGGAATAGACTTCCCAAAAATTGAACCTCCATAAAAGCAATAAAACACTGGCAAAATTTATCAAAACAACTTTTTGAGCTCTGGAAATTAACCAAAAGCTTGTAAAAATCTGAGAAGCAGCTATTCAAGAAAAACTGCCAAATCTCAGTAAGAACAATGAGCTTTATAGCATTTTTTAAAAGTTGTTTTTACTTATATTTCTACTGGTCATATACCCATTCCCCTCCCAGCTTTGTGGTAGCCTTAAATACTAGCAACCTTACAACCATGACAGTTGTAAAACAAACAAAAAAACATACCAACAACAGAAAAACAACAACAACAACAACAGCAGCCTATTATCCACTAGTGTGGGCGTAACAGGTTAGGAACACTTCAGAAAGTCCCATCTCCAGAACATTGTCATTCTTTGACCTATCTCACAGTTCCATGGACAAGCTCTATTCACAGGGCATTGTCATCATTTTAGCTGAGTCAGAGCTCACTCTGTAGGAAAACTATCCCTGAAGAGTGTGTAAAAAACAATCATTGGTAATTATTTAACATTGCACATTCCTGAGGCTGCAAAGCCAACTGGGGCAAACAAGAGCCTGCCCCAAAACTTAAAAGATAGATGTGAGAAACAAGATGTCAAAAGGAGTTTTTGAAAAGATTTGTCATAGTCCTGGGGATCTAGAAGGCCACACACATGTGGAAGGCTGTGATCATGTCAGGAAAGACCAGAGAATGTCCAGCTTTCTCATGACTGGCTGACAATGAGGCTCTGCACAAGCAGGAAGTGAAGGCACGAAGGCAGAATTATAAACTTCCAGAACCTTGCAGATATGGCTCAGAATGCAAAAAGCCTCTCTGCAAAGGCTTAAAGATCTTGGTTCAAGGCAGTGAAGAAAATCTTTATCTAATCATTAGCTGAGTATTAAGCTAACTGAGCCAAGACTTTTGTGACTACACGTAACCTAGAGTACAGACTTTATAGAACTAGTTCAGGAAAGACACTCAACAAACCAACAAAAAACAACAGAATCCAAAAAAAAGAGCAACAACAATAAATCCTTGTTGAGAAGAGCATCTGATTTTCAAAGTTGCCACATTATATTACTTAAAATGTTCACTTTTCAACAAAGAATTGTATGATTATCTGTCACTGAAGAAACAGTTAAGTATAGCCCATACATACCAAAGTAATGGAAACTATCCCTGAGGAAACCAAAATGTTGGACTTACTTGATAAAGACCTTAAATCAGCTTCATGAATATGTTAAAAGAACTAAAAGAAACCATGTCTAAAGAATTAAAGGAAAATATATAATGCCTCACCAAATAGGAACTATCAATAAAAAAACAGATTATAAAGAACTGAATAAAAAATTTGGAATTTAAAGAACAATAACTGAAACAAAAAGTTTACTAGCAGGCTCAAAAGCAGATCTGACTTTGCAAAAGAAAGAACCAGCAAAACTGAAGCAAGCTCTATCAAATTATTAAGTCTGAAGAACAGAAAGAAAAAAAATGAACAAAAATTATCAGAGTCTCAGAGACCTGTTATGAAACATATCAGTATATGCATAATAAAAGTCCTAGAAGTAGAGGTGTGAGAAAAAAGAGATAAAGTGGCAGAAAAAATATTTGAAGAAATACTGGCAAAGTTCCCCCAAACTGATTTAAAAAAAAATCATCAATCTAGGTACACAAGAAGTTCAGTGAATGCCAAGTAAGCTAACTTCAGAAATCTGCACCTGGACCCATAGTCAAGCCATTGAAATACAAAGAAAAACAGAGAACCTTGAAAGTAGCAAGAAAAAATTTATCATTTATAAGGGATGTGCAAAAAAATATACAGCTAAGTTTTCACTGAAAGTGCTAACCAGTAGGCAGTGCAACGATACATTTAAAGTGCCCAAAGGAAAAAAAAATAATAAAAAAATAAAGTGCCCAAAGAAAAGAATGTCAGACCAATCCTTCATAAACTTTTATTTAAAAAATGGAAAAGAAGCGAATACTACCCAACTCACACTATTAGAGCATTACCCTGGTACCAAATTCAGACAAAGACAGCACAAGAAAACTACAGCTCAATGTTTTTTTATGAACACAGATACAGAAATCCTCAACAAAATATTAGCAAACTGAATTTAGTTACAAATGAAACAGATTATACCCCATGAACAAGTGATATTTATCTTAGGAGTATAAGATTTATTTGAAATAAGAAAAATCAGTGTAATATAACTTAATAGAATAAAGACCAAAAATCACATGGTCATTTCAATAAGACAAGTAAAGTATTTGACAAAATATAACATCCTTTAATGAAAAAAATACTCAACAAACTAGGAATAGAAGGGAATTTCTTTAGGCTGATAAAGAAAATCTGAAAAACCCACAGCTAACCACATATTTAAGAGACTATTAAAAACATTAAAAGACTGAATACTTTTTCTTTAAGATCAGGAACAAAACAAGAATATCCACTCTTGCAATTGCTGTTCAACATGGTATGAGGTTCTGGCTTGGGTAATTAAGCACACACACACACACAAATAAACGTCATTGGGATTAGAAAGGAAAAAGTAAAGCTATGTTTATTTGCAGAGAATATGATCTTATATGTAGCAAATCCTAAGGAATTCGCCAAAAATGTTTTAAAAAGCTAAAAATGACTTTATTAAGGTTGCAGGATAAAAAATTAAAATATAACTATCAATTGTATTTTTGTACACTAATAAAGAACAATATAAAAACTAAATCAAGAAAACAGTTCATTTACAATAGCATCAAAGAATACTTAGGAATAAATTTAACAGAAGAAATCTAAGACTTGTGCACTGAAAACTACATGAGATTGTTGAAAGAAATTATAGAACTATAAATGGGAAGATATCCTACATAAATGGACCAGAATACATAATATTAAGATGGCAGTATTCTGCAAATTAATCTAAGGACTCAATGCAACCCCTATCAAAATCTCAGTTTGCTTCTTTGGAGAAATTGCCATACCAATTCTAAAATTTCTATGGAAGTGTAAGGGAGTCACAATAGCCAAAAATTCTTGAAAAAGAACAGGGTTGGAGGACTCACATCCCAATTTCAGAACTTAATTACAAAACCGCATTATTCAAGATAATGTGGTACCGGGATAAAAATTTACAAATGGATTAAAACATAGAATCCACAGTCCAAAAATATACCTGTACATCTATGGTCAATTAATTTTTTAACAAGGATGCTAAGACCATTCAATGGGGAAAAGAATAATCTTTTTAACAATCAGTAGTGGAACAATTAGCCACATGCAAAAGAATGAAATTGGGACTCCTACCTCATACCATATAAAAAATTAACTCATAATAGATCATAGATCTAAATGTTAGAACTAAAACTATAAAACTCTTAGAAGAAAAAATATGTAAAGTGAAAATACAACCCACAGACTGAGAGAAAATTATCATGTCTAGTATCCACGGTGTATGGAGAACTCTTATAGGTCATTAGTAAAAAGACAAGCCAATTTAAAAATGGGCAAAGATCTGAACAGATATTTGTCCAAGAAAGATATACAAATGGGCAATGAGCAAATAAAAAGATACTCAACATCATTGGTTATCAGTGAAATGGAAACCAAACCCCTTAGTAAGCTTCCACTCCACACCTATTAAGATGGGTTAGGGAAGGGAGAAAGGGGAGGGGGTGGGAGAGGAGGGGAGAAGCTAAATATAAGGTGATGTAAATAGAACTCACACTGGGTGGTGAACTTATTATACATCAAGTTGACAATGCACTGTAGAATTGTATGCCTGAAACCTATGTACTCCTTGCTAACAGATGTCACCCCAATAAGTCTAACAATAAAAATGAATAAATAAATAAATAAATAAACTAAAAAAAAAAAAAGATGGCCAGAATACAAGTGTTGTCAAGAAGGTGGAGAAATCAAAACTCTTATGCGGGAATGTAATATGGAAACTAGTCTGGCAGGACTTTCTCAAACAAATGTAGAGTTACCATATAACCTAGCAATTCCACTTGTAGGTATCTACTGAAGAGAAACTAAAATATATGCTACACAAAAACTTGTACATAAATGTTCACAATAGCCTAAAAGTGGGAAAAAAACCAAACAACATTCATCAACTGATAAATTGATAACTAAAATGCATGTATCCATATACTAGAATATTACTCATCAATAAAAAGAAATGAAGTACTAAGACAGAGTATAAAATGATGAATATTGAAAATATGCAAAGTGAAAGAAACCAGTCACAAAAGACCACATATAGTAAAATTCCATTTATATAAAATTTCCAAAATATGCAAATCTTTACAGACAGAAAATAGATAAATGGTTGCTGAGGGCTGGGGTGTAGGCAGAGTTGGGTATGACTGCTAAGGGTATGGGTTTTGGGAGAGGAGGATGACAATGTTTTAAAATTAGATAGTAGCAATAGCTATACAACTTTCTGAATATACTAAAAGTTGATTTATATAGTTAAAATAGTGAATTGTATGGTATGTGAATTTTATCTCAATAAAACTTATAAAACATTCTAACTCAACATTTTGGCAAAGGAAGCTAAAAGTCTTTCTAATATAGCAGTTCTCAACTTTGATGTATATAAAATCTTATTAAAATACAGTTCTGATTTAGTAGGTCTGGGGTGGATCCTGAGATTCAGCATTTCTAACGAGCTCTCCATTGATGCTTCTGGTTCCCAAATTAATAGACTTGCCAAAAAAAAAAAAACCAAAAAACAGTTTGGATAGATAACTTTAGAAATATCAATTAATGGGCCTGATGATATAATTTAGATTACTTAAATTTTCTTTTTTTACATTCTTCTAAGTTTTCTGATTCTTTGAAAGCTTTTTTTTTAATAATCAGAAGTAGTCATTTCTAAAAAAAGAAAAATCCTCTGCAAACATGTTATATTTGTTTTAGTCTTGTTTTAGTTTTCTACCTTACATTTCTGTCAGGAGAATTAATTTTGTCATGAAATTATGGATAAAACCTAAATATATTCATTCATATTATTATTGATTTCATATTTTCTTTTTAAACATCTTTAATAAGGCAATTGAGACTAATTAGTTATAATTACTAGCCATCATTTTCTAAGGATCAACACTGCCATATTCTGTGACTGGTTCTTGCTTGGAGAGCTAATTTTAATATCACAATTACTATCTACTATATGCCTCATTGCTGTGAAAGATACCATGGAGGAAGGAATTCTAAAGACTTGATTTACAGAAAGCTTATAGTTATTTTATTAACTACTGGACAGCTTACTAAATAACAAGGCTCATTTTAACATGATTAACAAACATGGAGATTTTAAAATTAAATATTTTTTTCAAAATTCATCTTCCATAGTCAAAAAAGCTAACCTGTGGTTTGTCATTTCAGAGCAGTTTAATTGTCATTGTAATAGCTGGATTCTTCTGTTTGCTCACATGCTTTCCACATTCTTTGAGTACATCCAGTGACTTACTTCCATTGTCAGTTTATAAAAAGTTGTGTGCTCCAGCCACTCTGCCATTTTGTGTCACCTGTATCATTACAGGCAATAATTTTTTGTGAAACTGACAGCTAGTTTCTTTCCCACCTGTTCTCAGACTTTCTCCTCCACTCTTACCCTCTCCATAGTTTTTATGTACTTAGTTATCAGAAGGACCCACTGACTGACAAGAAAAGCAGTGGTTAAGAGAAGCGAGAGTAACTGTGCAACAGATGGAAGAAACGAATTGCCTGCCACTGAGATACTGGCTTTCTTGTGCAATTTTTCTGTCTCAGTTTCTGCTCTGTCCCAAACATACTTTATGAAAATAAATTTCAATACTTTATGAGAATAAATGTGCTCAACCTGGATTTTTCTAGGGCACCAGGTGATTTCACATATTGGATTAAGTCATAATGACATTCTTTATTTCCTAATGTTTATGATGTTTAGTTAGCTTTAGATTCTACAACATCTTCAAAAATAAAACTTTGCTTTTAACGAATATACATTTATTACTAAAGATTCTCACTGTCTAAAAGACATAGAAATAGGCAAGTAAACCTAAACCCCAAAGAGGAAATCCAAGGTTGTCTCACTGGACTCAATAACGAGAAGGTAGGTGGTCCTGAAGGAAGGACATTTGGAAGACCACCAAGACTCCTGTTCTTCATTCTTCTTTCTCTGTACAGCAGCCAGCAAGGGTCGAGTTATGATACTATAGCTCTGAGTTTCTCAAGGGCAGGAATTGCATTACTATGGTATTAAAGGTTCATTGAAGGGCAGTCTAGGGAAATCAGAGGCATCCTTTTTTCACCAACCCACACTTTTCATTAGATTCCCTACGTTTTTACCTTGAAATATTGTACAAAAGCATAATAATAAAGAGTTAAGGGTGAAAAACATGAAAATGTGCTAAGATTTTTTTCAGTTTTTAGTTGTAGTCTTTTGCATGGTTGGATTAAAAAAACATCAGATTTATATATCCAAAGAGTCCCAATGAAAGCTGAAAATCAGAGAAGAATGTAAATAAAATCAAATGTAAAAATATATATTAGATTAGAACATAAAGGACATTCTCATAATGTTGGGTCACATAATTTAAAGTAATTAGTACCAGTGAATTTTCCAAAAAAACTATACTAATTCCATTAAAGCAAAAATTTAGCTTATAATTTATGTCATGTAGCATTCTGATCTTAAATACTGTGTAGTTGTAACACGAAAGAGTAGAGAATCTTACTGTTTTTAAGGTTTCATTACTCACAAATCATTTCATCTTGTTTCTTTTCCATAGTTACTTCACTTAAAAAAATTATATGAATTGAGATTAAGTTGTACTCAATTTTTAACCTTCCTACTACACCATTTAAGAAAACCTGAGAACCTTGAGACATTCCTGAGAATTCCTGGGAATTCCTGGCCATGCTCACAGTGACAGCATAGGAAGGAAAATATAACTGTTGGTCAAGAAGTCTTCAGCTGCTTCATCACTTCGCCCCCTAGTTTTTCCCCAAGGGACAACACTTTCCTCTCACCTCTCTCTGGGAGCAAATTCTCCTGCTACCATACACACCTCATGATAGCAGAAGTGGCAGATTTCTTACCCTCCAATAACCCCCTTATTGAGCAAGCACTTACTGAGCATCTACTACTTCAAAGGCAGAAGGAGGGGTGTGAACAACCAAAAAAGCAGCACTGTACAATGGGAGTAAACCAAGGAGTGTTTAGGTTCAAAAGGGAGGTGACCAAAAACTGAAATCTTGTGGGGAGAGTGAGAATTGGACAGTGAACAAAGAAAGGGCATTCATGTTATACAACTAGCACTAGTAAAGCTCCTGAAGGTAAAAAGTTCATCTTGAGCTCCATGAAGATAGCAAAAACCAGAACCACTTAAATGTGCAATTTCTCATAATAGACAGGGTGAGCCCTTAACTTATCTCTTTCAGGATGACAGACAAACTCCTTTTAATATATAACCTGGGTATTACTTTCTAATCATTAACTATATTTCGTTTGTTTGTGGTTTTAGTAAGTCTGTTCATCTTCTTCCCAACTTTTTAAAAACACAAATATGATAACTACTCAAAATCTTTCTATGAAGGTTTTACCAGTCCAGAAGGCCAGGGTGAACTACAGAAGTAAATGAGTCATTGTCAGTTTATAAAAAATTGACAATACTCTTTCCACTTGTTTTGAGTTAGGTCCCTTCCCATGGAAGCAACTCTGTATTATCTTTCATGTGAAAAGCGTGAGGAAAGACAGAGCTCCTGGTCTCAATCTCTGTTTTCAAATATCATTTCATGAATAGAGAGAACAGATAACACACATACAGAAATATTCCTGGTTAGAGTCAGCAATCTTCATGTTATTTTCAGATTTCCCTTTTCGCATCTTATGGCAAACTAGGACGAAGTCGGGAGACAAGTGAAAAATCGTCACAGTAGAAGCATAACTAATATTTTTAATGCTTTACAGTTTACAAAGCATTTCCATGTTTTGCCTCATTTAATTCTCACATCTATCCTGTGTTTATTATCCTATTATACAACAGAGAAAAGCGAGACACAGAGAAATAAGCTAAGTATCTTCCAGCCATTAGGAAGGAGTTCAAGCCCAAGTCTTCCTGCCTTTCACACCTTATTATAGTCTAGCAATTCTGAGCTGCCTGGGCCAACTGTCATATCCCATTCCTTACTCTTACATTTCTGTTCTTTACTGCCAAATTTCTGTTTTCCTTCCTTTAGGGAAACTCTCCCTGATGAAAAGAGTGTCTCCCGGGTACTTGCATAGAAGTGACATGTTCCTACATCACAGCTCCTATCACAGTTTGACTATGATTTGTTTGCCTGGTTTTCTCCCTCATTGGCCTCAGCATCTTGAGAGCATGGATTTGTTTTGATATCCCATTTCCTACTTATAGGGTCTGACATATATTAGGTGCTTAAAAATAGTTAATTCCCTTTCTAATGACTGTAAAGTCATGGTTGGAATGAAAACTGTGGTTTCCAGGAGCTTCTATGTGCTGCTGAAAGGTAGTAAGGAATTGGGTGGAAGATGTCGCTTCCTGTGGAGTTCTCTGAGGGATAGAGAGTTTCTATGAGCTGACTCAGAAGTTACCCTTGGTGTCCTCTCACTTCTGGGTTATCCAGTGGGCAAGGCCCTGGTGCACCTCTAGGATACTAGAGTAAGCATCCAGATACTAAATTTTTTTAAATCAGAGTGAGTGTTGGTATTTTGTACAAGTTTAAATTTTCTGGGAAATTTAAGATTTTTACTTATGATTTATTATTGCTCTAATGACTTTTTTTCACATCTACTCTATAACGGGTGAGTTGAGAATAAATGTCTGAGAATTCTATTCTATTCTGTTCTTCAGACAGTTTACTTGGAGTGACTACCCAAAACACCCAAGGGGTTGTATTGAGAGCTATATAAAGACTATTAGAGATTTGGAACTGGACCTACCATGTATTTTTATAGTTTAACATCTCCAAGCCAGTCATCCAGGGTCGAGTTACTTTTCGAAGTTGAAAGAAGTTGACATGGATTCTCAGCTGTGATGATGAACGCAAGAAGTGTCTGAACCTGCCAATTAACTATTGTTAGAAAGAACAGTTTGACATAAATTATATTTCAACTAAAGTTGTATTTGGCAGATTTGGTCCAACATTCAATGGGGGAATATAATTAACCCTATCTGGTAGGCTAATATTTTTGGCTACCTAGGGCCCTATTCTTAAAGTTATTCATAATAGTAAGCTATTTGAAAAGAAAATACTCTACACAGACCATACTGATGTTATTTAGTTTATGAGTAATGCTTACCTAACAATTCCAGTTTTTTATTACCTGTCATCTGAGTTTTATCAGATTATATGTGGTAAATGGAAAAATATAGAAATTTGACCCCAAAGACAATATTCTTTTCAGTCAGTGTAATTTAAATACCCTTTAACAGGTATTACAGAAGCCCAGCTTCTGTAATTTCTTTGAAAACCATAGACATCTCAAAATTTTTTCTAATATTTTCATTTCAAAATTTCCAACTCCTTCTTCTTCAAAATTTTTCTGTTTATGTTTTTTCCATTATAATCATTGGGAGTTATTTTTATAAATACTCTCCGTTCTTGAGGAAAGCCACCATCTGTGAAGATTTACTGAACTCTCTTAGTGTGCTTCATTACCTCGTTATAGTAATTTAGAGCTATTAATTTTATATTGACATCTATTCTGGAGTCCTATAGAAGTAACAAAATGCTTATAACTTTCTTGATAGTTAGATAGCAAGGAAGCCTAAGACCAATTCTAGTCTAGGACTGAGCCCTGGTCCTGGGCTTGGCCGTTGAGTCACTTTACCTCTCCCCATCAGTGGCAAGGGCTCTTACTCTCTATATAGTGATTTGAAGTAGCCCAAGTAATGAATTATATGTGTAGAAAAATCAAGATTTTAGACTGAAAGCTCTAAGCACAGTAGAGCATGGCTATTCTAGGCCCATTTTCTAGCATTTATCCCAAATTAGTTATAAAGGTCCTTGAGATTATTGGAGGAAAAGCAAATCTGAAAGAAAATATTCTTGTGCATTTTTTAAAGGCTGTAGGGATGAAATTTTAAATAAAATTTGGCATAACATTTAAGCTAACATTTTCATTAAATAAAAACAGCCAAATCAATTTCAGCAGTATTGAGAAGACCAGAAAATAATTTGTATTTATCAAATGGAAAAGGATAGAGACCAATGGAGAAGAAAAACAAATGATCATAACCTTTTGGATGACTTAGAATTTGAGAAACAAAAACAGAAATGCTAAACTCAAATACATTTTATTTAAGGAAAAAGAAGATACCCTGTCCGATATTTTTCAGAAATTTAATTTGGGAAAGTGAATATTTAGAAAATATAAGTCAAGACAAACTTGACTTAGACTAAAAGCAGCCATAAATAATCTTACACATTCTCTGTTTTTGCTAATGATATTTGATTGGCTCGGTGTGAACAATTTCATTAAGAGAAAGATTCAGAAAACAGAAGAAAGAATCCAGTGAAGAGAAAATAAATAATACAGAATATTAAAAGAGCAATGGAATTAATTTACCAAGAAGATTAAAGTAGCAAAGAATGTCTAGCTTTGCTTTGAAGTCACTCACGGGAGTGATAATATTGTAACAGTCTACAAACATTTAAAAGGTATAAAACAGGGAGAAGAAAGAGGAATTATTTAGCATGATGCTACATTAGTATAATCAGGAATAACAGAAAAATCAAAAGCGTTACAAAAAGATCTTCCAACCAATGAATACTTCTGGTTGGCTGAATATTTACTCCCACTGGAAGTGCTGCAGATTTTAAACATCAAGTTTTCTGAGCAAATAAAGCATAAAATGTCCTCTTTGTTACTACTTTTGGTCTCAGTCCACCAATATCCTCAGATCCAAATTCCAGGGAGATGGGGAGATCCCACAACCTAATTAAAGTTAATTTACATAAAAGTTTAAATTAGGAAATTGTGTCAGGCTTACTTAGCCAAGGGTTTTTGCCAGTAGACTTCACTTACACTATGTTATTTCACCTTATATGGCAAACTCTACTCTTTCTTTGAGACTCACCTCAGGTAATGCCCTGGAGAAACCTTAGCCAAACAAGCCATGATTGTGGTTGACCTGGGTCCACCTGAGGCTGGATAAGGATGCCTGTATCCACTTCAGCACAACATAGTGTAATGAAATCTCACATTTACTTTGTATCTCCTGCTGGACCCTGGGCTTCTTCAGGGTAAGGACTCTGTCTTAATCATCTCTGCATCCCAGCATTTCTGAAGGCATTGTGCACAAAGAAGGGACTCTAAAATTCTGTTACATGATTGACTGACTGAATGAATGAATGGAGGAAGAAATGAGTGAATGAATGAATGAGGAAAAGATAAAGTTAATGATGGAGCTACTCAACTCTTTCCTTTTGAATGCATTATTTTGGTCTTTGAATAAGTTTTTGATTCTCAGATTTTTAAACCATGTTTTAAGGTATGTTTAAAGATATTTTTTGATGAAAAAAAAATGGAGAAAGACTATCAAGTGAACCTTCAGGATCCTGCTAGAATGAGTTGTGCTTTTGGTGGCACTGGGGATCAAGGCAAGTCCTTTGTAAGCACACATGCTCTCAGTCTCTACTTGCACAACAGGAAGCCTGTAAATGACTGTGCTGTTTCTGAGCTATGGCTGGAGCAGAAGTCAGCAAACTACAACTCCCAGGCCAAATGTGGCCTGCCACCTGGTTTTGTAGGGCTCATTATCTAAGAATGATTTTTACATATTTACATAGTTGAAAAAAACAAAAAAAAATACTTTGTGATATGTAAAAATCATATGAAATTCTAATTTCAGGGTCCACAAATAAAGTTTTATTGGAATACAGCCATGCTCATTTGTTTATATATTGTCTATGGCCTCTTTGTGCTATAATAGCACAATTTGAGGGGTTGAAAGTCATATGGCCGATGAGCCTAAAATGTCTATCAGGCCCTTTAAATAAAATGTTTGCTGATGATACTGCTTTAGAGAGAGAGTTCTACTATCCTGGTGAAAAGAATGGTGTTTTGTAGCTTGGTCAATAAGGTAAATCTCTACACAATTATTTTAATGAGATCACTTATACAGTTAATTATTTTCTGGTTTGCCTACTTTCTGTAATTGGTGTTTGTGAAATAGCCACTGTTTAAACATTTTAGCATTTTCAAAATATAATTACATTTAATTGAACATCTTTAGAGTTAGAGTCTTAGCCAAATGAAAGATTTTTTAAATGCTTATGTGATTCATTAGAGAGTTGGTCTATTTTTACTGAAGTAAAATTGTTTGAGAAATGCATGCTGTATTTAGAGAGAATATTTTGAGAGGTAAAGTTAGCTTGAGAATCAAAGTTACTGACTTTTGACTCTGGTTAATAGCAGTAAATCACAGTAGTCACCTCTCCAGTCATAAAAGAAATCAGAATTGAGCCATAATAGTGTAAGACAAACTGTACTATTTCAAATTATTAATGGTAGTTCTGTCTCCTTGGTTTTCTGCCTCTGCCTGTGTCAGTGTAGAGCCGTTTTAGGAAGCAGAGTAGCTGAGCTCCATGGTTCAGAGCTGAAAAACAAAAGTCAGTAAGTGGTACCTTCCTTGCTGGGAACAAGCCACCTATGAACCCAGCTCTATTTTTGTTGAACCATTTTGTATTTTCATCCTATCTTTCCTTACAGGGATTATACATGCCTTGAATTTATAGCTTATTATGCAGGTAGTTTAAACAAAAATAAACAAATAAACTTCTGTGGAACCTCCACTTTGCCTTCCACAGTGGTTGTACCAGTTTGCACTCCCACCAGCAGTGTACCAGAGTTCCTTTCTCTCCACATCCTCTCCAGCACTTGTTATTCCTTGTCTTGTTGATAATAGTAATTCTAACAGGTGTGAGGTGGTATCTCATTGTGGTTTTGATTTGCATTTCCTTAGTAGCTGGTGAAACTAAGCACTTTTCCAAATGTCTGCTGGCCATTTGTGTGTCTTCCTATGAGAAGTGTCTGTTCAGGTCCTCTGACCATTTTATAATTGGGTTGTTTGGTTTTTTATTGATGAGTTGTACGAGTTTTTTAATATATATTGCATATTAGCTCCTTATCAGAGGCATTGTTTGCAAATATTTTCTCCCATTTGGTTGGCTATCTCTTTGCTTGATGGTTTCTTTGCTGTACAGAAGCTTTTTAGTCTGTTATAGTCCCATTCATTTATTTTTGCTTTTACTTCCCTTGCCTTTGAGATCAGGTTCATGAAATCCTCCTTGAGCTCAAGGTCTATACGTTTAGTATCAATGTTTTCTTCTATACAGTTTATTGTTTGGGTCTTATGTGGAGGTCTTTAATCCATTTTGAGTTAATTTTGGTATATGGTGACCGTCGCAGTTCAGATTCATTCTTTTGCATGTGGCTTTCCAATTTTCCCAGCACCATTTACTGAAGAAACATTGTTTCTCCAATTGTGTATTTTTTACTCCTTTGTCAAAATTTATCTGTCTATGTATTTGTGGGTTTATTTTGCATTTTCAATTCTGTTCCATTGGTCTTTGTTTCTGTTTTTCTGCCAATACCAAGGTGTCCTGATTATTGATGCTTTGTAGTATAGATTGAAAATGGGGAGTGTGAGGCCTCCAGCCTTATTCTTTTTATGTAGGATTGCTTTGGTGATTCAGGGTCTTTTGTGGTTCCATACGAATCTGATGATTATTTTATATATTTCTTGAAAGAACGTCTGTGGGATTTTAATGGGAATTGCATTAAATTTGTATATTGCTTTGGGTAATATAGCCATTTTATCTATGTTGATACTTCCAATCCATGAACACAGAATGTCTTTCCATTTCTTTGTTTCCTCTTCAATTTCTTTTAATAGTGTCTTATAGTTTTTAGTATATAAGTTCTTCGTGTTCTTTATTAAGTTCATTCTTAGGTATTTTATTTTTTTTGTTGGTATCATTTGTCTCATTTCTTTTTCTAAAGTTTTGTTGTTGGCATATAGAAATGCAATTAATTTTTATACATTGATTTTATATCCAGCAAGTTTACTGTATTTGTTTATTATTTCTAATAGGTTTTTGGTGGGGTCTTTAGAATTGTCTGCATAAAGGATCATGTCATTTGCAACAGGTAACAATTTAACTTCTTCTCTCCTCATTTGGATGCCTTTTATTCCTTTCTCTTGCTCGATTGCTCTAGCTATTGAATAGTAGTGGCAAGATGGGGCATCCCTGTCTTGTTTCTGATTTTAGGAGAATAGGCTTCAGTTTTTCCCCATTCAGTACAGTATTAGCTGAGGGTTTGTCTATATGTCCTTTATTATGTTGAGGTACTTTCCTTCTATACCCATTTTATTAAGTGTTTTGATCATAAATGATGTTGCATCTTGTCAAATGCTTTTTCTGCATCAATTGATATGATCATGTGGTTTTTATCTTTTAGTTTGTTGATTGGTTTGCATATGTTGAACCATCCTATGTTCATGAGATGAATCCCACTTGATCGTAGTGTATGATCTGTTCATGCATTATTGTATTCTATTTGCTACTATTTTATTTAAGATTTTTTCATTTGTGTTCATCAGAGATATTGGTCTATAGTTTTCTTTTTTTGTGTTATCCTTACCAGGCTTAGGTATTAGGGTTATGTTGACCTCATGGAAAGAATTGGGAAGTATTGCCTCTTCAATTTTTTGGAAGTGTTTGAGGAGAATAGGCATTATTCCTCTTTAAATGCTTGATAAAACTCAATGATGAGACAGTCTGGTCCTAGGCTTTTGCCTTTGGGGAGGTTTCGGATGATTGTTTCAACTTCCTTGCTGTTAATTAGTCTACTTAGATTGTCCAGTTCTTCTTGGTTCAGTCTAGGTAGACCATATGTTTCTAGGAACTTGTCCATTTCTTCTAGGTTGTTAAATTTGGTGGCAGATAGTCCTTCATAATATTTTCTTATGTTCCTTTGTATTTCTGTGGTGTCAGTGCTTATTTCTCATTTTTCATGTCTAATTTTGGTTATTTGTGTTTTTTCCCTTTGCCCCTTGGTGAGTCTAGCCAGGTGTTTGTCAATCTTAATGATTTTTCCAAAGAACCACCTCTTCATTGAATTAATTTTCTCTATTGCTTTTCTGTTCTTTATTTCATTTATTCTGCTCTAATTTTTATTATTTTCTTTCTTCTGTTGACTTTGGGCTTTTTTTTTTTTTTTTGTCCTTCTTTTTCTAGTCCTTTAAGATATGATGTTAGATTATTTACCTCTGTTTTTTTCTTTTAGGCCTATAATGATTTAAATTTCTTTCTTATTATTGCTTTCACTGCATCCCAATGATTTTGATATGTTGTATTTTCATTGTCATTTGTTTCTATGTACTTTTTAATCTCTTTTAATCTCTTTGATCCAGTCATTTTAAAATAACATGTTGTTTAATCTCCTTGTATATGTGATTTTCTTTTCTGCTTTTTTTGTGCAGTTGATCTCCACTTTCAAGGCTTTGTGGTCTGAGAATATGCTTTGTATGATTCCAATTTTCTTGAATTTGCTGAGGCTAGTTATGTGTCCCAGCATATGGTCTATGCTTGAGAATGTTCCATGTGCACTAGAAAAGAATGTATAGTCTTGTGTTGTAGGATGAAATGTCTTGTAAATGTCAGTTATGTCCATTTGTTGTAATGTATCATTTAAAGCTGATATTTCCTTATTTATTTTCTGTTTGGATGATCTTTCCATGACTGTTGAGGGGTAGTTTAAGTCCCCTACTATAATTGTGTTATTGTCAGTTTCACCTTTTAGATCTTTAAGTACTAGCTTTATAAATTTTAGTGCTATCGGTTGGGGGCATATACATTGATGAGTGTCATGTCTTCTTCGTGTTGTACTGTCTCTTTTATCATTATGAAATGTCTATTATTGTCTCTTATTACCTTTTTTATCCTGAAGTCTGTTTCATCAGATATAAGTATGGCTACTCCTGCTTTTCTCTGGATGCCATTTTCTTAGAGTATTATTTTCCACCCTTTCATTCTGAGTCTGTATTTTTCCTTGTGGCCGAGGTGTGCATCTTGGAAAGAGCATATAGATAGATGGGTTTTGATTTTTAATCCAGTCAACTACTTTGAACCTTTTCTTTTGATGAGTTCAGTCCATTTACACTTACGGTGATGATTGGTATATGAAGATTTCCTATGGCCATTTAGTCTTCTGATTTATGGTTGTTTGGAGTCTCAGTTTCTTCTATTTCTTCTCATTGTCTGTTTTTTTAGTTTGATGGTATTCTATGATTTTTTTTCCTTCTGTTTCTTCTTTTCTTTTTTTTGGTTTTATTTCTTGGATCCAGGTTTTTCTTGTTGTTGTTGTTATTTGTTTTGAAAAGTTACCGTGAGGTTTATGACAAGGAAAGTCGCATGTATGTGGTGGCTTCTTTTCTTAAGCATACTTTTAATTTCTATTCTCTTCTGAGAATTTAAACCTTTACTTCTTCCCTTTTTGTGTTTTTGTTGTCCCAACTTTTTGCCATTCATTTAGGCTTTTTGTTTCAAGTTGAGTAGCCTCCTTCAGCATTTCCTGGAGTGCCAGCCTTGTGTTGGCGAATTTCGTCAGCTTCTGTATGTCTGAAAAGGTCTTTATTCCTTCTTCATATCTAAAGGATAACTGTGCTGGATAGATTATTCTTTGCTGGTAGTTCCTCTCTTTTAATATTTTGAATATGTGATTGTACTCTCTCCTGGCTTGAAGAGTTTCTGCTGAAAAGTCTGATGACAGCTTGATAGGCTTTCCTTTGAATGTTATAATTTTCTTTTCCTAGCGGCTTTGAGAATTTTTCTTTGTCTTTGATTTTTTACGTCTGCAGTATAATGTGCCTTGGATTCAGGTTTTTAGGGGTCCTGTTTTCTTCTTGAATTTGGGGTTTTAGTTCTTCCCATAAGGTTAGAAAGTTCTCGTCTACTATTTGTGTTTTATTCAGCTCTCATTAGGATTTTGTTCTGTTTCTTTGGTATTCCTATTATCCTAATGTTTTTCTTTCTAATGGAGTCAGATAGTTCTTGTAGAGATCTTTTTTGTTGTTGTTGTTGTTGTTGTTCTCAAATCTCTGTCTTTTTACATCTGTTCAATTTCTATGTTTCTATATTCAATGTCACTAATTCTTTCCTCCATCTGGTCAGCCTGCTTCCTATGCTAGTTAGTTCATGCTTTATTTCTTTTATTGCATTATCTCCCAAATTTTTATTATATTCTTTTTTATAGTTTCAATTTTTTTGTTAAAGTGTTCCTTTTGCTCAGAGGTTTTTTTTTCTGAGATCATTTATCTGGGTCTGAATACTCAGCAAGCGTTCCCCGAGCTCTCTGAATATTTTTAGGAGGGCAATCTTGAATTTTGTGTCACTTAGATCATATATTTCCAAATCTATAAGTTCCTTTTCTGGAGCTTTCTTATTTTCTCTCTGAGATGCTTTTTTCCTGAGGGAATTCATTGTAGTGATGTGTTTCTCTTCCTGGATGTAAGGGATTTTCCCCCTGGCTGACATGGAGAGGTCTTTCTTTCACCACCCAGGTGGTGTCACTACATGTTTTACACTATTTTCTCTTTGTTGTTAAGATTTTCTCACTCTCAGAGCTTTCCTGGAGGCTAGGTTTCTCCTCTTTGATTCAGTTGCCTTGGTTTTGATGCATTTCTTCTTTGGGAAAATGTGGTGGGTGATGATGATATTCTCTGCCTCTGAGATCTATGCAGACAGATGCTGCTGTGTCTTTTTAAAAATAGGTTCCCTGAGTTCCCCTGCTGGTTCCTTTGGGGGCAGAGTTTGATGAGGAAGGCTCAGGGATTGTTTGTGGTACAAGATAATGGCAGTTTGGAAGAGGGCAAGGGGAAGCAGCCAGGTTCCACGTTCACAGTTTCCCCCTAACGGTGGAGGCAGTGCGGTTCACCACTGCTGTTTGTCCCAAGATTGCCTGTTACCCTGCGTTCTGGCTCAGCTGTAAAATAGGCCTATACCTCCATCAGGAGCACTGGGGCCTGGGCTGGCACACTCTGCAGCATAAGCCTGCTCCTCTATCAGGAGAGTATCCAGCGATGCCTAGCGTACACTGCAATACAACCCTGGTTCTCTGTCAGGAGCACACGGAAGTTTAGGAAGTTGTGTGGCACCAAGCAAGCTCGGCCCTCTGTCAGGGACTTTCCAGAGCCAAGGGGAAGGGTGCCACAGAGCAAGCTTGGCCCTCGGACAAGAAAGCACCAAAGCTGGGGGATGGGCGCTGCTTTATCTCATCCCCTCATGGGGTTTCCACTGTCCGCTCCTCCTCCCACCCAGGGGTTGTGCTGCCCTTCAGCCCATTTGCCCTAGGCCCCTCCTCAGTCCTTCTGCCAGCCCCAGGTTTTGGCAGTCCCTTCTCTGCACTGCTCCCTTCCCTTTTCTCTCCTTCGCCTCCCTTTCTCTGACCTTTAGGTATTTTCTTGTGGTGGGTGGATCTCTCAGCTGAAGCTGTGTCACTTGGGGATTCCATTGTTGGATTTTGGCTGTTCAGTTTGTAATTTCCAGAAAAGGTTTCAGGGACATCCTCTCACACTGCCATCTTGATTCTTCCTCCTTTTCTAATTAGATTTTTGAGCTTAGCAAAACAGTTTGAGTACTACAGAATTATACAATGAAGTAAAAATGACATTGAGATATTATTTTCTCCTAATTAATATTTTATGGTATAAAAACTATTATTTCTCTTCCCTGTATTTTTATTTACTAATATGTAGAACTGACTGAAAATAAAATGTTTTTAATTGCTGACTTCAGTAGTACATTGAATACCTAATTTATCAGATGACCAGAAAAGTGAAAATAAAATCTAATTGTTCCCAAATAGTGATGGCTAACATTTACTAGGGAATTATCATGTGCCTGTCATTCTCCTAAGTGCTTTACATAAGATTTGTCTCTTCCTGTCAATAGTCTAATGAGGTGGGTACTATGATTAACCTCCTATAAAATGGACAGAGAGAGGGTAAGTAAATAGTCTAAAGTCACCCAGTAACAGTGGATTCAAGATTCACATCAAACTGTTTAAGTTAAAAGTCCATGATTTTAACCACTATGTTATACGACCTTCCACTCATTATCTTCCTGGCAACTTTTTAATTATAAATTTTATTTTTATAATTTTAGAATAAAACAGAACGTGTATCATGGATATGTTTGAGAAGATTTGGATTCATCACATATTAATTGAGTGCTTATACGTTAGACCCTAGGCCAGTGGCATTCACTTCATATAATTCTCTTTAATCCTCACAAGAGTATTGAGGTATAGGTTTCATTATTTCTGTTTTATAAGCTAGGTGACAGAAACTTCAAGAGGTTAGCAAGTTTCCCTGAGTTAAAGAGGTGAAATGACAGCTAGAATTCTAACAGAGTAACTCATTTCTGCACAAATCTTGCTGGGAGTCCCTTTTCCCTCTATTGTCCTCTAGATAAGGATTCATAATTTTCACAAGTATGCTGTCAAGTCATAGTCACTCACTAATGTAAAGTTTTCCATTTATAACACAGCCACTCTCCACCTAGATCCTGGCCAATTGAGAGCTTTCCTAGTGAGCTGCCACTCAGATGAATGGAGGTGTAATTATGTTGCAGATATATCCCAATTTCTCTGGAAAAGAGTATGAGTCCAAAGATGACAGATTTGAACCAGCAAAGCATCCTCTCAGGCAGGAGATAGAGGTAGTAATTTTACCTGTAGAATGTAGGCCAAGTTGGACATGCTAAGAGAACAGTTTCAGAGCCAACACTAGCAGTGGTTGTCTAAGAAAGGATTAAAGAAACAACAAATATGATTACTTCTATAGGCTGAAGTTTGTGTTTGTGTGTCCCCTAAATTCATATGTTGAAACCTAATTTCCAATGTGATGGTATTAGGAGATGAGGCCTTTGGGGATTGATTAGGTCCTGAGGGCAGAGCCTTCATGAATGGGATGAGGAGCCCCATAAAAGAGACCGCAGAGAGTTCCCTCAATCCTTCCGTCATATGAAGACACAGCATGGAAGTGGCCATCTGTGAACCAGGAATCAGGCCTTCACCAGATACTGAATATGTCAGTGCTTTGATTTTGGACTTTGCACTTCCAGAATTGTGAGAAACATATTTCTGCCATTTATAAGTCACTCAGTTTATAGTATTCTGTTAGAGCAGCCTGAACAGACTAAGAAAATTTTCTACCCATTATGTGTCAGCAAATTCACATATTTTCTAACACTGATTTCTCAAAATCACCATAGGATGTTGTTTTAAACATCTCCATTTTAATTGATATATTAATTAAAGTCAAAGGGTAAATAACATGCCCATACTTGTGTAGTAGGATTCAAACCCAGGTTTTCTGACTCCAGAGCCCATGATCTTTCTACTGAAATAATTTTTTTCTTCTCAGAGAAAGCTATGGCTAAGTTTCTAGGGAGAAAATGTGGGTGCCATCGCTGCTGCACAGCTGTCAACTCACGTCAGATGTGACTGGAAAATGGAATAGAGACAATATAGATACTCTCTGATTCCTTCTGTCGTCAATGGCAGTGTGCTAAAACCAGCTGGGTTTAAAAATGATATATGAAATGTAGCCTGTTTCAAGGGCATTATATTTAAGGGACATTCCCGGGTACCTGCACAGTCTATCTTTCTGGAAACCTATGCTTGATAACTCATATCTCTTTGGTCATTAGTTAGAAGGATCTTGGACTTTATATTGTGAACTGATTACTACAATAAGGTTAGTTAGCACACCCATCACATCACATAATTAACTTTTTATGTGTGTGTGGTGAGAACATTCAAGATCTACTCTCTTAGAAATTTTCAAATATGTCATAACATATTGTTAACTATAGTCACCATGCTATGCATCACATCCCAGAACTTACTCATGTTATAACTGGAAGCTTGCACCCTTTGACCAACCTCTCTCCATTTCTCCCACCCCCAGCCTCTGGCAATCACCACTCTACTCATTGTTTTTATGAATTCGGCTTCTTTACATTTCACATAGCATAATGCCCTGAGGTCTATTCATGTTGTCACAAAAGGCAGAGTTTCCTTCTCTTTATAGCTGAATAATATTTTATTATGATTCCATTTTCTGCATTTATACCCAGAAGTGGAATTGCTGAGTAATATGGTAGTTCAATTTTAAAGTTTTGAGGAACCTCTGTAATATTTTTCATAGCAGCTGTACCAATTTACATTCCTACCAACAGTGTACCAGCATTCCCTTTTTTACACATCCTCGCCAGTGCTTCTTATCTCTTCTCTTTTTGTTAATAGCCATTCTATCAGGGATGTAGCAATACCTCCAGAGTTTTAGTAAGAGCACTTTAATCAAAACCAGGAGACCTAGTCCAGAGTCCTTCACTAACAAGCTGTATTACTTGAACAAATAATTTAATCTCGTTCTGTGTCTATATTATCCATTGAAGAACATTTCTTACCTGCCCATAGAGTTGCTATGAGAATTGACTGGGTAACAAAATAATGAATATGAAAACAAGTTGAAATAATGTGACTGAAAACAAGTTAACATAAATATATGTTTGTTAGTAACTAAAGGAAGTAATAATTCACAAATGGAAATATTTACCATTTAAACTGACCCACTAAGTCATTTCTTAATTATAACACATTTCATTAAAGATTAAAGCAAAATTTCTGGTCAAGATGGCAGAGCAGGTAAATGCTGTGCTTGCCTCCTCTCATGACCACAATCAAAATAACAACTAAACTACAGAACAAACAACATTGAAAATCACCAGAAATCTAGCTGAATAGAAGTCCTATAACTAAGAATATACAAAAGAAGTCATATGGAGACTGAAAACAAAAAGATTAAATCAAGGTCATGCAAAGGACATAAACAGTGCATTACTTTGTAGCAGTGAGGAAAATATGTGTAACAATCTACTTAATATTGTGTTCATTAATGTGGATCACACAAAGATAATCACCAAATGATCTTAATAACTCAACAAGGAAAGGGCTAAGAAGGATATTAGTAAACATGTAAATTAAAATATTTGAATGAAGGATTGGCAAACTAAAATGTCTCATGCTGATATATCTTAAGTATTTCAATGTGTTTCTGAGTGATATTTAGAAATGTGATTAATTTCCTCAATCATGCAGGAAAAACCAAGACTCAATCAGATATTATTTTAATGGAAAACACTTCCTCTTATGATTTGAACACTGCATGACAGAGAAGGCATATTGACTATGCCCTCATAAAAGTATATATATTTTAATTGAATTAATATTAGCAAGGGTGTTTTAATTAAAAGGTAATATAAGTTTAGTTGTGTAGAACATGTTATAACTGTTCTCATGCTTGCTGGAAATCATTTGATTTTGAATTTATTAATCTCTTGAATTTTGGCCTATAAGTTCAGTTCTAGGTTTCTGTAGTTTTTTTTTTTATTGATAATAATGTTGATTACTTATCTTTATACATATGTGAGAGGACTAATAAGATGATAGCTACAGTGCCATTGACCATATTATGAATATCTTAAAGTCATTCCTCAGAATGACAGGTTATTTTAGCTAGTTATATTTTTTTGCAGTATAATAACCAGAAAGGTTCATTGGTATAACTTTTTGGCCAAGATGGTACGAGCCAAAAGATAGTTTATACAGTTTTTGTATATTTTTGGAATTCAGTAGTCTTAATTCTTTGACAGATATAGGTAACTTGTATGTTCTTCATGGATGCTCCCCACTTTCCTCCTAAAATCACACATTGCAGATCTAACTGAGGCTTAGAGCAACAGTTTCAGAACAATGGAAATAGACTACCCAAAAGAAGTCCTCAGAAAACAAAATTTGCTCTTTCCACCTTCTTTAATGGTTGTGGGCTTGTTCTGATTTCATTTGAAGTTATCAGAACATCAGCAGGACAAATAGCATATATATGAAAAATAATTCAGACAGGGTAGTATTAAAACTAACCAAGAAATAGTTTTCCTTTTAAAAGTGATACTGCTAGCTACAATTCAGCTGTTAAAGAGTAAAAACCAAAAATAAAAAGACACTTATTTAAATTGGTGGATATCAGTAGACCTCAATTTGCTATCTCCAGTAAACACATACAAAGCAAAGCAAGAAGCAATATTTAAAATTGTTTTTAAAAATCTATTTCAGAAGATGTGGCTAAAGTACTATGTGCAAATAAATCTCTTTCTGATTATTTAACTCAGAATAAAGAGAACATTGGCATAAAATTAAAGTGAAAGCAACAAGATCTTTCTCATTTTACTCTCTCTCTCCCCTCTCTTACCTGCCAGCAAAAGGCACTGATCTAACATCCATTAAGATCTCCCCTTAATTTTAACAAGAGCTGTGATTTAGGGAGTGTTTACCGTGGTTTTTACACGTAAGCACTGAGTTAAACCCTTGCTATACACTTTATTGTTCATTTAATCCTCACAGTAATCCCTGAGGGGGCATGGCAAATGAGGAAGCTGAAGTGAAGGCCTATTAAATACTTGCCCACAGCTTTGCAAACAATGAGTGGGAGTCACACCCAAAGCCTCTGCTCCTTGCCAATCCACTCCATTCCCATCTCCCTGTGTGTGGCTGCTGTGTGAAGATCAGCACAAACAGGACCAGATGAAACTGGATTTGTTCAACAATTATTCAAAATAAGCTTAGAGAATACAAAACACCAGATAATGAAATCATACACAGTGTAAAAACCTGATCCAGTGTGAAGCTTCACCAACAATTTCAAGGATACCAGGACCTTCAGGGCACAGGCTAAGCAGGCAGTGGTATATAACTTCCACTGCAGTACTCTATGTCCTTTCTTGTTGCATCAGGATATACTCTGGGGCAGCATTAACCCAGGAGGTCTGTAAGTGATGTGTGCAGTTCACATCACTTACACAGAGGGAGAATCTCCATTTTATACTACAGAGTTCCATAGGACATTTTCTCTGTTATGTCCTATAAATTTATAGATTCCAGGCATGTATGTTTAGCATAAGCAATCCTATGTAAACCAGATATATCCTACTAAAAGCATTCTGTAGATAAGGACTCTTTACAATCAATACCATTAGTTGTTTACAAGAAGTCTGTCATTAGCATTTTTACAAGGAGATGTGAATAGATTACTTGGCTTCTTTCTTTCCAAAGTTCTTCATCTCTTTCCAGCCCACCCCACTATCCATTCACAATAAAGGAAAAGAATGCATTGCAAATCTGCTCTTGATCTATCCCTGAACACTTAGAGGAAGAAATGATAGCTTCTGGTGTCTTTTCAAAATCAACCACTGACTTAGAATTATGTCAGGCAAAGGGAAGGAAAGAGCTGGGCTCTGGCTTATTGCCACCTGAAAGTTCCTTCCCCATCAGACCAATCAGGTTGGGGCCAGCACCAGTCAGCAGAGTGAGACCCCAGGTGGTACTAACCTGCTTTTTCCCTTGGATGAATTTGATGTTAAACCAACATTGAGAGAAAGGCCATCATGTAGGTATCACACCCTCACCTTGTTTGTCTTTGCCTGGAATGTGCCTGTTGCCCCAGCAGGCTGTCACCCTTTGGTTCTGCTTCTCTGAATCCTCACCACCCTCAACAATTGTACTGGCTAAGACTTAAAAGCACTTATTTGTCAGATACTCTTTCAAGGTTATTTTATATTAGCTCATTTAATCCTAAGAAGAAGCCTATCATACACCTATTTTGTAGATAAGGAAACAGACACAAAGCCGTAAGATAACATATTCAAGGTCACATACGAGTAGTTTGTGAGAGGGAGAGTGGAAATTGCAACCCAGATGGTTTGGCTCCAGAGTCCATGCTCTTGACCACTGTGCTCCTGCCTTCGCTGAGACAACTCAGTTTGCCCCTCCAGTGATGTTTTCCAAATGGCAGTAGTGTGTTCACAAAATGCAGCATCTACTAATAGAAATACTATCTCACATTGTTTCTAGTATCTTAAAAATGAGCTTTTAGGTCATTGTCTATGGCCCCTGCCTATTACCATCACAGTCAAACTGTAGGCCAAGTTTCCAACACGTGGAATCACCTGTTGTTTTTGCCAAGAGCCCTGGTTTTACTTTCCATTTGGCCCACTAGCCAGATTGCTATCTCTGTGGTAGAAAAAAGGTGATTTAAAATGTAAAACTCTCTTGTTCATTAGGAAAGACAGACTTTTTAAAAGTGTATTACAGTAGAGATGGAATATTTAAATGAATGCCTTCATCTCTTCTACATGTGGCACTATAATTTCCCACATTTCAGTGAAAAGGAACTGTATCACACAAGAATTTATTTTTCTTTGAAACCTATTTGTTAGCATTTAGTAGGAACAGTAGATGGAGAATCCGAGTTAGACTGAAAATGATTAACTGTTAGTCACAGCAGCTTTCATCTTTTATCCATGTAAAAACTATGCTTTTAATTAGAATTTCCCTTTTGCTTTTTAAGAAACATATAGAGCTTCAGGAATAAGAGGAGGAAATTGTAGCTGATGAGTTTTTCAGGATCCCTGGCAGAGGAATTTCTGTGTGGGTTTTTAAAAGGATTCTGCAAAAGGAGAACATTGTTAGAAATTTCACAGAATTTCTTAGGAGCCTGTATATTCTGAGCAATGTGTGACTGTGCCCAGACCGGAGGACAGGGAACTCTGAAACAAAACACAGCTGTCCTGATATTTTAAGAGAATTGTAAGGGAGACACTATGTGCAATCAATTAAATTGTTCTTTTTCCCCCTTTCAGAAGGCAGAAACAATTTGTAAATGCAGGTTGCTGTTGAGAATGTAAATTGGCTAGAGTATCTGTTTATGGTGTTAGATTTATGCATGAATTGTAGATGGCACAAACAAGATCTTATTGACCTTAGCAGCTAAGCAGTGATCCAAAACAGGCTCATTGCATTCAATTTCATGCTGCCAACCAGCAGTCCCAACATTTCAGTTTTGAAAGTTGAAATTTCTTACTGATTTAAAGAGAACTTTAATAAATTCAGATAATGTGGCCATCTAAAAATTTTATCCACCATTCCAAATGAGTGTGTTTTCAATATTTAATAATGGCACTGCTTGTGGTGTGTTTGAATTTAATGGTAGCTGGCATTCATTCACGGGTCAGTCAGAGAAGAAAACAAATTACCCCATATAGTTATACTACCAGTAAATGCTAACTATGATTAGCGTGTAATTGAGATCATGCTGAAAAACAATAGTACAGAAATTGATTTAAGATCATAACTTTTTTTTTTTAATCATCAACCGGTGTCAGTTTGAACAGAGCCAAGAAATTGGAAATAGAAACAGAAAAGTGGGAGAATAAGTTCTTACTCTTACATCAGGGACACCTGCTTACTCATGCAATTATTAATAATTTAACCATTCAACAACAAATATTCGTTGAGCATGTTCTGTTTGGGATGCCTGTGCTAGGTGCTAACAACAAAATAGATATAATTTCTGACTTGAAAGCTTGGTTAAGTTCAATTCTTCTGTGAATGATGCTTCTTGTACAAGGGCTGTCCAGAAAGTATCCGGACATGTATATAGCATGAAATATAGAGGCATTTATGGCTGGATTTTTTCGGAAAGTTCTTGTATTTCTTTTTTCTCTTAATTCTGAAGTGTTAGATGGTTTCTGTATCTCTAAAAACACCATTTTGAAATTCCTACTAAAAAAATAAATAAATTATGTTATTAGGTTGGAAGTCAGCATTGGGTCATTGTTTCTTTCCTTACCACCTCTTGCAGAATTTTAGAAAATTTAAAAAAGATTATTTAATAATGTGAAAACAACTGTGAAAAATTAATAAACCATAGCTATTCCCTTACCCCAACCCTTGTACAATATTTTCCTAATGTTACTTTTCAGTTCTTGGCTACCTAAGTATATATTTTCACATGACTACAATAATAAAACACATCCCATTTTCTAGTCTGTCTTTTTTTAGTTAAAGTGATACATAAATTTTTTTTATTAATAGATTTTTTAAAACATTTTTACCTTTACAGAAGAATGGGTGGAAAGTACAGCAAATTCCCATATTCTCCCCACCATATGCCCTGCACAAAGTTTCCTCTATTAGCATTGTGCATTAGTGTGGCACATTTATTACAATTATTAAGCCAATATTGATACATTGTTATTGATTAAAGTCCACAGTATACATTGGGGTTTATTCTCTGTGTTATATACATTTGTCCTTCAGTAAATGAATGGATAAACTGTGCTACTTCCAGATGATAGACTATTACTCAATGATGAAATTAAATGAGTTCTCAATCCAAGAAAAGACATGGAGGAAACTTAAATACATATTGATAAGTGAAAGAAGTGAATCTGAAAAGGCTATATACTGTATGATTTCAAGTATATGACATTCTGGAAAAGGCAAAACTATGAAGACAGTAAAAAAGAATAGTGGTTGCCAGGGGTCAGGAGGGAAGGAGACATTAATGGGTAAAGCACTGGAATTTTTAAGACTGTAAAACTATTCTGTGTGATACCATAAGGGTGTATATAAGTCATTAGCCATTTATCAGAACCCATAAATACATAAATATTTTTATACTTAAACATAGTAATAATATTCTTGATGAAAAACAACAGAAATATAGCCAATTTGAGTAGAGGAAGAATTACTAAAGGACATTAGATAGCTTCTAGAATTTCTAGGAGGGCTAGAGTTGGCTCGAGACCCCCGAACAAGGTCCCAGTTAAGTCACAAGTGTGAGGAGTAAAGACATCCCACCACTACCACCAAACACTAGACATTGTAGCTTACATTGGAGATACACTGGCATGCGTCAGTAGATACCATCTGTTATGTGTTTCATTCCCCCCTCAAAAGATACATTGTACCTCAGTACTTCAAAATGTGATCTCATTTGGGAATAGTAGTTAATTTAAAATGTGGTCATAATGGAGTAGGGGGAATCTTTAATCCAATATGCCTGTTCTTCTTACAAAAGAAGAGAAAGACCCAAGGAGAAGATGGCCATGTGATGCAAAAGGCAGAGAGTAGAGTTACACAGCTACAAGCCAAGGATTGCCAGCTAGCATCAGAAGCCGGAAAAGACAAGGAATGATTCTCCCTACAAGTTTCAGAAGGATCATGGCTTTCTTTACACTGATTTTGGACTTTTAGCCTCTAAAACTATGAGATAATAAAATTCTCTTGTTTTAAGTCACCAAATGTGTGATACACTGTCACAGCAGCCCTAGCAAACTAATACACCACCCACCACCATATCACCTACTCACGGCTCTCACCACCTCTTCACCCCCTGCTGTCTCCAGAGGGAAACCTTTCCTGCCCCTCCTTCTGGATCACCACCTCCCCTTTAAATCATGGCAGAAGCATTTGAACGATGAGTCCTAGAGCGCATGCCCATCGCCTAGTTTCAGGGAATGCTGAGGAAATAAGGATCTGGCATTTTCTGCTTCTATAGCCTCTTACTGTAACTTATAAAGTATAGGATTCCCTGAGGATGAGAAGGGGCTCAGATGTCAGGCAACCAAAAGGAGTGTTAAATGTTCAATATAATCAACTCTGTAATTATCAATTCTAAGGGCTCTATAATATTCCATTATGCCAATACTGTTACTAAAAAGCTTTTTCTATTTTTATTGGACAGTTAGAGTAACTTCCATATTGCTATTATATAGCATGGTATGCCTGTATGTTTTTGCTTCTGTTGAGTTATGTCTTGAGTGGAATATTACAGCATTCATGAATCCAACTGCATACTCAAAGGCATTTTGTTTCAAAAGCATTTTCCAAGTTTACAACTTTATAGATAGTATACACATATGCCTGTTTCCTCATAATCCCAGTATTAAATGTGTCTAGAGTTTTGAAATACCTTTGTATTTATTTGGTAAAATAGGTATAAAATGGTAGCTTAGTTTGATTTGACTTGCATTTATTTGATCTTTAGAAAGATTAAATATTTTCCCACATGCAGTTTACACTTTACATTAATGCATAGCAGACCATTTGCTAACTCTGCACTGCATATGCATTATCTGTTTAAGTCAGGGATGTCCAAACTTTTAGCTTCCCTGGGCCACATTGGAAATAGAAGAATTGTCTTAGGCCACATATAAAATACATTAACACTAACAATAGCTGATGAGCTAAAAAAAGGTCATGCATAATTTTTGTAATGTTTTAAGAAAGTTTATGAATTTGTGTTGGGCAAAATTCAAAACTATCCTGGGCCTCATGCTGCCCATGAGCTGCAAATTGAACAGTTTAGTTTAAACTCTTAGAGCAAGCCTACCAGAAAAATACTATTGTAGTTTCCATTTTATTGATGGAAAACTAGAACTCAGATAGGCTATGTAGTTTACCCAAGATTACACCGTTTCATATAGTAGAGTTCATTGCTTGAATCCTTATTTGTCTGAATCTAGAACTGAAGGTCTTCACTCTGTGTGAGGAAGTTGTCTCACACTATAAATCTAACATTTAATTTGGTTGCAGTGTAGAATGCAAGTTGGATTTCAATGAAAGGTAAACCAGAAGAAGAGGGATATTGATGAAAACTATGGCACATGCTTAAATGTCAGGTGAATTAGTTTGAACCTAGTAGAGACTAGAGAACCACTGGTATTCTGAACAGCAGAATTATAGGTTCAAAGTATTGTTTTGGAAGAGTAATCTGGTAACATCGTATAGGTTTTATTGGAAAGAGATAAACTGGAGTTAACGGGTCAGTTAAAGAGATAAATTACCATTGGTAAGGTAATAAAAGCTTAAAATATAGTCGAGAGATTGATGTAGAACATTTGTGAATTTGAAAGACATTTCTAAGATGAATGAAGAGAATTTAGTGGCCAAGAAATATGGGAAAAAGAAAAGAAAAGAAATAAGTCAAAGAGGTATCATTTCAAATCTGGGTGACTGGAGGATTTGATACCACTAAAACACATATGAGGGCTGTCCAGAAAGTATCCCGCAATGTAATATGAAAAATAGAGGTATTTATGGCTGGAATTTTTCCAGACAGCCCTCATATATAGACATTGGAAGGAGAGTGGATTTTTAGGAGGAAGATTATAAACTTGACATTAGACATTGATTTTGAGGCAGATATCTTCCAAAAGTTCAAGAATTCAGAACTAAGGGAGGTTCCCTGGTGGTCTAGTGGCTAAGTTTCAGTGCTCTCACTGCTGCAGCCTGGGTTCGCTTCCCAGTCAGGGAAGCCCCCCCCCCCACAAAAAAATAAAATAAAAAAAAGAATTCAGAACTAAGACTTGGGTGAAAGATGAAGCTAAAGCTACAGATTTGGGATCCTCTGAGTAGAGATAGTAGTTGAAGGTGGTGGCCATATGCATTGACTGAAGGAAAGGAGGAAGAAGATGAGGTGGAGGCTGGAAACTCAGTAATATCACACTGAAGGGGAGGAAGGAAAAAAAAAAGGCAGGAAGGGACATAAAGAAATAACAGTCTTCTCTGTGTTGTGATGGGATACAAACATGGTGGAGCTGGATGACAGTACCTAGAAATATCCTAGCTATAACCTTGACAAGTTTATGCTCATCCTCAGACTCCAAATGAAAAACAAAGTTTAGGAAAGGCATAGGAAGGCAGCGGTTGGAAAAAAATTGCAAAAATTTGCTTTCGCTCCAACCCCAGGAAGAACGGCCCAGATTCAGTCATGCAGAGGACTTCAACTGCCTAGGCTGGATAAGCCTTAGGAACCCAGAAGCAAAGCAGGGTGGAAGGTATATTTCTGGGCCTTCTTTGAAGATTTGTAGCAGGCCTTTTTACTGCTTTTGCTACATAAAAAGGAGAGAGAAACAAAGGGCACACTAGTAGTGGGACCCAACTCACTGGTACAATGGTTAACAAAGTATCCAAGGTAGCATTCCCTCCTGGGTAGGTAGAGTGGAAGAATTGGGACATAGTAAAGCTATGACTATCCTCTGCCTTGTATTTAACAAAGAGACAGGATGGCTAAACAGACAGGCAACAGAGGCTTGTCAAAGAAGGAAGGAGTTGCTGAGTGATAATGAGTAGTGTTAAAATCCCATATATGGATAGACGAAGGTAAATATTTTTTTTGTTATGTGGGTAGTTCCCTGGCTGGGAATCGAACCCAGAGGAAGGTAAATATTGAAAAAGGTTACATTTACGTTTAGCCTTGTCCAGCCTGTGGCCCACAGGCTACATGTGGCCAAGGATGGCTTTGAATGTGGTCCAACACAAATTTGTAAACTTTTAAAAGCATATGAGATTTATTTATTTTTTTTTTTTGCAATTTTTTTTTTTTTTTTTAGTTCATCAGCCATTATATCATTAATGTATTTTATGTGGCCCAAGACAATTCTTCTTCTTCCAGTGTGGCCCAAGGACACCAATGATTGGACACTCCCGTTTTAGGTGGTTACTGGTGGCCTTTCAATGGGTGGATTTAGTAGAAAAGTAGATTGAAATCAAATTTAAGATTAAAGAATAAGCAGGTCGGAAGTATGGAAAGACTTAATGTAGACTACACTTAGGGATAGCTTGAATTGAAAAGAATAAGATGAGGCAACAACTCAACTGTGTGTAATACTGAGACACTTGTAGTTATTATTTTATATTGTTTGAAAGATAAGGGAGACTGGCAGAGAGAAAACAGTAGATGTAATAAGTTTATACAAAAGATAAATACATACTGAATGAAATAAGATCCTGAGAGACATGAGAAAGGATAGAATTAGAAAAGAACTTCCCATTGAAATTTTTCAAAAAAGGAAAATGCTGTGAGTTTTAAATATAACTGTAGTATGTAAGGACTGGTGAGCAAAAATAGCTTTCCTTCTGTAGATTTTAGGAAGAAAGATAAAATGTAGGCAGATTTGGAAGGACTTACAATCAAAACTACTCTACCCAGCAAAGCTATCATTTAGAATCAAAGGACAGATAAAGAGCTTCCCAGATAAGATAAAGCTAAAAGACTTTATCACCACCAAATCAGTATTGTAAGGAATCTTGGAGGGACTTCTGTAAGACCAAAAAAAGTGTGTGTGTGTGTGTGAGTGTGTGTGTGTGTGTGTGTGTGTGTGTATACACAAATAAAACAAGATCTTTAAATATGCTGCCCACAAGAGGCTCACTTCAGATTAAAAAAAAAAAAACAAAAACAAAACAGATACAGTCTAAAAGTAAAAGGATGGAAAAGATAGTTCATAAAAATGGAAATAAAAGGAAGGTTGGGGTAGCAATACTTTTATCTGACAAAATAGACTTAAAACAAAAGCTATAGCAGGCATGTCCAACCTGTGTCCCAGGATGACTTTGAATGAGGTCCAACACAAATTCTTAAAACATCAGATATTTTTGCAACCATTTTATGTTTTAGCTCATCAGTTCTTATTAATGTTAGTGTATTGTATGTGTGGCTCAAGACAATTCTTCTTCCAATGTGGGCCAGGGAATCCAAATGGTTGGGTACTTCTGGGCTATAACAAGAGATAAAGAAGGACCCAGTAATTCTACTTCTGGGTATTTATCCAAAGAAACACTACTTCAAAGGTCCATGTGCATCCATATGTTTGCTGCAGCACTATTTATAATAGCCAAGATATAGAGGCAGCCTGGGTGTTCATCAATGGATGAATGGATAAAGAATAGATGATACATATATACAATGGAATATTACCCATAAAAAAGAATGAAATCTTGCCATTTGCAACAACATGGATGGATTGTTGGAGTATCAGACAGAGAAAGACAAATGCCATGTAATTTCACTTACATGTGGAATCTAACAAACAAAATAAACAAAACAAAACAGAAACAAACTCATACATAGAGGGAGCATTTTGATGGTTGCCAGATTGGAAGTGTTGGGGGGATGGGTGAAAAAGCAGAAGGAATTAAGAAGTGCAAGTTGGTAGTTACAAAATAGTTATGGGAATGTAAAATGTAGCATAAGGAATATAGTGAATAATATTGAAATAATTATATATGGTGTTAGATGGGTACTGTTTCTATCAGGAGATCCCTTTGTATGTGATATAAATGTTTAATCACTATATTGTAAACATGAAACTAACATAATATTGTATGTCAACTATAATTGAAAAATAAAAAGTTATTTTAAAAAAGATGTAGGCAGATTTGGGTGAGGGTAGAAAAGAGAAAAGGTGGAAACGAGTCACGAACAGATGAAAGACATAACAGGAGAAAATTTGACATGTTGCAGATGGTCACCTGTTAGCAGCTGGTTTTAATGGAATAATATAGAGTTAGGGGGTTAGAAAGAAAAGATCCACTTAAAAATTTTCTTGGGAAGAGGCCATGAAGATGATTTCTTTCTGCAGTATCTTAAACTAGAGGAAATGAAGTCTTTACTAAGTGTTCGAGAGGCTTGGCCAGGGAAGCCAGAGAGATGATGGCTGTCCATATGAGTCCATATGAGACATTATTTAAAGCACTGATGGAGAAAATTAAAGGGCGAGGAATGAGGTAAGTTGCCAAGACATAGAGGTGGAAGAAATGGATTTAGAAATTGTTCAGACATGGAAAGCAAAGATTGCCATAGTGTTCCTAATGATGGTCTTCCTAATTTCCTCCTTTCCACAAATAAATTGGTTTCAGCTATGTGGATTATAGAGATTCACTTACTAACTTTATTGCAGAATGGCTAGGCAGAAGTTCTAAACTCCCTGGGCTTGAAGCCTTACTATCATGTACTATCTATGTGTACCTTATTTCTCCAAGCCTCAGTTTCCTCACCTATACACAGGGGATAATAATATAATACCTACCTTATGGTGAAGATTATATATGTTATAGTACCAATAAAGGGTCACAGAACTGGCAACTAGTATATGTTTTGTTAATATTCCCTGTTACTACGATGGCAGTGATGATGGAGATGATGGCCTTATAAAATACATTGGTAATTCAGAGATGAGTAAGACAGAAACCCTGTCCTCAAGGACTCAGAGGTTTTAGGGTAATATGTTAATACCTTTGAGTGAATCCAACACTTATAATAAAATTAATCAATTTATTGAACAGATAGTTATTGAGCCCCTTACACTATGCCAGGCTCTGCGGATATGTTGATGAATGAAACATGCCAAGATTTCCTGCCCTCATATTTGTATTCTAGTAAGATGAGAAAAAAATAAATGATAGAGTAAATTAGCACAGCCTAATAGGAAGGGGTATGTGTTATGAGAGGAAAGGAGAGCAAGCTAATGGTAATGGAAATCAGGTTGCAGAGAGCTGGCAGGGATGCTAGTAAAAATAGAGTGGTTAAGTTAGGCCTCATTGAGCAGGATGCTTAAGGGTTGTGATGGACATTTATAATGAAATCATCAAAATGGCTGCTGTTAATGGAAGTGCAGAGGTGGGTCATCAAGCTTGGCCTTGGCCAGTCTAGAGAATGTTTGAACTAGAAAGGGCCAGCAGCAATCAGGCCGGCTGGCAGACCTATGGGAAACAGTACAGAAGTTTCTCAAAAAATTAATATTAGAAGTACCATACGATCTAGCAATTCCACTTCTGAGTATATAGCAAAGGAAATAAAATCACTATCAAAGATATATCTGTACCTCCATGTTCACTGCAGCATTATTTACAATAGCCAAAACATGGAAACAATCTAAGTGTCCATTGATGGGTAAAGAGAATAATATACTGGGGTGCCAAAAAAATGTATACACATTAAAGCAATGTTATCTATGTATTACTTTTCAAAGTTGAACTGAATTATAGTAGCAATGTGTAGTATGACATTCACTCAAAAGATGGCATTAATCAAATGAATGCTAGTGTCACCATGTGACAAGCAGGACAGTCAAAGGAAATGATGAAAGCACGGTTGTCCTTAGAGAAGCTCAAGACCATTTTGAAGTGGTATTTGAAATTCAAGAACATTGTTTGAGTTTCCCTCATGTTCTGTCACATAACACCCCTTAACTTCTACCTATGGGGGACCTTAAAGGATGTGCTGTAGTGTACAAAACTGGTTACACTGGCGGTATTTCGGGAAGAAATTGAAATGGCATGTGTGGTGATACAAATGTACACTTTGGTCAATGTTGCTCAAGTGGTAGTTCACTGTAATCGGAAGTGTCTGGACGCTGATGGTAACCACTTTGAGCACCTCTTGTAATTTCAAAAGTCATCTTGTATTCATTTTGTTATTGGTATATATTGAGTATTACAACTTTAATACAGTTCTTTCCTTTCTTAAAATGTGTATGCTTTTTTTGGCACCCTCTGTATATGATATATACAAAGGAGTATTGTTCAGTCATAAAGGAGAAGGAAATCCTGTGTTATTTGCAATATCATGGATGAACCTTGAGAGCATTATTCTAATTGAAATAAGTCAGACAGAGGTAGACAAATATTGTATGATCTCATATATGTGGAATCTAAAAACAAATAAACAAACAAATTAATAGAAACAGAGAACAAACTGATGGTTCCCAGAGTTAGAGGGGGTTGGTGGATGGGAAGAAGCTGGTCAAAGGGTAGAAATTTCCAGTTTTAAGATGAATAATGCGTACGTAGCACAGTGACTATAGATAACAATTCTGTATTGTATGTTTGAAAGTTGCTAAGAGGGTAGATTTTAAAAGTTCTCACCATGCACACACAGATTATAGTTCTGTGAGATAAAGGATATCTTAACTAACTTTATTGTGCCAAACATTTTGTAGTTTATAGGTATATAAAATCTCTACATTGTATGCCTTAAGTGTACATAATGGTATATTTTATATATGTATCAATTATATCTCAATAAAACTGGTGGAGCAGAGGAAGAAAAAAAGCTAGTAGAGAACCGGCCTATAGAGAGGGGATGGCTCTGGCAGAGCTTTAGCTTTGTTATTAGAGGCAATATGATAAACCCTAATGTCTTCTACTAAAAGAGAACATTGTAAAAAAAAAAAAAATTACTCACTAGGGCTTTAGACAAGAAGTTATACTACAAATATTTCTCTTCCTTTAAAAAAGTGGGGGTGGGCTGTGATTTATAGGATTTTCACATTAAGTTTCTTAAAACTATGACTACTTTACCAAGTTTGTGATTTACTGGTGTTATATAGAGAAGTTGGTTTTCTAATTTAGCCGTCACTTGATAGGCTGTGCAGAAGGTGGCAGAGCCTCACTTGGCTCTGGGTACTTTCTTAGGGGAATCAGAGAACTGTCTTTTGTAATTCACAGAATTGCTGCTGAATGGAGGTACAGAAAGAAGAAAGGCCTTCCACTGAGGCACAGAGGAGCTTTTATAAGATCCACACCAGAACTAGACAGGCTTTCGATTCATTTCAAAATGCTCACAGCTTTTTATTACAGAGGAGGCTATGTAAGACCAAAGAAAGATAGATAATAAAAGTATAGCCTAACTGAATAAATACATTGTAGCCACTCCCCTCTTCCCAACAACAAATCCAACCAAATATTGCTTAATTTAAAAGGTCAACCAGCCAGATCTGGAGACATTTTCAATTGTTACTAGTTGAGAGATAATTACCGTAGTGAGTAGAGGTCAGGGGTGCTGCTGAACTGCCTGCAACACACAGGACAGTTCCCACCACAAAGAATTATCCAGCCCAAAATGTCAGTAGTGCTGAGGTTGAGAAACCCTGTGACAGAGCTTAGTGTTTAAATTGGAAAAGTGGGGATGAAGACATGAAGTAGATGAGAAGCAGTGAAAAGTACAATGATTACATTACAGGGTCCAACAAGGGGAAAGATGTGTTGGAGTCAGGTAATGGAGGGGGTGGGAGGGAAAACAGATGTGGGGTTCCAGAGTGGGGATGCTTAAAAATGGGATTTTGGAGGGCGGAATTCAGTTATTCATATAGTAGCCCCCACTTATCCATGGGGAAAATGGATGCCTGAAACCGTGAATAGTACTGAACCCTATATATCTGTTTTTTTCTTATACATACTACCTATGATAAAGTTTAATTTATAAATTAGCCACAGTAAGAGATTAACAATAACAACTAATAATAATAAAATAGAACAATTTTAGCAATTATACTATCATAAAAATTATGTGTATGACTGGGGCTATTATTAAGTAAAATAAGGGTTACTTGAACACAGGCACTGTGATGCTGTGACAGTCCATCTGAAATGGCTACTAAGTGACTAGGGAGTGGGGTGGGGCATATACAGTCTGAAGACATTAGACAAAAGGTTGATTCACGTTCCAGGTGGGACGGAGCTGGACAGTGAGATTTCATCATACTACTTAGAACAACATGCAATTTAAATCTTATGAATTGTTTATTTCTGGAATTTTCCATTTGACATTTTCAGACTGCGGTTGGCCACTGGTAACTGAAATGGCAGACAGCAAAACTTCAGATAAAGGGTACTACTGTATTGACAAAGGACATTTATGTGTCACATACACAAAGACGTGAACTTAAGTGTTTAGTCCAACATGGAGTAGCTTTGTGATCTTTGTTAACTTTTCTGAGCACACTCTTAACTGCCTGTCATATAGTAGGTGCTCAATAAATGTTAGATCTTATTCTTAGGATCATGATTAGATATACCATCATGTGGTTATTTGCTATATTGTCACCCAAAAGGAAAGGAGGAACAAGAAATGAAAGAAAAAAGGAAAAAGCAGTTTAGCTGAAATGCTTTCCTTGAGGATCCTCTTAGCTCTAATATCACATTTATAGGTGATTAATTATATTACTACTTTCTATTTTTAGTGATGAAATTGTATTTATATTTTTGCAGTTGGTAATGCCTGAGGGATTCTCTTAATTCTGAGGGGAGATGGTTGGGTGAAATTATGTTCTATAAGGTTTTTCTGAAGCTCTTTTACAGAGAGGACTAAATGAAGTATTTCTTTCATCTTCTAATTTTTAAACTTTTACTTACAAAATGGATAGGTTCTTACACTTTTTCAGCTTTCTCTTATATTGGGCTAACTACTCTTAAAACAAAGTGTTATAGTACATAGAAAATAAATTTCAAGGAGGCTTCTTTGTCATTGGAACTGTTGTTCCATCAATAGTACTTTCTACTTCCGTTCACAAAGGCAAAATTGTCGCTTAACACCCGTAGAGCAGTGTAAAGTGTTATTACTCCCCACTGATGCAGTATGGCATTAAGATATCTTCTAGTTTATTGGTGTTGTGTTTTCTACACTGCCTATTGAAGCATTTTCTTTTGGTATATGGTGAGATTTTAATTTTAATTTTCCGTGCTTGTTAAGGGTTAAAGTTTCTTAGGTTGATTTATATGTAAAATTTTTATTCTAGTATTATACATATGTTACAAAACATACTGAAGCTCTTAAAAAATGAAGTTATTTTTTGAATGGTGATTAAATTAAAAGCAAATCAAATAATTTAAAAATGGATGTGCAAGAGGTAACTTTGTCCTGATAGTTCTCTACCTTAAAAATGTTTTATTAAGAATTTTGCTTCCCCAAGTCATATTTTATTTTTTGGACCAACTTGATACTTTCATTTACATCAGTGGGTTAAAAAATAATTTCTGATGAATGCCTTAGCATTGAACTCTCACTTCGCTTTATAATTATCTACTATGGTCTTTCTCTACTAAGTGTGGTTCCTTGCTATGGGAAGAATTATGTATTATTATCCTGCTACCCCAACAGTGAGAATAATAATGCATAATATACATAATAAACATTCAAAAATGTTTTTGTATCATATAATACAAATAATAACCATTCCAGAAATGTTTATTGAAATAAAATTGAATTAGTGAACAATTAATAAACATTTATAGAGTTACTGTGTTCTTGGTGCTGTGCTAAATTCTAGGGATTCAAAGATGCTGTATCTCAGGGTGTTCAGAGTCAATTCCAGCAAAGACTTATCCATTGTCAACACTCAGTGATGTTTATGGAGGGATGGAAAACACGGTGGAAGAAGGGAGGAAGAGAGGTAAAAATAAAAATGCAGTGTCCTTCAATATCTTTAAGGGGACCACTCTAGTTCTTAAATGAAACCTCAGTGAACTTGAAAAGCTGACTTTGTGGATGAGTGAAATATTATTTCTAAATCTATTCCAGCCTACACTAAACTATCTAAGCAGAAGTATCTGCTAAAAAATTAATAGATGGTAGGAAAAAAACAAGTAATAAGTGAAGCAATCATAGACCTTTCTTTTTACTTCCTTAATGGAAGCAAATTATTCTTTGTAAATTATTAATTACTTAGATAAAAATGGATGGTGCTAGTGTCAGATTATTCTTTAAAGCACACCTGGCAGGGTCTTTGCTTGAAAATATTTCATCAACATATAGCTTAAATTACTGTGTAAATTTGAAAGAAGCAAACCACATATCGTAAAAGACATTCTATGACCAAGTTTTGTACTGACACAACCTAGCTTTTTACCTAGCTGTTTTGGTATGTACAGTAGGGCTACAGCCTGACTTGTTTCCTGGCTGATTTGGTCCACATTAGGACTTTATTTTTTTTCTGTAAGTTAAAATCATTTGTGCTTTCTTTATCTGGGGGTATAAGCAGACCTATGGCTTATATGGAATCTGAAGTTCTGAACCCTATTTCACATTCAAACTATCTAGTTGTTCAGGTACTTGACATTTTTATATGCAGGGACATGAACAAAGTAGCTTGGATTGTTCAATTCAAGCAGTCACAACTTGAAATACCTCACGTAGCAGTTTTTGCTGTGATGAGCATCAGGAGTGAGATCTATCACCAGCGGTTTCGATTGCTTCTTGAAAATATGAAAGCTGAGATTATATAATATATGCCAGGATAGAACATGTCTAATTTTAAAATGGATGAAAAGTGCTATCCCTATAAAGTAGATAATACCTCAGTGTCACATGCATCAGGTAGGTAATGCTAACATTTCACCTTGTTCACTTAGTTTTTAAATGGTCATTTAGCCACTTAGAACTGTAGCCATATGATAGTGCCTTTGCCTAATATCATCCTAAATGACATCCATTTTCTAGATGTCTGTCCACAATTACGTTAAAATCTACATACGTAATCTGGTAGGGTGGTCAGATGATGCCAAGTTTTCCTTTCTTAGGAGAGACTGTAGAATTGTTCGTGTATGAAAACAAGATCATAAAAATAGTAATTAGTTAAATTGTTGCACTCTATCCAAGAATGCATACTATTGTCTAAGTAAATCTCTGGTAGTTAATATTCCTTTTCTCAGAGATGAGAAGAAAATGAATCATCTTGGTAACAAAAGTACGCATTTGTTCAGGTTTGACAGTTTAGCACATTGTCTTTCCAGTCTCTACCTGTATGTAACAATTGCTGTCCTGATTATATTGTCTGATAAATGTTAAATCTAGAATTTGTACTTGATGAAAGCTTCACAGAGCTTCATATACTACTAAAATATCTAACTCAGGCTCAAGTCATGGCTTCTAGCTTGTCAGCTATGACTTGTCTTTGTGGGACTATTAGAATTAATCACTTATATGAATTAGAGATTAATAAGATAACTTTGTAACTCTTGAAGTTTTTATTTTGTAGTTATTTTCATATTGTATTTTTTCATTGTGTAAAAATGGATGATACAATATATTCCCCATCCCAATGCCTGGCTTTAATATAATATCAATATGGCTTTTCCTGGCAGACTAATTCATTATTTTTTAAAAAATAACTCAATGGATAAGAAGATATCTTTGAAAGCTTTCCTTGTGTACACATACTAGCCTCTGGGAATTAAACACTGATATAAGGGCTAGGTTCAGAATTTTACCAAAAATAAAAAAAAATCCTGACTTTCAAATGCTTGCACAGAAAGAAAAATCCCTCTCAGAAACTTAAAAACAATAAAATCAGTAACTTCCAGTTATGTTATCTGTTGTTCCTCTTGGTCATAAGTATTTCTCATTTTATTCAGAGCTATATGCTTTTATTGATGAAATTTCTGGTCTATAAGCATTTAAAAATTAACTTCCCCAAAAGATGATCTGCCCTATTTAAAACAACAGATTAAATTTTTTTTTATACAGAACTATGTATTAAAATACTTTATGTGGCATCTTCCACAGGAGTAGGACAAGGTTTCACTCTTTCCTATAGAAATAGTTGTCAGCCCCTATTAATATGCTACCAGAGTCTTCCCTCAGCTTTCTGAAGCAAAGAAGTCCCCTCTGAGTCAGCCAAAGGATAGAAATGTTCCATTCATATCCTTGCTAGGCACTCTGAAATAGGTTTGCTCTCCCAGCCAGGGTTTAAACATCTCTGATGTTACTTATACCGAACCAAACCAAACCACCCAAACAAACAGACAAAATAGAGAATATCAGAGCAAAGCAACAGTTACTTACAGATCCAGAGAAACATTCAAGAACACACACTTAGGGTCTATCTTTATTATTCCTTTCTCAGAACATATAGCTGTCATTAAGCAATGCATGACTGTATGTGAATTTGAGGCATAACTGGGCAAATCAACAAAGAATATTTATTATTTTTTTCTTTTCAATATATTTACCCTTAACCCTAATATACTTTTCAGATCTTTTAGTAAGTTTATTTATACCCTGAAAAAAAATGTTTTGTTTTTGCCCTCAAATTGCAACTTTAACCTCTTCGTCATTGTAAATTTCTTTCCTCAAAGCTGTTTTTTCATATTTGGAAACAAATAGTAATCAGATGGAGTCAGGTCTGGACTGTAGGGAGGGTAGTTTAATGTTTGGAAGCCACAGTCATTAAGAGAAGCCAATGCAACATTGCTCTTGTGCATGGGTGTATTATGCAAAGCAGCACCACTTTGGTCCATTTTCCTCTGCTTTCTCCTTCACAGATTCTTTTAACTGTTTCAGCAGACTGGAATAGTACTCTGCAGTTATTGTGACACCCTTATCCTTATGATCAATCAGCAGGATACTCTCTATACCCCAAAAACAGGACCCATGATTTTTCCAGCCTTTAATTTCTCAGGGGGTGAGTGCCTTTTTTGTGTCACCATATGGACGCCTACTTTGACTCAGGCTCATCATGATGAATCCAAGTTTCATCTCCAGTAACAATCTGGTTTAAAACTTTATCTTTGTTGTCTTTACAGAGGTCCAAAAACTGTTGTGAACACTTGATGCATTGCTGTTTTTAAACAGTGTAAGCATTCTCAGTACCCATCTTGCACTGACTTTTGACACCCTTAGATGCTCATGGATGATATTCAAAATGGTTGTAGTTGGTACTTCAACTAATTTTGCAAGCTGCTTTTTATTCAGTCTAGCATCTTCCACTACAAGGTTTCACCTTTTTTCACAATGTCTGAAGAAGTGACCTCAACAGGTTATCTGGATGGAGGTCATCTTCAATCAACTCTCTGCCTTGATTGAAAAGGCTATGCCACTTGTAAACCATGGATTTCCCAAGGTGACAGTCCCCATAAACTGCTAACATCTCTTCCAAAATGGTTTGAGGTGTTTTCCCTTTTTTTCTGAGGAACTTAATGATGGCACAAAATTCATTTTTATCCACATTTGGGGTTTTCTTCACATTTGAAGTGCTTCTTTGGTGATATCTGAAAGAACACGGATGCAAGTTGGCTGAAGTCTGGAACATATACTAAAAATAAGTAACATAATCAAATTATGTGCACTAGTACTCCCACCTCTCCAATAACCCACCCATTCTGCAAATTTCTTGACCACCCAATAGGTTTATGTTTAAGCAAAGTGATTTCTGTCTTTGAATTGGCTGCTAGGAAGCTCAGCACCTTCCTCCACCCTATCTTTGCAAGTGTATATGGTATGCATTTTTTGCATCAGATGACTTTATATTTCCTATCTTTCCTTTTCCTTTTTTAAATTTGCTCATTTGAATTATATGTATTTCAAAACCACCTCAAATCTATTTTATGATGATAACTAAAATTAAAATGCTCAATTTTTTTCCATCTGAGTTCTCCCACAATCCCAATTATTTCATCTGTATGTGATTTTCTCTTCTTTTTGTTTAGAGACATTTTTAAAAGAGTTTTCTATACTTGCTGTCTGTATTTATCAGTCACTCCTGAATCTACTGCTTCTGGCTTTAGTACCCACTACCTTTCTTAATTGATTATTATAATAGCCAAGAATGACCTTTAGGAAACATTTCTCAGATGTTCTCTTGGCCTTTCTGCCATAATTATGTCAATCTTATTTTATTCATTGTTATTGAATTCTTAATTTAGCATTATCTATAAATTTCCCCAATTAGACTCTCTCATCCTTTTAGCCCTTGTGCCCCCATACCCTCTTGATAGCTTCTATAATGTATTTAGAACTAGATTGTTTGGGGCCATATTTTTTCTGTTATTTTGGTCCTTGCTTTTTTCTAATTTATTTGATCAGTCTTCTTTCTTACATCTTGTGAAAGTTTCTCCTAAATTTATTCCATGCACTTCCTAGATGTTTCTAAAGTGGGCCTGTAAGTGGCAAACATTCTGAGACTTTATAAGCCCAAGAGTATATTTATTTCACTATCACATGTATTATTCCTTGGACATGAAATTGTAGGTTCAAGTTTTTCCCTTTGATATTTTTTGCATCCAGTTTTTCTGTTGAGACATATCATTTTATTCAGATTATTATTCCTTTGGAAATGATAAGCTCTTTCTTTCTGCAAGACTTTAGAATTATCTCATGCCTGACCTTTTACTATCTCAGCAATCTCCTTGGTTGCAGGAATGTCCAACCTGTGGCCCAGGATGGCTTTGAATGCTGCCCAACACAAATTCTTAAAATATTATGAGATTTTTTGTGACCCTTTATTTATTTATTTATTTAGTTCATCGGCTATCATTAGTGTGTAGTGCATTTTATGTGTGGCTCAAGAAAATTTTTCTTCCAATGTGACCCAGGGAAGCCAAAAGGTTGGACACCACTGGTTATGATCTTCTGGTTCTGGAGACTTAAAGGGGAGAAGAGGTGGAGAAATAAATGCTCTAGGAGTCAATTAGCTTCTCTCCTGTAGTCCAGCTACCTGTCCCACTAGGCTTTGGGCTGTCTGATAATTGTACCAGGTGAACAAGCTACTGCTGCTGGTTTCTGTGGCCTTCTATGGTAGTGCTGGGTGGAGACTAGAGCAAAATTTAGAAGCTTTTCCTCAGCCTATTCTCCCATTGCACCAGATTGCACTTGACCTTGCTGATTAATGACAGCCTTTGGCCTTCCCAGGAGTTTCTCAGTTTTCATGTTATGGGTATTTTCTATCTGTGCAACCTCTAGCTTCTGTATTTTCTCCAATGTTGTTTTTCGGGAAGGAAGTCAGCAACCAGGTCTGGTTTGCCATCTTGTCAGGAACTGAGAGTCTCCCTCTTAGCAGTGTTTTACACAGTTCGATTCATGCCTTCTTCCTAAAACACTCTTGACTTATTTTCTTGATAGTGCATTTATGAGGTGCTTTTTTTTTTCTCCTTAGGAAAGTCTTCCTCTTCTGCTCACTCCTTTTCTCTTCAAGGTCTCACTTTCTCCTCATGCTTCACACTCTTTTGGTGATGATCTCATCTCCTTGAAGGTCTCAAATACCACTTGCATGCTGAGGGTACCTAAATGTCTATTTCCAGCTCTAGACTTGGCTATCCCCTAAACTCATATAGTCAACTCAGCATTGGACATGACCACATAAATGCAAAACACATTCACAGCTAAACTCATCCTACTCTCAACAGCTGCTCTGGTTGTCTCTATTTGTGAGGCCTCCAATTAATTTTCAAAACCAGAACCTGAGTGTTCTTGACCTCTTCCTCATCCCCACATCTAATTAATTACCAAATTCTATTGATTTTAACCTCCTCAATGTATCTCAGACTCATCCCCCTTTTCTCTATTTCTACTTTAAGCCTTACACCATGCCACTGTCATCACTTACATGTGATGCAAATTACCCTAACAGTTCCAACATTGCTCTCTCCCTTTTTCCTGGTTCTATTCAGTACAGTTGGAGTGAAATTTTTAATTCAGCAGTTTTCAAACTTTTTGGTCTCAGGCAACCTTTATGTTCTTAAAATTTGTCGTGGGCCCAAAGAATATCATTTGTGTGGTATAGATATAGATATAGGTGTAGATATAGATATTGATATTTAATTTATTTGAAATTGATACTGAGAAAAATTTAAAATACAAGAATAACACAACTACATATTCTAAGAGCCATCAGACCAGTGATGTCATCACTTGCTATTAGCCTCCAGAAAACTCCACTGTATACTCTTAAAGAGTAAGTGTAAAAAGGAGTAATAATGTCTTACCATTATTATGAAAATGATATTGATCTCGCAGATCCCCTGAATGTCCTGGGAATCCCTCAGAACTTTGTGGTCCATACTTTGGGAACCACTGCTTAATTCACGTATCTGATTACTTTGCTTCCCAGTTTAAATCACTTTAATGCCTTGCCATGGACTCTCAGGATAAAGTCCAACAACTCTAGCAAGATATACAAAATGTTTTGTCATCTGGCCTCTGCCTGTGTCTTTAGATTCATCTCTTGTATCGTCCCCACTCTGAACTCGGCTTCAGTCATGTTGAAAAGCTGGCAGGACTCAGCACTTGCCTTATCCTCTCTCTTTTCCAAGCCATTGCTCCTGCTTTTGTCTTGGCCTGGAATGCCTGTGCCCCTACTCATCCTTCTGGATGCAGCTTTATTGTCAACTTTGCTTAAAACCTTCCCTAATAACGAGATCCATACTCTGGTTTTCTTGAACTTACATTTATTTTAGTATTTATCGCATTTTTTTGTAGTTGTTATTTACTTCTGTCTTCCTCACTAGATTATAAGATCCTTGGGTCTTCATTATGGGTTTCTAGCCAGTGCAAGGCACATAGATGTTCAATAGCATTGTTGAACCAATGGATGAAAAAAGTATATGTAGTAATATATGGCTGTTATAGCTGATTTATATATTTTTCTTTTAAATGCTTAGTAAATTGGAGATATGATATGATTTTATATAACATGTATATCATTCATCCCTTTTGTTATAAAATTTTATTTTAAGAACACTAGTAGGATCTTAGTTGTAGATGCTACTGGGCATAAGCGATGGACCAACTTAATCAATGGTTACAGAGAACTAACTGCCCTTGATTTGTTCATCTTCACCCTACCATCCAGTAAGTTGGTATTGTGGGGCTAGGGCATAAAAAGGGGAAGCAATTCTCTGTGTGTGATTACTTTTTCGGCCGCCAAGAATTATGGAATATTTGCCTGTAGCCTATGTTTCTATGCTTACAATAGATTAACCTAGGGTCAGAGGACCAGAGAAGACTCTATGGAAATTACATGCAAAAGCTCTTGCATATGTGAACTCTTCTGGGGAGAGAGCACATAGTTTTCACCTTTGAAAGTGTTTGGGGATTCAAAAAAGCATAAACCACTTTACAATTAATGAATTTGTTTTGGTGTGTAATGGGCTATTTTATTTTCTAGGGAAAAGAGTGAACTTAGGTACAAGATCAGTCAGTGTACCAGGTCCCATTTTATGATGGCATGTTTATATTTACTATTACTCTGTGATAATTCTTTATTGAATTTGTGGAGTTCTGTACTGTATGTAATGTAAACTGAGGATTTGAATCTTTATAAACCAAACTACTGTGCAAATAGACTTGGAAGGTGATTAGAGGCAAATTCAAACCTAAAATTTCAGGCTAATGCTAATAAAATCACATTTGAGACAGCCTTAAGCTCAAAAAGCTATTTTGTAAGATTAGATTTCAGTTCCTGATTCTTTGTAAACAAATAATTTTAAACACCCATCAATATTTTTCACATAGATACTCACTAATAATATGATTTATTAGTTGTTTACTTAACTATTAATTAATGTATTAATATGCCATCAATTATTTATTAAGTATGTTATGTGCTTATTAAATGTTTTGTTTGCATCCAGTATATATCTTTTTTTGTTACAGATATCACTTCCCTATTTGGTAGCACAACATTCAAGTAAAGGAAAAGTAAACATTTTAAAATGAAAATGAATTAAAAAATTGTGATTAAATGCTTTCTATTATATTCTATTTAATATTCATTTATGAAAAGGCATTATGTTATGAGCTGTACTTCATTTAAAAAATGTATCATGTTACTAACTACCCTGGGACTTTTCCGCTCGCACCGTTGAGACCTCCAAAAACCCGAGTGGGTCAGATTCCAGGAAACACCCATGTGTGCCCAACTTAACTTGCTTATCTCAGCTTCTGTAACTTGTTTGGCTAATCTCCCTCTCCCAGGTGGTTGTGATTTTTGCCTTTAACTCGCTTGGCTAATCTCCCTCTCCCAGCTGGTTGTGGTTTTTGCCTTTAAATACTCTCCCCTGAGTTGGCTAGGGGTCACGACTTTTTTGGACGTTAGTCTGTTTGTGGTTGCCGGCTTCTGGAATAAAGACTCCTAATTTGGCCTTTCTGAATGTAGTGAATTTATTACTTGCTGTCCAACTACAACAATTAGAGTTTCATATTTTTACTTCCAGATTAGATTTCTTATTTTTATCATCCTTCTCCATCCAGGATATACACACTGGTACTCTTTATGTGAGAACCTATTTTGGATGTACTGGAACACAAAATTGTCCTCGGTAAATAGCTCCTTGCTTGGATTGTGGAATATCTTTTTCTTTCTATATTTTGAAAGTTCATCTCAACAAAGTCTTTTACTGGGAAGTTTTTTTATTGAATTTCTGTCTAAATGTACATTTTCTCCTGCACTCATTTTATGTTTTAGGTAACTATAAAATAAGTGACGGGAATTCCCTGGTGGTGTAGTGGCTAGGCGTCAGTGCTCTCAATATCACAGCTTGGGTTCGATTCCCAGCCAGGGAAGTACCAAAAAAGTAAAATAAAATAAAATAAAATAAGTGATTATTTATAGACTGATCCCATGGCCTGTGATTCGATCTCATGTGGTCAACAGAGTTCCTTATGATTTTCAAACAGCAAAAATAAGGCCATTTCCAAGATTCTGGAAGAGACATGGCAATGATAATACAACTGTATTTGATCTAGGAATGTTTTGGATTTGCATTTGAATGTTTGGTGTTTTGAGAATTACAGTAGTGATAAAAAATTTCAAATAATAGCTACTATGCATGTTCATTATATTCTAGATCTGCACCAGCTATTATGGTAGCCTCTAGTTACATGTAGCTACTGATCACTTGAAATGTGACTAACACCACATAATGAAAGAATAATATTCTAGAGATACAAGGTTAAATTTAAATATATTATTAAAATTTGTTTCATTTCACCTTTTTAATGAGGTGCCTAGACTATTTTAAATTTATATAAATGACTTGCATTATATAATTTTTATTTAAAGTTATATGATATTACTTATAACTATACTATAAAAATTATAATAATTGTTAATATAATAGTAACATAATACAATTTATTGCATAATATCATTTATTATATGTGTATAAGTTATGTACATGGCTACCACTAGGCTAGGCACTTTCAATGCATTTTAATCTCATTCAATCCTTACAAAAATCCTATGAGGCATGTATCTTTAATATTTTCCATTTTCACAGAAAGAAACATAGATAATCAGAGAGATTAAATAGCTATCCCAGGGTTATCCACGGTACAGTCAATAGTCAAACCCAAGTGGTGCTCCTATCCAGTCTCTTGTTTTGATAGTATACTCTCACCAGTTTCTTTTTGCCACCAGTGACAGCAATGTGATTAACTATGCTTCTTTATTTTTTAAAATTTTATTTTCTTACTTTGTGATATAGCAGTTTGAAGATCTAATTCATTTTTTAAGTGCATGTATTTAATGGATCTGATGTCTGAAATATAGCACATCAGTAATGTGTATATCATATAAGGAAGGGCATCATTGACTGCACTTACTAAATTATGAAACTCAATTTTTATATCCACTTATTAATTATGCAAAAGTTTGTATTAAAATTCAGCTAGTGGATTTTTGTCTCTCCTCATGTCTTTCAATTGTTTTTGCAAACTAATTGGATAATGTAGCATTTTTATCAAGCAGTTTCTGTTAAAATTTTTGAAAGATTTTTAAACAAATTTAAAATGCTATGAGACTTTCTAGAGGTAATATCATTTTTATGAAGAAAGAAAAGGAAACATTTTCATATGTTGATTATTAAAATTCCATGTTTAAACATTTCTGTATGTTTATCTTTTAAATTTTTCTGCTCTCATTGCTAAAAAGGGCACCTTTAAAGGGAGAGATTAAATGTGATTATATTTTTCTCAAAATATCTGCTATGTAGCATACTACTGGTTAACCATTTGTCATCACAAAGAAGTTCAAAAATTTATAGCAGTTGTCCTTTGTCAGAAATCATGCAGCCTCTTTAAATTTGACAACTTTCTTAAGTTCTGTACTTAGTCACAAGATACCAGAGATAAAAGTTTTATAAGTATGGAGTTCCCTGGTGGTGTAGTGGCTTAAGGTTTTGGCGCTGGCTCTGTCAACGCTGTGGCCTGGGTTCGATTCCCAGCCAAGGAACTACCCACATACCAACAAAAAAAAAAGTTTTATAAGTTTATAAAACAATCTTATTGAAAAGTATTGTGAAAATTCTGCCAGATTCTACTTTAAAACAAATATTGGTACAAAATGAACTATATTGATAACACGCTGTTATGCTATGCACTTTGGCTTCCCCTGTGCAGTGGCATAAGCTTGACTGTGCAGTAGATGAATTTCACATGTGGTACTTTTTCTGTAATCTTACCTTGGAAATACATTTTTAAAAATCTTAATTTAAAAAGTTACTTCACCATTGATTACACTTGCACAGGTATTCCATAAAACATTGTTCTCATCAAATAATTCATGCACTATGAGCATATAGATTGTCTGGCATAGCTTTCCTCTAGAGGCTTACAAAAATAATTCTTCATGATTTTGTTATTGAAGTATAATTCATATATAAGGGCAATTAGAAAACATTTTAAACTAAATGATAATGAAAATACAACTTAACAAAATTTGGGAATGTAGTTTAAGTAGTGCTTAAGAGAAATGTATAACTTCAAATGCTTATATTAGAAAGGAGGAAAGGCTTTAAAAATTCAGTTGTAAGTTTCCAGTTAAGAAGGTAGAAAAGTATCAGCAAATTAACCCAAAAGTAAGTAAAAGAAAGGAAATAATAAAGAACAGAAATCAATGAATTGGAATATAAACAACAGAGAAAATTAACAAAGCCAAAAGTTGGTTTTTAAAAACATCAACAAAATTATTAAATGTCAAACAAGTCTGTTTTAGAAAAAAGAGAGAAAATGCAAATTACAAAAATCAGAAGGAAGAGGAATATCACTACAGATTCTACAAACAAAAAGAACAATAAAGAAATAATATGAACAAGTCTATGCCAATAAACTCAACAACTTAGATGAAATCAAAATGAATTAGAAATTATGACTAGGGCTGTATCTATAAACAACTTTAAACTTATTAACAAAGGTTTCCTCACAAAGCAAACTTCAGATCTAGATCATTTCACTAGTAAATTCTATCAAAGAATTAAAGAAGCAATAATAATGTTATATAAACTATTTTAGAAAGCAGAGGAAAAAGGAATACTTCCTGACTAATTTTATGAGGCCAGAATAACTCTGGATATCAAAGCTAGGAAAAGACATTATAGAAGACTGCAAATGAATATCTTTCATAAACATAGACATAAAATCCTTTTAAAATTAGAAAATTAAATCCAGCAATATATATAAAATATTATAAATGATATGTTTATAATATATTGACCAACTAGGATTTATTTCAGGAATGAAAAGTTAGTTTAACATGCAAAAATCAAACAATATAATTTAACATATGAACAAACTAAAAATTAAATATCATATGATTATCTCAAATGATGCAGAAAGTATTTGACAAAATTTAATATTCATTCATGATTAAAAAAACAGCTATCTTTAAACTAAAAGTAGAAATAAACTGCTTCAGTCTCGTAAAGGGCATTTATGAAAAGCCTATAGCTAAAACAATAATGGTGAAAGATTGACCACTTTCCCCCTGAGATCAGGTATGAAACAAGTGTATCTACTTTCACCATTTTTATTCAACATAGTAGTAGAGATTCTAGCCAATTAATAAGGCAAGAGAAAGAAGTAAAACAAAAATTGATAGGAAAGAAGTAAACTATCTTTATTTATGAACATGATTAGACATAAACTTCTATGGAAGTAACCACAACTGTAACTACCACAACAAAACACACTAGAACTAGTAAGTTAGTTTCAGAATATAATACACAAGGTCAATACGTATACAATACAAAGCCATAAACTTGTCACTCATAGAGTACAGTTTTAAATGAACCAAATAATTAGTTTGCCCAAATGAACTTTGACTTACTCATACGCGCGCTAACCAATTGCGCCACTGGAGCTCCAAACTTTGACTTACTCAAACAGCAATTATATGAAACAGCCTAATAATAAAGGGAAGAAAACTTTTAAGTATTTATTTTAAATTCTCATGTAGTTAATATATACATGTGCATACATCCATGTGTATACATAAGCAAATGATAATGAACCTACAGTTTATACATCCTCTCTTCAGACACTCATCAAATGGAAGGAAACAATTCATTGGTTTGTTTTCTCTCTGTCCCAGCTTCTCTCAGAGTAGCATTAATTAGGACAGAAATGGCTGAAGGACAAGAGGAGCAAAGAATGAGGAAGAGAAGGTAAGCCTTTTCAGTTGCAGATACCGATTACTGACTGAATTAGACTGCCAGGTGCAGAGCTCAGGAAAAATCGTCACCACAGAGAGTTTCTGATTGGTTTAAGACATATGGACTATGGGAATCTATTTCTAAGGAGTAGTGTGATTATGTAGGCGTAAATTAACCATCAACCCTAAGGAAGATTGGGTGTCTACTTGTAGGACATTTACATACACTAATATCTGATTTGTTACCTAAGTTATGTAAGTGGTTTGTTTCAATTATTTCTTTTAGTGTTTTAAACAGCTTTATTGAGGTATAATTGATATACAAAAAAACTGCACATATTTAATGTGTATAATTTGATGAGTTTAGACTTATGTATACATCTGTATAACCAACACCAAAATTAAGGTAATAGACATAGCCATCACCTCCAAAGTTTCTTTGTGCCTCTTTTATTGGGGGGAGGGTAAGAACAATTAACATGAGATCTCCCCTCTTAATGACTTAAGTATATAATACAGTATTCTCACTGCATTGTGTTGTACTATGTTATACAACAGATATGTGCAAGTTATTCATCTTATATAATGAAAACTTGATAACCATTGAACAGCACCATTCCATTTTCTTTTCCTCCTAAATCCTGGCAACCACCATTTCACTTTTTGATTGTATTAATTTGACTATTTTAGATACTTCATATAAGTGGAACCATACAATATACGTCCTTCTATGACTGGCTTATTTCAGTTGGCATAATATACTCCAGGTGTACCCATGTTATCACATATGTCAGATTTCATTATTTAAATTTAATTTAATTAAAAAAATTTTTAATCATAATTAACATTTAATACTATTTAATATTAGTTTTAGGTATACAGCATGTTGGTTACACACACACACACACACACACACACACACACACTATGAAATAATCCCCCTGATTAGTCTAAAACTCACCTGGTGCTATACATATTTATTATAGTACTATTGACTATATTCCTTATGCTGTACTTTATATCTCTGTGACTGTTTTATAGCTACCAATTTGTACTTCTTAATCTCTTCACTTTCTTTTTTAACTCAGCCTCCCACCTACCCTCCCACCTGGTAACCATCAGTTTGTTCTCTGTATGTATGAGTCTGTTTCTGTTTTTTAATTTGTTTATTTTGTTTCTTAGACTCTACATATAAGTGAGATCAAATGGTATTTATCTTTCTCTGCCTGACTTACTTCACTTAGTACAATATCATCTAGGTCCATCTTTTTTATAAGGTTGAATAATATTCTATTGTATGTATATACCACTTTCTTTTTTTATTGTTAAATTTTTGGGGGTGACATTGGTTAGCAAAAATTACATAGATTCCAGGAGTACAATTGTGCAGTGCATCATCTATGTATACAACATTTTCTTTGTTATTCATCCATTGATGGACATTTACATTGTTTCCATATCCTGGCTAATGTTAGTAATGCTGCAATGAACATGAGAGTGCAAATATATCTCTGAGATCCTCATTTCAGTGCGTTTGGATATACAAGGGCTGTCTGGAAAGTTTCCAGCCATGTATAATAATATGAAAAATAGAGGCTGAATTTTATAGCTGAATTTTTTTTGGACAGCCCTCATATGAAGTCTGACAATTTACTTTGTGAACTTGCCACTGTGCACGTACCTTGGCAGCATTGTACAAACAACTCGGTAAGGTTTCATAACCTTGGTATATCTGTGTCTCACAGCTGTGTTCATGTCAATGTGTGTCCGTGTCTTGCTGAGCGGTGTTCATTATTCTTATTGCGTATTTTTGTGTGCTGTCATGAGGATATAGGAACTTGAATTAGAGCAGCAAACAAATATTAAATTTCTTATTGAACTTGACAAGTGTGTAAGTGAAATCAGGGATGTCCATGGGGATAATCCCATGAAGAAATTGGCAATATACAAATAGATTAAACATTTTTCTGAGGGAAGAGAAACCGTCACTGATTAAGACAGGTCAGGGCAGCCAGTGACGAGCAAAACTGACAAAAACATTGCAAAAATTCATTGAATTTTGTGTCAAAATCATCTGCTGACTGTGAGAACCATAGCAGGCCAAGTAAAAATCAATAGAGAAACAATTAGGAAAATCTTAGCTGAAAATCTTGGCAGGAGAAAGGTGTGTGCAAAAATGTTCCTGAAGGTCATGGATAAACAAAGTCAAAGGAGAATTGAAGTTTGCCAAGACCTTTTGGAGAGGCAAGATGTTGTTCTGGGCTGTGTTATCACTGGTGATGAAACATGGGTGTACCAATAAGACCTTGAAACAAAGCATCAAAGTGGAAGTCAGCCAATTCTCCATGACCAAAAAAGTTTTGTCAGTCCAAATCAAGAATTAAAATGGTTTTGCTAAACTTCCTTTATATCAGAACGATTGTTCATTATGAATGTGTACCAACTTGACAAACAGTCAATCAAGTTTACTATTTGGAAGTGTTGAACAGCCTGCATGAAAAGGTTAGACAAAATTGACCTGAACATTTCACCAACAACTCCTGGCTCTTGCATCTTGACAATGCACCAACTCACATGACACTGTCTGTGAAGGAGTTTTTAGCCAGTAAAGAAATAACTGTATTGGAACACCCTCTCTACTCACCTGATCTGGCCTTTTTTCTTACCTGAAGATAAAGGAAATATTGAAAGAAAGACATTTTTATGACATTCAAGACATCAAGTGTAATATGATGACAGTGCTGATGGTCATTTCAGAAAAAATTGCTTTGAAGAGTGGACTAGGTGCTGGCATTGGTGCATAGCTTCCCAAGGGGAGTACTTTGAAGGTGACCACAGTGATATTCAGCAGTGAGGTCAGTAGCACTTATTCTAGAATGAGATCGTGAACTTAATTATCAGACCTCATATATCCAGAAGTAAGATTTCTGGATCATATGGCAGTTCTATTTTAATTTTTTTGAGAAATCACGATACTTTTTCTATAGTGACTGCACCATTTTGCATTCTTAACCAATAGTATACAGAGTTTCAGTTTCTCAATATCTTCACCAACCTTTGTTATCTTTTGTTTAGGATAATAGCCACTCTAAAAGATATGAGATAATATGTTATAGATTTGATTTGCATTTTCCTGATGATTAGTAATGTTTAGCACTTTTTCATATATCCTTTGGCCATTTGATGTCTTCTTTGGAGAAATTTCTAGTCAGGTTCTTAGCCTATTTTAAAAATTGGGTTATTTGTATTTTGCTATTGAGTTGTAGGTATTCCTTATATATTTTAGATCATATGTGTCCAACTCTTTGGATTCCCTGGTCCACAATGGAAGAAGAAGTGTCTTGGGCCACATATAAAATACACTAACACCAACTTTAGCTGATGAACTAATAAAAAGTAACCAAAAAAACCTCATGTTTTAAGAATTTGTGTTGGGCTGCATTCAAGGCCGTCCTGTGCTGCAGATTGGACATGCATGGTTTAGATATTAATGCCTTATCTGTTTCAATTCTTTTCAGAAAATTCTAGCCTTATTGTAATTCTTTTTCATTTCAGCCTATATATGTGGATACTGACATGAAGCTTTAATATATGGATTCTTGCATTTTAAAAAGTAAAAGGAATGACATTTTATGTTGAACAAGATGAAAAGTTTATGGAAACTGAGGGAAAAATATACAAACTCTAAAATAATATATTCCCAAAAATAAATTTCTAAGGTTTTGGTAACCATTATCTTTTTATGAAGCAATTTATGTCTAGGAATATGGAGTTGTGGCTTACTGGGTAGAATCTGGGTTTTTAGGTTGCTGATTCTCTGAATATTTCTTCAGCCAGATGGTTCTGCAGGCTGGATGCCATGTTACCAGGCAATGTTTAGATTATTTAATTGTGTGTTTATTAAAGCTTGCTCTTTCTGGTGACATATTGTAACTTTTTAAAATGTCTCCTTGGCAAACTGCTGAGTTTGGGGTGTTGATTGTTTTTAAGTATATCACTGGGGCAACCAGAGATCACTACTTACTTTCCCATACTCTAGAATGCCAAAGAATAGGAGTTCCTTACCTATGTACCTCATTGCACTACTAACATAGCTGCTTTTGATTTTTAAGACTGATCCTTTATTTTTGTAATATTTAGATTTGTCATTTGGAATTATTGTCATAGATGATCTAGTAATTGGTGATTGAACTCTGTATCCCCTCATTCAATTGGGTTATCTTGGAGAGTACCAATAGTTTATACTTGACAGTGATAACCATGTCAGGACCTCGTTTTCAGAAAGTGTGGTTAAAGTAACTTAAGAAGACAAGGATCAATGTGACTGGTAGAAACTTGGTGATTTTGTGGTCCTGTGTAGCCAGTGAAAAAGATGAAAGACAGGTAAGATGTAACCCTAAGCCTGTCCCCAAAGTGAACAGCACAGCATCATATAATACTCACATTCCCCCAACCCCACCCAGCATACCACGATTATACCCACACTGAATGGCACAGGTAAAGGTGAATAATTTTTTAGGAAGAGACAGCAGGAATTCGTGGCCATTATTTCCAATGCATGGATGTTTGGCCTCCAAGGTCTGTGTTCTTCTGTAGCCTCTGATCATGTGGTGATCGGCCATCAACACTGAAAAATACAAATACCATTAGGCATCTTGGTAAGACACTTTCAATCCACCAGGTCCACAACTTACAGATCAAACAAATGGCTCAGAATTGCGTAGAATTTAAGAAGACTCTCCATATTAGTCTGAAGAAAATTCAGGAGTATTCAACACAAAAGGAATGGAGGCTGCCCACAGGTGCTTCTCTTTAATCAACAAGGACATATAAATATATAATTCCTTAATCCCAGAACAACTCTGACTTTTGACCTTGAAGTGGTCTAAGTGAAGAGTCTAGAACTCCACCCCCATTTTAGACTAACGCTGCCTGAACAATATTCTGCAAATACTGCTGGCCTACACTTTTGCAGGTTTTTCATGAAAATGATCATAGATATTTTCTTCAGTGGTCAGGAAAAAAAAAAAGAATAAGTATATTTCTTTTGGGAGCTGAAAGAGAGTATTAGAGGAGCATACCAGAGTACTAGAGAATTTATAGTGATAAAATGATAATTTATAAAAATCTAGCATCTGGATGGAGTTATTGAACTGGAATGTAGATGAATGCATTTATCCCCCAAAAGTTGACAACCATCACCACATAATGTGGGTTGTTTGCAAATTAATACAAACTTTGGGCATATTTTAGAAGGTAGGAAAACTATAATTCCACATGCAGTTAAATGCTTACTCTGAAACTAGATTATTTTGGTGAGTTTCCCCTCTTAGGCATAGTTCAGTACAATAGAGAGATGGATACCAGCCAGGGACTGTTTGTAACCAGCAGAGCAGCTGTAACATGCCTGCAGAATGATTCACCATCCATTAAAGGAAATCCATGCATGGTGACTATGGCCATGTGCACATCTTTGTAGAAAGCAAACAGTAGCATTGAGTTTCTTTTATGTGTTGTCAGGACAATAATGTGTGTTAGTTAAACACAATGCTAGGCTGTGATTACTCTGAAATCCTCGAACTGCGTGGTAGTTTGTCACCTACTTTTGTGCATGCATTAGAGGCCACTCCAGGATTTTTAGAGATTTTTTTGTATTTGGATTATGTTTAAAGGAATTTAAAATTTTAATTTTATCTAAGTATCTCTACTGTGTTGGTTCTAGAATACTTCCTGTCAACCTAATGTTGTTCTTGCCCAGTAGTTCTTAACCGTGATTTCTAAGTTGCAGTTACGATGTTTATTGAATCATAAATATGGACTGGCAAGATATAACTGCAAAGAAAGTGATTTGGGTAGCTTGGTAACTTTTTTAAAGACTAGCTGAACAGAATTCCTATAACTAAGGATATAAATAAAAAGCCACATCAAGACTGGTAGGAGGGCCAGAGATGCTAAGTGGATTGGCTTCATACTCACATGTAATTGTTGAACATCAAGGAATAGCTCAGTAGTGGAGCCCCCCTACCCAAGGAGTGAGGGGACTAGTCACTCAGGACTTCCAAACCCAAGGTACCAGTGCTAGAAAGATGAGTCATCACAACATCTGGCTGTGAAAATCAGCAAGGATTTCACCTGTCTAGGTGAAATGGAAGACTTTAGAAAACCCAGATGTCCTCTTAAATGCCCTGATCAAAGACTCACTCACTCACAGGCACTCACCCTGGGCTCCAGCAGAGGGGCAGCACCTTGAGAGGTTTCAGAGACATATAGAAAAAGACTGAGTTGTGTGACTTCAGAGTGAGAGCTAGAGTAACAACCTCCATTATCCCTGTGTTGAGCCCTCCTCCCACATTGCCTACAGGTGGGCACCATGTTTCTTGTGTTGAGCCCTTCCCCACATGGCCAAATCTGAAACTTCACTCATCTAGTGATCTCACCTTGCCCCACCCCAGTGACTCCCTGGGACCCCACCCCACCCAATTTATGTGGCACTGTAGGATGCACTTTTGGTTCCTGGGCAACCAGCACCACTCAATGCACTGCAGGAGGCTCTTTCACCAGCAAACAGTAGGCTGCCACTTCTGTACTGCCTGAGGCACATTTGGTGGTAAGCAACTCACCCCAACCTGTACTGCAGCCTTTCTTAGACAACTCTCAGGGTCTGCACGCCCAAGGTAAGCACAAGGCCTCACTCTTCTCTAGGCATTTTGTGGAGTGGCCCCAGTCTCAGCACTAGTGACAAAACTGAATATACATTAACCTTTTGAACATTACTCACCCCACACCTGAGTGTCTTCCTGAAAGTCTGGCCAGCCCAACTCATGCAGCAGCACCCAAGGCACTTTTGGCACCCAGACAATAAGCCCTATACGCCTCAACAGTCACTTTCAGAAACAAACAATGGTCCTTGGCTCATGCACTACTGGAGGCACTTTTAATAATGGGCAACAGAATCAATCAGTGCTGAAATCTTTCTTGGAAAGCTCTTGGTGGTCTGCAGGCCAAGGCAGGCAGTAGCTGGCCATGATTTGCTCTGAGACTATTGTGAGGGACCTCAGGCTTGCACTGCTGCCAAAATGGAATCAGCATTAACCTATAACCTGAGAATAAATCCCACCCACTAACTTGCCAAAAGCCATTCAGGCTCAACTATATAATAGAAGGCCACGTGCAACCCATATAAGGGACACTCCTGAAGCACACAGCCCAAGTGATCAGGGAAACTGTGGCACTGGGCCATAAGATCATACAGCAAAGACTCAGAGACATAGGAGATCTACCTAATACATAGAAACAAACATAGAAAGGCAAATAAAATGAGGAAACAAACATGTCCCAAATGAAAGAATAGGAGAAACCTCTAGAAAAAAAAGAACAAAAAACAAAACACTAAATGAAATGGATGCAAGCAACCTACTAGAGACAGAGTTCAAAATACTGGATAAAGTACTCTACACCTGCAACACCTGAAACCTAGGTAATTTTTATTAACCAATGCACTCCAATAAATTTAATAAAATAACATAAAAAGAAATTAAATCTGAAAGACAAAAATCAAACAAGCAAACAAAAAATAATACCACTGGTTACAAGGATGCTCAAGGAAGTTAGTGAGAAAAACAACTAGTTACTTACAAGGGAGCTTCCATAAGATTATCAGCTGATTTTTAAACAAAAACATTGCAGGCCAGAAGGGAGTGACATGAAATACTCAAAGTGATGAAAAGCAAGGACCTATAACCAAGATTACTCTACCCAGCAAGGCTATTATTTAAAATTGAAGGACAGATAAAGAACTTCCCAGACAAGAAAAAGCTAAAGAAATTCATTACCACCAAGTCAGTATAACACAAAATATTAAAGGAACTTTTTAAAGTTCCTTGATGGAGAAAAATAACATAAATATGAGTAATAAAATAGCAATAACTATATACTTATCAATAATCACTTTAAATGTAAATGGATTAAATCCTGAAATAAAAGGACACAGGGTAGTTGAATGGATAAGAAAACATAACTTATGCATATGCTGTCTATAAGAGACCCACCTCAGATCAAAAGACAAACATAGACTGAGAGTAAAGGGATGGACAAACATGCAAATGGATCAACAACAAAAAGGTGGGGTAGCTATACTTACGTCAGACAAAATAGCCTTTAAAGCAAAGACTGTAATAAGTCAAAGAAGCACATTGCATAATGATAAAGGGATCATTCCAACAAGAGGATATAACACCAGTAAAAACCTATGCACATAAAATAGAACACCTAAATATATAAAGCAAATATTAACTGACGTGAAAGTAAAGATTGACAGTAAGGCAGTCATAGTAGGAGACTTTAATTTTCATTAATACCAATGGACATATCTTCGAGATAGAAAATCAACAAAAAAAACAGCAGATATAAATGGCACACTAGACCACATAGATTTAATTAATATTTTTTGGCATTCCATCCCAAAGCAGCAGAATATACACTTTTTTCAAGTGCACATGGAACATTTTTCAAGATAGACAACATTAGACCACAGAACAAGTCACAATAAATTTTAAAAGATTGAAATCATATCAAGCATCTTCTCCAGCCACACTGGTATGAAACTAGAAATCAATTATAAGTAAAAAAACTGAAAAATATACAAAGACATGGAGGCTAGATAACAAGCTTCTAAACATGCATGGGTTAATAATGAAATCACAGAAGAAATCAAAAGGTACCTTGAAACAAATGAAAATGAAAACACAATGACCCCAAATCTAGGTGACACAGTGAAAGCAGTGTTAAAGGCTTACCTCAAGAAACAAAACAAAAAACCAATCTCTAATAAACAATCTAACCTTACACTTAAAGGGACTAGAAAAACAATAGCAATCAAAGCTTAAAGTGAGTAGAAGGAAAAAAATAGTAAAAATCAGAGCGGAAATAAAGGCAATAGAGTGTATAAAAAGAAAACAAAAGATTAATTAATCAAGAGATGGTTATTTGAAAAGAAAAAACAAAATTGACAAACCTTTAACTAGCCTGAAGGAAAATATAAAATAAATAAAATCAGAAATGAAAGAGGAGAAATAACACCAGACATCACAAAAATGCAAAGGATTATTAAAAAAATACTATGCGCAGTTATCTGCTGACAAATAGGACAATATGGAAGAAAAAAATAAATTCTTAGAAACTGAATCAAGAAAAACCAGAAAATCTGAACTGACCATTAATACTAAGAAAATTGAATCAGTAATAAAAAAAATCTCTCAACAAACAAAATTCCTGGACTGATAGCTTCACAGGTAAATTTTACCAAACATTCAAAGAATTAACAACTATTCTTCTCAGCGTATTCCAAAAAATTCAGGAGGAGAGAAAACTCCCAAGTTCATTCTACGAGGCCACCATCACACTGATTCAATACCAGATAAAGGTATTAGAAAAAATGAAAACTATATGCCTATATTGCTAATGAACTTAGATGCAAAAATCAAATTCAGAAATATATTAAAAAGATTATATACCACAATCAGTGGGATTTATTCCTGGTATGAAAGTTTGTTTCAATATGCACAAATCAAATAATGTGATATATATTAAAAAAAAAAAGAAAAAGAAATGTCATATAACAATATCTATAGATGCAGAAAAAGCATTTAACAAAATACAGTATTCATTTATGATAAAAACTCACAGCAAAGTGGAAATACAGGGAACATACCTCAAAATAATAAAGGTCATATATGACAAACCTACAGCTAACATCATAATCAACAGGGGAAAAGCTAAAAGCATCTTCCATAAGGTTAGAAAAAGACAAAGATGTCCACTTTCACCACTTTTATTTTACAAACCATTTGAAGTCTTAACCACAGCAATCAAACAAGAATAAAAGATAAAAGGCATCTAAATTGAAAGGGAAGAAGTAAAACTGCTTTATTTGCAGTTGATATGATACTATGTGTAGAAAAACCCAAAGATTCCACCAAAAAATATAGAATTGATAAATGAATTTAATAAAGTAGCAGGATACAAAATTAATATTCAGAAATCTGTTGCATTTTTATACACCAATAGTGAACTATCAGAAATAGAAATTAACAGTCTCATTTACAATTGCATTAATAAAAAACACCTAGAAATACATTTAACCATGGAAGTACAAACCTGTACTTAGAAAATTATAAGACACTGCAGAAAGAAATTAAAGATACAAATAAATAGAAGCATATACTGTGCTCATGGATAGGAAGGATTAACATTGTTAAAAAATCCTTAAGACCCAAAGTAATCAATAGATTGAATGCAATCCTATTAAAATACCAATGGTATTTTTCACAGAACTAGAACTAATAATCCTAAAATTTATTTGAAACCACAATAGTCTCTAAATACCTATGACAATCTTGAGGAAAAAGACCAAAGTTAAGAGGTATAATGTAATGTAATACCAAACTATGCTACAAGGCCAGAGTAATCAAAACAGCATGGTACTAGCATAAAAAGAGACATGAAGATCAATGGAACAGTACAGAGAGCTCAGAAATAAACCCACACCTACATAGTCATTTAATCTGTGACAAGGGGCCAAGAACATACAGTAGTATAAAGACAATCTATTCAATAATTGGTGCTGTGAAAACTGGAAAGATACATGCAAAAAAATAGAACTGGACCACTTTCTTACACTTTATGCAGGAATAAACTCAAAATGGATTAAAGACCCAAAATTTTAAAACTCCTAGAAGAAAACACAGACAATGAACTCTTCCACATTACTCTTAGTAATATTTTTTTACTAATCTATCTCCTCAAGTAAGAAAACAAAACAAAAAAATAGACAAATGTGACTACATCAAATGAAAAAGTTTTGCACAGCAAAGGAAACCATCAAACCAACTAAATGAAAAGACAACCTACTGAATGGGAGAAGATATTTGTCCATGATATACCTGATAAGGGGTTAATATACAAAATTATAAAGTCATACAACTTAACATCAAAAAAACAAGCAATCCAATTAAAAAATGGCCAGAGGACATGAATAAACATTTCTTCAAAGAGGACACACAAGGGCTGCCCAGAAAAAATCAAGCCATAATTGCCTCTATTTTTCGTATTATATGGCTGGATACTTTTCAAACAGCTCCTGTAGACATGGCCAATAGACATATGAAATAATGCTCAATGTCACTAATCAACAGAGAAATGCAAATTAAAACCACAATGAGGTACCTTCTTACACCTGTCAGAATGGCGGCTATCATCAATAAATAAATAAAAAAATAACAAATGTTAGCAAGGATGTGGAGAGCAGAGAACCCACTTGCATGCTTGGTAGGATTGCAAATTGGTCCAGCCACTATGGAAAACTGTTTGGAGGTTCCTTAAAAAATTAAAAATAGAACTACCTTATGACCCAGTAATTCCATTTCTGGGTATTTATCTGTAGAAATCCAAAATACTAATTTGAAACAACATATGCACCACTATGTTGACTGCAGTGCTATTTACAATAGCCAAGCTATGGAAGCAACTCAAGTGCCTATCAATAGATAATTGGATAAAGAAGATGTGATACATATATACAATGACATATTACTCAGCCATAAAAAGGGAAATCTTACCATTTGCAAAAATAGGAATGGACCTAGAACATATTATGTTAAGTGAGGTAAGTCAGACAGAAAGAGACAAATACCATATGATCTCATTTGTATGTGGAATCTAAAGAACAAAAGAAATTAAAAATTAAAAAAAAAAAACAGAAACAGAGAAAAATTGATGGTTACTAGATGGGAGGGGTAGATAGATGAAAAAGTTAAAAGGATTAAGTAAAAATTTGTAATTATTTTACAAAATAGTCATGGGATCTAAAGTACAGCATAGGGAATGGGATCTAAAGTACAGCGTAGGGAATAGTTAATTGGGGGATCACTTCATAAATTATATAAATGTCTAACTGTATACCTGAAACTAATAAAAAATAATATTGAATGTCAATTGTATTTGAAAAAAATGTCTTTTTAAGTTGAAGAAAGGAACAGCTTGTGTGGCAGCTTGTCTGATATTTGTTAATTTGAATGCATGCTATAGTTTGAAGTTTTTTGTTGCCTCAGCCATTTTTTGGTTTTTGTTTGTTTGTCATAGTTGTCTTTTTTGAATACTATATTAGCCATCTGGTCAAGATATGGTGGTCTTATGTATCTATTTGTTCTTAGCAATACTTAGTAACACTTACGTTATTAAAACATGGGTTGATGTTTTATAGAATTGAAAAATTAATTTTACAAACTTCAGAGTATAGGGGAATTGTGTAACATAATAAATAAGAAAATTAGTTTGAGAATCAGAGTTCCTGAGTCTAACTCCAGCTTCTATTTACTATATGTATCCTCGGGCAGGCTACTTAAATCTTTGGTTTTCTCACTGTTAAATGGAGATATTAAGAGTAGCTTTCTTAATAGGATTTGTGAAGAGTAAATGAAGTAATCCCCTTAACACAGGGCCTGGCACACAGTTCAATAAACTTTTAATACTTTGGTTGTACAGTATTTATTTAAGGAAGTGACATAACATGGCCAGACTTGTAGCCTAGTGCTTTCTTTTTTATATAGATACTTTTTTCATTTATAACAATCAAATTTATATCCGGGGAAAATTGAAGATATAAAACTTAGAAACAGTTAATTTCATTCTCTTACAAGTCTTTTTAAAAGGGGATTTTGCACTTTGTAGTACTCTACCAATTTTATTTTCTTTATGTGTGTAGCTCCCTGGCTGGGAATTGAACCCAGGCTGCAGCATTGACAGCACCAAAGCCTAGCCACTACTCCACCAGGGAATCCCTATACCAATTTTTTGGATTCCACCTCTCTTACTATATCTCTTCTGCAGATTAATAGCAGCAAAACAAAAAGAGAACAAAGACCATTTTCTGTCCTTTGATTTAATCTGAGCCTCTTGACCCTGATCCATAAAAGGAGGATATTTTTTTTTTCCTTCTTTTTTCTTTTTCTTTTTTCTTTTTGCTTTTTGGTATGTGGGTAACCCAGGCCACAGCGCTGACAGCACCACCGCTGAAGCCTTAAACCACTACACCATCAGGGAACTCCAAAAGCAGGATATTTTATCTTCCACTGGGGGTACTAATGAAAATCAAGTGTTATAAAACATTGTTCTTATCACCAGGAAGGTTTATTCACCAGTGCCTTCACAGAGGGACACCAGGTAATTGGACAAAACCGGGTATTTATTTGATGAAATGCCTTGTAGGTCAATTTCTATAAATTTTTCCTCAAGAGGCCTGGAAATTATCCCAACAATGAAAAAAAAAAAATCTTTGGACTTGAGAAGTAATTTTCAGTAGAAATTAACTTAAGGGAAATCAGTTCTATTTGTGTTTTTTGCTCTCTGATCATTTGGAATGACCTCTTGCACTTTGGGAGGAAGAGGACAGGTGGAAAAACAAATATAAAAAATAATCACTGAAGATGTGGTCACTAGAAAACCATGCAGGGAGTTCCCTGGTGTAGTGGCTTAAGGCTTTGACACTGACGCTGTCAACGCTGCGGCCTGGGTTCGATTCCCAGCCAGGGAGCTACCCACATACAAAAAAAAAAAAAAAAAGAAAACCATGCAAAGCTATATATATTCATTAAATATCTATAAACGCTTTAGTAAGAATATTCTTCACCAGAGCTATTTATAGATAAAAGTTTCATTTGGTATTCATATCACATGTAGGTCTTAGCACCCATAGAGTTTAAAAAAAATTAAAAAAAAAATTTTGTTTGGATTTTATCAACTTATTTTTTAAACTATCTGTTACAAAATGATATGCTTGCTATGATTAACTCATACTAATAGATTAGTAAATTCTTAACTTCAGAAGAATTTTAGTTTTCAGAAACACAGAAAAACTGTCATATAAGGGCAGTATTGAAATCTGTAGTTGTTATTTTGCATTTGGATCTTGACTGCAACTTTCTAATATATTTTATTCTTTTCCTATAACTCTTTTTCTAGTGCATTATATGATTGAATATAAAATTGCATGGAGCTTGGGTCTCAAACTGCAGAATGTGGGGACTTGCCCATGGGGTAGACATTATTAAGAAGCTGGGTTATGTCTCTAAAGACTGTGATAATAACTTTAATTTGAACAAAAGGAAAGTTATAAATTTTCCCCTCCACTGGTTTTTGGAATTTATAAATACTAAACTTAAAAAGTCAATACTTTCTCTAATTTGTCAATCAAATCACTTCTGAATGCAAACTATTAAACTAGCTTAGTAATTTACAGAATTATACATATCTTCTTTTGAAAATTTTCATCTAATTGGTTATAAAAGTCAAAAAGTCAACAAGGTTTTTTTATAAAGCAAGGCCACCAATGGTCTTTGAATCTTTAACTCCAATGGCATTTTTTTCTTTTTAAATTGAGATGTAATTGATATATAACATTATATTAGTTTGAGGCATACAACATAATGATTTGTTTATATTTATATATTTTAAAAGATAACCAAAATAAGTCCAGTTACCATTCATCAACATATATTACAATTTGTGTGTGTGTGTGTGTGTGATGGGAACTTTTGAGATCTACTCTCTTAGCAATTTTCAAATAGATAATACATTATTGTTAACTATGGTCTTCATGCTATACATTACATCCCAGAGTATAATGGCATGCTCTTAGTATTGTTTTCTTTAGCTCTCAGTAGCTACTGTTTAGTACCAGTGATTGCCCCTTATTCTGAGAACTTTTGGCAGGCACTTCTCTTACATTTTTCATTTCTGTGTTACTTAAATAAAAATTTCAAGGTTCATATCTTAGGTATTTTCTATTCTTGCTGAAACATTCATTTTTATATAAATGCTTTTAAAATGTTACTTATACTTTTTATATCTTTCTGTCAGTCCACTTAAATAAATGAAAATATACACTTATCTGAAAGTAAGTGTTCAGGGCACATGTATGGTATCAAGTTGGACCATATGAAATTACTATTTTTTTGTAGGTCAAAAACGCTAGCTGTGGTACATATACACAATGGAATATTAGTCACCTATAAGAAAAGATGAAATATTGCCATTTGCAACAAAATGGATGGACCTGGAGATCATCATCCTTAGTGAAATAAGCCAGACAGAAAAAACAAATAACTGTATGACTTCACTCATATGTGAAATATAAAACTGAAAGCAACAAAGAAAAAAGAAATGAACAAACAAAAAAACAACCCATGGACACAATCAATAGTTTAATGTTTATTTGGGGATGAGTGGGTTAGGGAGGGGAGAAAAGGGAGAGGGTGGGAGAGGAGGGAAGGGAAGCTAAATATAAGGTGATGGAAAGAGAAATTTTAAAAAATGGCTAAATATTGGCAATTTTTTTCTCTTATATTTTTATTTGCTTTTTCTACTACTATGTAGATCCATCTTCTGCTATATAAGTTGAGATATGATTACCTTTAGGCTTTTTAATACATTTTAATGAAAAAAATTCATTTTCAACTAAATTGATTTATTTTGATGTTATATTGTCCTCCTCAATTCATATATAACTTTCATTATCATTAATATGGTACAGATATTGCAAAGGAAGATGGCATCCTTGAGTTCTTTTTTAGTAAAATAATTTATTGGAATCATACATTTAACTGGTAGACTTTTTTGTATTCTCAAGAGTATTGAATAGTGAAAAAGATAGGAAAATTCTTTTTCTTCTTTTGCTTTTATTCATTATTTAGTTTTTTCATTCCTGTCCATAGTGCCAGAGTTAGAAATAACTGAAGCCGAATTTCAAGGTCTCACCCTGTAGCAGGTTCATCTTGTTCCTTGGCAGGCACAGATGGTACTTTATATGATGACTCTATAATTACCCAGTTTTGGTAAACACACATTATTTAGCCAATACAGCAAAATGGCTCCTTCAGAGCCATTACATTGCAGTTCATCAAGTAAATAGTGATTTAGCCATTTTCATGAAAACTGTGTGTATTTCACTCATAGCCTGTCAATCCACAACATTCAGCTAATTCCCTACCACCCTTTATGAGTATTTTGGAACCTCTTTTTGAAAAGCATTACTGTATTATATGAAAACTGCAATGCTCTATTTCAATGTACAAGTCATGTAGTATGATTATTTTTATAGATATTTCTATTATGAACAGTATCTCAGTGGTAGAGATACCAGAACACAGTGCCCAGATTATTAATGTGAATTACTTTGATAGAAAATAAAAATTGCTTGATTGCCCTTAAAGAATAGAAAGAAATAATTTTATAATTTTTAGCCCTTTCAAAAGGTTTACTTAAATCTGGAATAATTTAATGACAGAAGTATAGAACCCATTTAAGAAGATATGCTTAGGGGTTCCCTGGTGGTGTAGTGGCTAGGCTTCAGCACTCTCAATTCCCAGCCAGGGAACTATCCAAAAAAAAAAAAAAAAAGAAGAAGAAGATATGCTGAAGTATTTATTGTTCTGTCTGAAAGCCATTGTGTACTGGTGAGACTGAGCTTGAATAGAAATAGAGTTTGGTTCACAAACAAAGATGACTTTCAGATTAAAACTAACCTCTGGGGTTTTGGGTATCTCTTCCTGAGGGACAGCGTGAAGAAGCAGACTTAAAACTCAGAGAATTCCATGGATACAGTGGTAAGAAATCCATGCCCATTTGTTTTTGTGGTGATGCATCATGCAAAAATGCATTAGGATGTAGATAGAGTTCCTACCCACTGTAATAATTTTTTCCCCCTCAGAGACAGAAGTAGCTGCCTTGGTACACTGTGGTGCTAGGCTGTGGTGGAAAATGTCATGCAATTTCATGCTTCTTCCCGTGATGGCATGATACATATATTGAGCACAGGTGTGACACTCTAAATATATTTAACAAATCTCTGCAGGGCACAGAAGTTGGAAGTTAGAATGAAATCATGCACATAAGGACTTCAAAATTGAATCTCACAAACCATGTCAGGCCTTGTTGCATTCAGTAACTCTACAAAGACAGGGCAAATAATAAAATCTTGATTACTCCTCACATATAAATTAATAATGGTTTATATCTCAATGTGTCTTTTCAGGCCTTAGTGTGAGTGTTTGCCTTAATCCATTTACATTCCTGGTAACATTCCTTCAGTGCACCTTGCTATCTGCATGTGATTTAATCAGGGCCAAACTGAGTTTGAAGACAAAGGTTTTTTTCCATGGTGCTTTCCTTTTACCCCTTGCAGTGATAATGGCCTCAAATTCTGCTTTCTCTCTCCAGCTAGTGATTCTAAGCTGTCTTTTCTAAGAATGGTAAACTATTAGTAACATTTTCTATTGGATGACCACTGTTTGATAATCAGAGGTGTTTGGATACTATATGGTATTTAGTTTTCTGTACAGATTATTACCCCCTCAGAAACATCTGTGACATTGTTGGTTTTCCTGAGGATTCTCAGGACAAAAAAATCTTCTGAACATGTCAGAGAGATACAGGGAGTAGGGAGAGGCAGAGAAAAAAAAGAAGAAAATGTTGTTTTACTAATGAAGTTTTTATACCAAAAGTGCTTTCCTTAGCATTAGAAGATGCTTGTGACTTCTTAATTTTAAATAGTACCTTTAAAAAAGTAGTTGTAGGAGAGGAGATGCAAGAAAATGGCAGCATAAGAGAGACCTCCAAAAATCTCCTCTGGAGATTCCAACTAATAAAATACCTATACCTCAACCAAGGACCCTCCACACAATGCACAGTCACAGGTAAGAAATCCATGCTTCGCGTTAAAGTACCTGAAGGTGGACAGAGGGTTAAACAAAGGAGAAATAGAAGGAGAAGAGCAGGGATGGGGCTGTGTGGGTTCCAGCTTGGAAGTCTACTGCTGGAGGTGGGAGTAGGAAGAAGGTGGTGGGAGAGCACTCTGGACCTCACTCGGTTTGTGGGACAGAGGGAAGGCGGCCCACAGGCAAGGACATGAAATACTGCTACCCTCTCACTTCGGCCCCAGGAGTTGCAGACCAGTCTGCAAAACACAGTGGCCAGACTTTACTCCAGTTCCCAGAGGAAGGAGAGCAGCCAGGCAATGAGGAGGCACAGCACAAACACTCCAGCCTGGGAGGAGAAGGAGAGAGGGGGCTTCATGCCCAGCCAGGAAGGTTTGAAAGACCAGCACACAGGACAGCTGACCTCAATGCTAGGCAAACTAAGAGCAGAAAGGTGCAATCATGCCCAAACTCCCTGCACAACCCCCGGAGCCACAGGAAGAAAATAAAGCCACAAACACCCCTCCCCCACAGACCTCTGCCCACCCAGAATCAGAAGTGAACACCAACTGCAGCTGGGAGGGTCCAGAAAGGCTGAAAATATGAGAAACCAGAGAATTAAAGAGAAGGGGACTGATGACCCATCAGAAACAGAGCTCAAAGCAATGATTATAAAAATGCTTAAAGAACTGAATGATAATTTCAACACAGAGAAAGAAAGTATTGAAGAAGACTTATAAACCATTATAAAGGACCAGAGATAATGATTACATTAACTGAAATGAAGAACGGAATAAAAGTCACTAAAATAGTTAAAACAGAAGCACAAAGCAGTGATTTTGAGGAAAAGCCAACAGAAAAGACCCAACAAGATCAAATAAAAAATTATTTCCAAAATAACAAAGATGAATTAACATTCCTCTGGGACTGTATATCAAATAAAAAAAGATCATAAAAAAATGAAATAAATAAATAAATAAAATTTTAAAAATAATAAATAAATAAATAAATAAATAAATAAAGACTGTGTATCAAATAAAAAAGATCATAAAAAATAAAATAAATAAATAAAATTTAAAAAATAATAAAGAAAGAAAGAAGATAGATAGATAGATCAGAATGATAGGCATGCCAGAAGGGACAGAGGGAAAGCAAGAGATCAAGAAATTATTTGAAGAAATAATGAATGAAAATTTTTCTAACCTGGCCAAGAAAATAGACATATAACTCCATGATGCACAGAGAATCCCAAACAAGATGATCCCAAACAAGAACGCACCAAGACACATCATAATTAAAATGGCAAAAGTTAAAGAAAAAGAGAAAATTCTACAAACAGCACGAGAAATGCAAACAGAAGCTTATAAAGGAACACCTATTTGATTCTCAGCTGATTTCTCACCAGAAACTTTATAGGTCAAAAGGGATTGACAGAAAATATTCAATGAGATGAAGCCCAAGGATCTACAACTGAGAATAATGTACCCAGCAAGGCTAGCATTCAAAATTGAAGGACAGATAAAGAGCTTCTCAGATAAGGAAAAGTTAAAGAAAATATCACCACCAAACCAGTACTTGAAAGAATGTTCGAGGGACTTCTTTAAGATGAGTAGAGGAATGGGAGAATGGCTAAAATAAGGGAAAGGGATGGAAAATTTTAGTTTGACTGTTAGCATAGAATCAAAAACAACAAAGAAACAAATCTCATGGACACAGTCAATAATTTAGTAGTTACCTGAGTGTAAGAGGGGAGGATGGTAGAAGAGAAAGAACAAGCACAGAAATATATGGTGACTCTGGGTGATGAACACATAATACAACATATAAAAGATACAATGTGCACCTGGGACCTGTGTAATTTTTACTAATCAATGTCACCCCAATAGATGTTTTTTTAAAAGGTGGTTGTAGGAAATGAAGTTACCCTTCTAGATAAGAACAAAAAGAAATAGAATGGTGGTCTGGGGTCTGTGTTTACCTTTATGACTTCCCTATGCATGTCCTTTCTCCATTCTGCAGAGAGCTCTTGATCACTCTCTCTCTCCAAAAAGCTGTCACTAAAGAGACAAAACAGAGTGGAAATAAATGGATCGGCTCCTATAAACCCACCTCTATTTATTCTCTTTACTTTTCATGCTGAGGTGGGAGGCTTCTAGGTAAATCAGAGCCCCAAGTAAGGATCCCATACCTTCTCCTAAAAATCCAGTGGAAGCAAAGAAAAAAGAAATGAAGAAACAAATAACCCATGGACACAATCAATAGTTTAATGTTTATTTGGGGACGAGTAGGATAGGGAGGGGAGAAAGGGGAGGGGGTGGGAGAGGAGAGGGGGAAGCTAAATATAAGGTGATGGAAAGAGAAGTCACATTAGGTGGTGAACTTATTATACATCAAGTTGACAATGCACTGTAGAATTGTATGCCTGAAACCTATGTAATCCTTGCTAACAGATATCACCCCAATAAGTCTAACAATAAAAATGAATTTAAAAAAAAAATCCAGTGGGACTAGGACCAGAGAGAAACAAAAATGGAATTGGAACTGTAGATCTAGATTTTACTTTTCTGGATATAACAGGCATGTATGTAGTGGCTAATTTGTTTTCTAATGGAGAGTGTCAGGGAGAATGTTGACAGAAAAGAGAAAATACCACTAATACAGATTACAAATTTTAAAATTTGTAAAACCTGTAAAATTACAGATTTTAAATCTCTTTTTGGTGATAAACTGGCAAAGCTGGGAAATGAACTTGTCAGTCTTACTCGAAGTGAAGACAGCTGAAAGAATTGGAATCAGTAAAGCAAGCCAATCAATTATAAATAGATTCAACATATCTAATTTATAAAGTACTAAGGTATTAGGGAAGAAGGAACAACTTGATGCTAATGATGAAGAGTTTTATTTCATTCTCTTTGTTTCCAATGCAATAGCTTTTTCTGATTTTAAAAGTAATATGAAAACAATCAAACATATACAAAAAGTATGAAGAAAGTAAAATTTGGTAATCAAATACTTTTCCAATTTGTAATTTCTCTGAAAATTACTTAATAGTGCCTTTACAGTTGGCTGATTCTTGATCTGAGACTTGCTTGTGTAAAAGAAAAATTGTACTGGATCAGCTAAAAAAGGCAGGCAGACTTTAAGACTATTGCAATAAAGCAGGGAGATTGAACTCAACTCCACTGAAACAAAAGCTGGCATTTTAAGGATTAGAATGAACTAGTGGAAAAGTACTAGAGGTCTTGTGGGATTGGGGAGGTTAGTCAATGTGATTTAGATCATCTATATTTGCTAATTGTATTTGTTTAAGTTTGGTTCCTATCCTCCCACAGAGATTGGGAGATAGGGGTGGTATCTTTCTTGATCATTACATTTCAAAGGGATGGCTTTCAGGTTGTTGAGAAAGACATTCCTGGATCACAGAAGACTAAATCTCGAAGAGGCACAAAAAGAATTTATAATTGAAAGTTTTTTAAAGTAAATGCTCTAGGAATAGGGAGGCTTAATGGTCTGTAGTCAAGCCTTTATACATTTCTAACATTTAATCAATCTAAAGGGAATGTTAAGATTGTCTTGTTCACTTGAGGAATGGTAATATTCTTTTCAGGAATAGGAAGATAATCAAAGAAAAAGATGGGGGAGAGATGGATAGCTCTGACTTTTCCAAATACTGACTGAAGTACTTCTCAGGTAGAAGCTAGGTCTAGAATTTATGTCACATATGACTCAATGGTTGTTGATGTGAAAAGAACACAGGGGAGGGGCATTAATCAGACCCCTGAAGAACATAAGTGCCAGAAATATTCTTGTTTTCTGTATTTGTTAGTGTGATAATAGAGTCAATTTAAAATGGGTTGACTATTATTTTAATAGTTCTGCATATATGAATTAAAAGTATTTTTGGTGGGAGTTCCCTGGTGGTGTAGTGGCTTAAGGCTTAAGCGCTGGCGCCGTCAACGCTGCGGCCTGGGTTCGATTCCCAGCCAGGGAACTACCACATACCAAAAAAAAAAAAAAGTATTTTTTGTAAGTTTATGTACACTCTGAATAAAGCATCTAAATATGCATATACATTTAATTTATAATGTGTTCATACAGTGTAATGCTTTATGTTTTTGTAAGCTCAAAAATTATGATGAAATAGTTAATTCAATATAGAGCTAATAAACTCTCAGAAGAACTTTAAGTTTACCTGTAAGACTGAAGGGTAGAAGGGGAAGATACATAGGTGAGAACTAATGATATACATCTTTTTTTAATAAAATGATATTTAAGAAATTGAAACAATAAAAAGAAACATTACATAAGTGTGTTCAGACTGTAGTTTCAAGAAATAATAATTCCAATATGTAAAAACTGAGTTAGGAGATGTTGCCAAAGATACAGTAATAATTGTCTAGTGGCTTCACTTAAATGCTTTAAGATTGTTTTCAGTTTTACCCCTAACTCATTTTTAAAGGATCTCTCTTTCTTCTATTTTTTTTAAACCTTGTGTACTGTTATTGGCCTATTTGCTCTCAGCTATCATGTGCTAAGCTAGGTCCCTGCACTCCCAGACTGTATTTCTCACATCCCATTGTCCATGAGTGAAATTTCCATTAGTTTCTGCTAATGAAAGGCACTGTTTGGGGATTAGTAGGTATAAAGGTGAGAGGTGTTAGTTTCTATAGGATTTACAACAGTGCAATAGAGGTAACAGCATTATCAGCCTTGACATTGGAGGAGTGTGCCAGGGGCAACAGGGCATATGCAGGAGAACTTTCTGTAGTAGGCTCCTAGGTTCCTGCACACACAGCCAGGCTAAAACAGATAACTGGAAACTTGCAGCACAGAGTCATGGCCTCCGATTATGTTTTTTGCTCCTCCATCCCAGGGCAGCAGGGGTTTCCTATAGTTACTAAATTGTGAGTAACTTTACCTGGTCAGCTTTGGCTTCTTAAGTGCTTCCAACACCTGTGGAACCAATTCCTCTATTAAATTTCTTCTTTTTGTCTTCTTGGGAGAAGTGTCTGTTCAGGTTCTCAGCCCATTTTTTAATTGGATTGTTTGTTTTTTTTGTTATTGAGTTATACAAGTTCTTTATATATTTTAGATATTAGCTCCTTGTTGGAGGTGTTGTTTGCAAATAGTCTCCCATTTGATTGGTTGCCTTTTTGTTTTGTTGATGGTTTCTTTTGCTGTGCAGAAGCTTTTGAGTTAGATATAGTCCCATTTATGTATTTTTGCTTTTACTTCCCTTGCTTTTGAGGCCAAATTTATAAAATCTTCTCTGAACCCAAGGTCCAGCAAATACATGAAAAAATGCTCAACTTCACTAGCTATTAGGAAAATACAAATCAAAACCACAATGAGATACAACTATCATGACTATCATCAACAAGCCAAATAATAACGTGTTAGAGAAACTGTGGAGAAAAAGGAACCCTCATGCACTCCTAGTGGGAGTATAAATTGGTACAATTAGTATGGAAAACATTATGGGGTTTCCTTAAAAAATTTTAAATAAAATTACCATGTAACCCAGCAATCTCTCTTCTTGGTGTCTACCCAAATATTCTGGAAACATTTATTCATTAAAGATGTACGTACTCCTCCTATATTTATTGCAGCATTATTCATAGTGGCCAGGACATGGAAACAACCAAAGTGTCCTTTGATAGATGATTGGATAAAGAAGATGTGGCATACAATGAAATATTACTCAGCCATAAGAAAAGATGAAATACCGCCATTAGGGACAACATAGATGGATCGTGATATTATCATGCTAAGGGAAATATAATAAGTCAGACAGAGAGGGTCAAGAATTATATTTTTTCATTCATATGGAGGATATAAAACTGAAAACAACAAAGGAACAAAACAAAATAAACAAAGAAAGACTCATGAACACAGATAGCAGTTTGGCAATTACCGGATGATGGGGGGAGGGGGGTAGTAGAGGAGGGAAATGGGGTTAACTTATATGGTGATGGAAGAAGTGACTCTGAGGGGTCAACACAATGCAATATATAGATGATGTATTATAGATACATATACTTGAAACCTATATAATTTTACTAACCAATGTCACCTCAATAAATTTAATACAAAATAGAGAACATTAATTTTTTTCTTCTTTTTGAAATATCTAAAGTGTTTCCTATTTCCTGATCAATTCCTAATGCACTATGTTCAACCCCACATTTACATACCACTTCTTTCCTGTTAATGTATTGAAATCCAAGCATTTTAATATACTCTGAATTTTTTCTGAAGTAACAACTTTAAACCCTAAATACAATTTTAGCCTTGAGCATTGGGTTTCATTCTGAGTCTTCTTCAAAGAAGCCAATATAACAAGAAATATTGTCAGAAATATTGATCTGAGGAGTTCAAAATTCATAGTGCAAGCAACCACTACCAACCATGCAAAAAATACTTTGTTGATGTTTTGCTATGGAGGATGTGGAAGACAGGAATTTTTAGGGATCCAAGTACTTTTATAGCTAGTTCTACATATCTTGTTCCTACCTGTGTCATGCATCCCCTAAGCTATAGTATTGAGAACTGGCAGAAGTATCTCCTTAGTGACTGGTACTGGAGAAGAAGTAAGTAGCTAGAGGCTTATATACTTGTATTTTTATTCCAGGATTAATTATGGGATTTAATATTTAAACACAATATCCTCCTTTTTGCATATAATTTTCCAGGGAAATGTTAACGTTAAGTTTTTTTTAGATCCACTTTATTGCTTAAATAGATTTAAAAAAAAAAGCATCAATAACACTCAGCAACAATTTATATAGCTGAAAAGTTAACATCTCTTAAACTACGGTTATTGCAAATGTGCAAAAAACAAACAAAAAACTCAGTATTATTGGAACTTACTGCTTTGTTTCTAATTTCTATCTTCTAAAACTGTGTCTTTTTGGAGATTTTCTATTCTTTTAGCTTTTTTAATTAAATATTTTTTATTGTTAGAGTTATTAGAGTGACATCTGTTAACACATGCAAAATTTTAAAAGAGGCAGCAAAGGCAGTACTCAGCAAAATACATAGTTGTAAGCATATCCATTCAAAAAGAGGAGCTCAAATCAATAATCTAACTTTAGATATTGAAGAACGAGAAAACAAAATCAAAACTAGTGGAAAGAAGGAAATAATAAAGATTAGTGTAGAGATAAATAAAATAAAGCATAGCAAAACAATAGAAAAATATCAATGAAACCAAAAGATGTTCCTTTGAAAAAAATTTTTTAAAGTTGACAGATATTTGCCTTCACTGACATGGAGATTTTCTAGAGGATAGAGATACATTTGAATTGAAGAAATGAACAGCATCACATAAAGTGTTTTTAGAAAATATTTACATCCTTTTCCTTCCCCAATGGAGCAAGAAATGTCAACATTGGAAACAAGAGAAATAAGTAGACTGTGTTACCATGCTCAAACAGCTGTCTGTATGTCTTAGTTCATTTGGGCTACTATAACAAAATAACATATACTGGGTGTCTTATAAACGACAGAAATATATTACTCACAGTTCTGGTGGCTGGGAAGTCCACGATCTAGGTACCAGCTGGTGAGACCTGGCTTCCTGATTCATAGATGGCAGAAGGGATGAGAGAGCTCTCTGGGGTCTCTTTTATAAGAGCACTAATCCCATTTATGAGGGCTCTGCCCTCATGACCTGATCACTTCCAAAGACCCTATGTCCTAATACCATCATATTGGGGTTAGAATTTCAACATATAAATTTTGGGGGAACAAAACATTCATTCTTTAGAACTATACTAATTCTACTACTAAAAATATCCAGGTAATCTTGGAATAAGCTACTCTTCCATTGCTACAATGTAACCATTGTTGTTTTTTTTTAAATTTTACATCATCTAATTAAGTCCTCATGTTGTTGTCAGTCCTTGTTTATCCACAGCTCTGCCAGTATTTCCATTGGTCCTATCCTATTGAAATAAACTGTCTTTTAAGTTTTTGGATTTAGTTGAGCCAAGACTTTATGGATAAGTGGAACTGTGTGTTTGACCTAGCTATAATTGCTGCCTATGGATTAAAAGGAGTTTTAAATAGAATTGTAATCATCTGATTAGAATGAAATAAAATCATGTTGTAAGACTCCACCTGTACCAATAGCATAGCATTTGCCCCAAATCAGCATCTGAGTTTTGGTTCCTATTTCCTTTTTTTGTTTGTTTTTTAATTTCTTTCTCAAGAACCATATAGTTGACCCTTTCTTTTAATTCTGTCTATCTCTCTTCAAAGTGCTCATCACACCTAGGAATGAACTCATCCCAATGATCCTGTAGTGGTCAACTCCATTATTAACATCAATTTCCTCTTTAGCTTCATGTTGGTGTCCCTCATTTCCAACATTCTCTCTAGAACAGAGTGTTTTTTAATTTTTTTTTTTTTACTTGCATCTATGAAGTTCAATAGTTTCTAATGTTGGTTGTAAGACAGAGCAAGGGCAATGACTTTGAATTTACTGTTCTTTGGTGGTGTCAAAAATATTCATTGTAAAAGTGAGAGGGAAGGCACTCTTTGCCCTACCTTGTCTCTCACGGTTGATGTGACAGTCAAACAAGAGTAAATAGTAGGTGTTTTCCAGTCAAGATGACACAGTAAATAAACACTGTGTTTACCTCTTCTCACAACCATATCAAAATTACAACTAAATTATAAAACAACTATTATTGAGAATCACCTGAAGTCTACCTAAGCCAAAGCCCTACAGCTAAAGATATAAAGAAGAAGCCTCAAGACTGATAGGAGGCAGAGACATGCAAAATGTTGACCTCACACCAACATGTATGTGACCATTAAAAATTGGGAGGGGGGAGTTCCCTGATGGTGTAGTGACTTAAGGCTTCGGCGCTGGCACTGTCAGTGCTGCGGCCTGGGTTCGATTCCCAGCCAGGGAGCTACCCACATGCCAGAAAGAAAAAAAAAAAAAAAGGGAGGGGTATCTCAACTGCAGAGGTCCCTCCAGATGAGCAAAGTGTCCCAGTGCTACATCAGGCTTGCCAGACCAGGGTTCCAGTGATGGGAAGAAAAGTCCTTATAACTTCTGGTTGTGAAAACCAGTGGAGATTATGGCTGAGTGAAACGAGAGCTATAGCAGAGTTCGTGGCACTCCTCTTTAGGGCCAGCCCATGAATTTACTTGCTCTGAACTCCAGTGCTGGGGCAGCAGCTCAAACGGTGCCAAGGAGAAACTGAGTTGTCTGGCTTCAGGGTGAAGGCTACAGAGGCCTCCTGGACTGGGAAGCTGGCAGAGGTGATTGTTCCTTGTTGCACCCTTCCCCATTCCCAGCATGCAGGTAAATGTAATTTTGCTTATATGTGGAGTCTAAAGAATGAAATAAACAAACAAAACAGAAACAAACTCATAAATACAAAGAACATTTTGATGGTTTCCAGATAGGATGGGGTTGGGAGTGATAAGTGAAAAAGGGAAAAGGATTAAAAAGTACAAATTTATTGTTACACAGTAGTCATGGAGATGTAAGGTATAGCATAAGGAATATGGTCAATAATATTATAATAACTATGTATGTGTCAGATGTATAGTAGATGTATCAGGGTGATACATGGGAGGGGTGGGGTGCAGGGTATAAAAGGTGAATAGATTAAGAAGTACAAATTGGTAGTTACAAAACAGTCATGGGGATATAAAATAAAGCATAGGGAATATAGTCAATAATATGGTAATAAGGAAGTACAGTGCCAGGTAGGTACTAAACTAGTCAGGGTGATCACCTCTTACACCTGAAATTAATATAAAATAATATTGAATGTCAACTGTAATTGAAAAATTTTAAAAGAGAGGGAAAGATGAAGGAGAATAAGAGGTTCAAATTTCCAGATATAAAACAAATAAGTTATGGGGATGTAATATAGCATAGGGAATGTAGTCAATAATATGATAACTTGGTATGGTGTCAGATGGTTGCTGGATGTATCATGATGATCATTTCTCTAGGTATATAAATGTTGAATAACTATGGCATAAACCTGAAACTAATATAATAGTGTATGTGAGCTATATTTTAAAAATCTTTTTAAAAAGAGTAGATAGGAGGTAGTAGGATGTAATGGAAAGAACTAAGACTAGGGAAGGAGCAGTAAACCACAGCTTAACTCATATCTCTGCAATTCAGTAATATGAGGTCTCCTTGAGTGTCAGTTGCTTCTACTACAAAACAGGAGCAATAATAATTCCTACCTGTGTACTGCACAGAAGTGTGTTAGGAACAAATGAGATATTATATGTGAATATACTTTATACATTGTAAAGTGCTATAAAATGTAGGTTACAGAGGATTATCTCTGATCAGGAAAAAAGTGGCAAACTGACTGTGAGGGATTAAGCCAATTCATTATCCATGTATTAGATTGTAGTGCAGGACAAACAGGCTATCTTCTGTTATTTGGCAAATTATGTGTAGATACATACCCATTTTAATAGCATTGGTTAGGTTGGTTTCTCCTCACTCAATCAAGAAATTAGATACATTTGAATAGGACAATATTTGAGAATATACAAATTGAAAACATGGATTGGCAATAATTGAGAATATACATTAAACGAATTATGAACTTGAACATCAAGTCATTTGGTTTCTTTCTTTACTTCTCCCTCTCCTCCTCCCTGTTCCTATTCTTCCTCCTCTTCCTGCCTTTTTCTCTTCTCTCCATGTCTTTCATATATAGGCTAACTCATGAATTTTCTTACTGTTCAATGTTTTTTGCTGTCACACAACATTAGCAGTAAAGGGTAAGTCTTTATCCAACTCTCACCCAGGAGAGATGGATCGATCAGTATTCAGTGCACTCAAGATAGTTTAAAAAGAAAGATTTAATACAAAGAATTAGGTGTTTATGAAATCATTGAAAAGTATAGAGGACCAGAAATCATAATCATCTAGATTATTGATTTCAGGACCACACTGCCATAGTTGCAACCCAGAGATCAGAAAGCTGCTACTGCCCTCCCTTCTTCCCTGACTCAATTGGCTTGCACCCTTGAAGCTAGTGACTGGACACAGGAAAACGGAATCCAGTTACTGAGGTCATAACTACCTATCTTGTCACTCAAAACTTACATGGGAACATCCTAATGGTAATTGCATTCAGAACCCTAGCAGCTAGGGTATCTAGAAATACGGTTTTTGACTTCCCATCCCCTATAATACTGGGGTAAGAATGGAAACTAGATCATCCTGGAGTTTCCAGAAAAAAAGGCAGAAAATAATGACTTTGGATTACAAAGAACCAACAAAATGGATGTATCATTTGCACCCTTGCAAGTGAGAGAAAAGACAAGATCTGCTCTCAGACTGAGCATGTTTCAGCATGGAGCAGATTCTATGGAGGATGAGAAATTCCCCAAAGTAGGAACTCCATGTGGAAACATTTCCCTACGTTTAACCACTGAGTTGCTTCCCATAGAAGTCAACTTTGATTCACTCCGCTTCCGTGTCATGTATTCAGTAGGAGACTCCAGTTTAACAAGCTCACATTAAACCTTTGCCCTGTGGACATATGGGTGTTTTGATCCAACCTCTGGTGCTGGAGTAAATAAAGTGAGCACCAACAGCTTCAGAGCTGATGGATTTATTTCTGAAATGACTGCTGCAGATTATAACAAGTGCTGTCTGGAAACAGAGAAGCAATGTCATGCAGGGGGACCTTTGTTCTACTTCCAGCTCATCAGCAATATGGTTTGTGTAGTAGAAAACGGACAGGATGTTTTTAATTCCTGCCACCTTTTGTGGCATGACCCACGGAATCAGCATATCTGATGATGTAGCCTCAAAGCACTCTGCTGTGGTATTCATTTTGTGAATACTTCCTGGGAGGCATTAATTAGAAGTGGTGTCAAACTGGATTTTGTTTGTGTATTTTTGCCTTAGTAACTGTTTCCTCCCAAAACAAATAACCTATTAAATATTTAACTATTCTTAACTATTCTTATTCTTTTTTTTTTTAATTCATTTTTATTGTTAGACTTATTGGGGTGACATCTGTTAGCAAGGATTACATAGGTTTCAGGCATACAATTCTACAGTGCATTGTCAACTTGATGTATAATAAGTTACTATTCTTAGTCTTAATATTATTTACCAGGTTTAACTAACTCATAAAATTTGATATAAATCTTCACCAAAGGATGGCCATGTGCCTCAGGTAGCTCATTTTAAATTTGTATTTCCCATCAGTTTTCCTGATTACCCCCACTTAAATTTTGCCCTTGGAGATCTCTAGGATTCATGATGGTCCCCCCTTCTAAATTACTTTTAACAGTGTAGAACTCTGCTCCCTAACAGTAAACATTAAATTTGGTTTCTTCTTTTCTAGAAGTCCATTGAAAAATGGTTATCAGAGAATCTTAATATAGCATTTTTTTGTTGTTGGTTCGACAAAGTCCACATTTCTTAACTCCCATAGCCTGAATGAAGTACAATTATTGTCCTAAATGTGAGACAAATTATGTATTAATATCTATCCCTAATAGAGTATTTCCTCTGTGAACAATATAGCACAATTACAGGAAAGTGTAAGGAAGTTGGTGGCTACATTTAAAATGCCACACTCTAAGAATACCCAAATCCCAGGTAAGGGCATTTGCTGTATGAGGTTCAAGTGTTCGAGTATAAGATCAGACAATTAATTTCACAAACTCATCCTAGAAAAAGTGCTGTATACCTCATTGCCGAATATAACTCCTTGCCAAGGTTATGGCACCATACCGAGTCGTTTGTACAGTGCTGCCAATGTAAGTGCACAGTGGCAAGTTCGTGAACTTAATTGTCAGATTTGGGGTATGACAACAGCTCTGATGGCCATTCCAGGAAAAGAGTTCCAAAATTGCTTTAGACAGTGGACTAAGCACTGGCGTCAGTGCATGTCTTCCCAAGGGGAGTACTTCGAAGGTGACTGTATTGATATTCAGCAATGAGGAACTTAGTACTTCTTCAAGGATAGTTCACGAAATTGTCTGACTTTGTATGCATTGCCTTTTGTTTCATTCTGAAAGGAGAGAACAAAATTAATGATGAGTGGTTGAAAAACAGGCCAACTGGCAGGTATTGAAAGAAAAAGAAAAATGGAAATTTTTGGGATTGTCCCCTCCTCTGTTCTTAGTATCTGGCCCCATTTGGATTCATACCTTGAAATGAATTATATTAACCAATGTGTATAGATACTATGAGAAATCTTACAGTAAAGTTGAATCATTAATGTTTTGATCAAATCTTTTACTTAATGTAAAATTTTCATTACTCAAGGTTTGTAAATGTGTACTATTTTAGACACTACAGTTTGAGCAAATGCCACTGATGAATTTTATATGCTTTTAAGAAGGAAAGATAAGAGGTGGATAGAAGCCACATTTTTAAGAATCCAGCTTCATTTTCCATCAAGTGGGTAATATGAAGTACTGTCCTCAAAAGCTACTTTTAATTACCTTTAAATACATTTCCTTTGTAGAATAGTAGAAAATATAGGCAAGCAAAAATAAAAAATAAAATAAAACATCACATTTCTACCACTCAGAGGTCATCACTATAGCATTCTCCTGCATATCTTTCCAGATCATTTTGTATACACATGTGTGTATGAGTATTTGCAAATATTCATTTTTAATTAATAAAAATGTCATCCTGTCATACCCACTATTATGTAATCATTTTTTTAACCAATGATTTCTTTTCCATTTAGGTAAAATTTCATCTCATCTAAATCAAATCCATGTTCGTACTTTCCCAATAGACCCAGTATTCCAGTATTTTTCTGTATATTTGGCTTGTTCATTATCATTATATTTGGTTATTATTTTTTAATTCTCTTTTAATTTAACACATTTTTCTTATTAAAAAATGCAATTTTATTATAAAATATCACAATCCAATCCTTGATTGAGGATTTTAAACCTGAGCAGAATAAAATTTGATGAGACATTGCAGAAACCTCCTACATTAGACCTTCCAGGAGACTGATAACAAATATTCATGATACTAATAAAAGATTCCTGTCACGTCCAGCACGACATAGGTGGTGAGTGAATGGGAAGGGTGACACAAAGTAAAGAAAGACAGTAGCTGAAAATATATTATAAGCAGGGCCAAGGGGCTCCAGCCTCAGGGACTGAGCTCCAGTTGAGCCAACACATAGCTTTTATTGAATTAAAAAAAAAAGTGGAAGTGAGGATTGTATGGGGAAGTAAAAACCTTCCTCTTTCCAAGGTCTGTGATTATCATTATCACACCTTAAGGCTGTTCCCGAAAGTCCCCATTGTGTTCCAGCACACATTGTGCCTTTACCCCAAGGCATGGAGTCATTGTTATTCCATAAACATCCATTAAGGGAGGGCATGGCTGAGCTCATCCCATCAGATCTCAGGCTAAGCTATAGTCACAGCAGTTCTCAACCTGTGGGTCGCGACCCCTTTGGGGGTCGAACAACCCTTTTACAGGGGTCACCTAAGACTATTGGAAAACACATATCAGATATTTACATTACGATTCATAATAGCAGCAAAATTACAGTTATGAAGTAGCAATGGAAATAATTTTATGGGGGTCACTACAACATGAGGAACTGTATTAAAGGGTCACGGCATTAGGAAGGTTGAGAACCACTGCGTGGGAAGCAAGGCAGCCAGGGGGCAAGGGATTAACCTCAGAGAGGGTGAGGGGCTGTGCCGCACCTCTGTAGAACCTAAACTCTCTCCTGATGGCCACTATGAGACTGTGCCTGTCTTAGGTTATTCCTCTCTTGAGGAATTTACCTGTCATTGACTAACCAGCCATCCTCCGGGGCCATACAGGGTGATGTGAGGTATATAAGTGAAGGAGGAACAGTACTCCCGAAAGAGAGTCAGTTCTGTCTCCTAGGTATTCCATGCCTCCTTGGCCTCTATGCTTAGCTCCTGCCTTAGGATGTCATGGGGAATGCGTGAAGGGACAGACAGGTCTGCAGCTATAAGGCAACAGATTCCTAATTTCAAATAGCTATAATTCAAATGAAATTAAGATTTTATTCTTTGTGGAACTAGACGCAGTGAGTTGAAGAACTGTTTTCAAACCAATGGATCGGAAATATACTGATATATTTTGTGAATTATAAATCCTACCAACATATGGTCAATGGTGAGAACAACTCCCAGAACCCTGTAGGGAATAATACTTCCTTCAAATATAGTTTTCCAAACCTGTTAAAAAAAATGTACAATTTATGGTTGGCCTTTTCTCAAGTTTTCTCTTAAGGACAATAAAGATTTTCTTTATGCAGATTCTTCCTAGTTGGATTTCTCAGTGGAACACTGATATGTTCTACATTGTTTGACTTGTATCTACTCCAGAATGAATAACAAATGGCAGACAATCAACTAACATCATAAAATCTTTAATACAAATAAGCTTGTTCTTATAATCTTTCTATCTCATCAACTGCTCCCGCTGTTTGCCAAGAAAACAGGTGTTTAGTGCTAAGTTTGTGCCTATCTATGTATGCTTTGTGGTGAAAAACTTGAGCTCTGGAGTCAGAAGAGTGGTTTTATTTAAATCTCATCTCCACTGTGTGACCGTAGGCAAATTACATAACCATTCTGTGCCTCATTTTCCCTGTTTGTAAAATTAGAATAAAACAGTCCCTATCTCACGAAGTCTTTGTGGGGATTAGATGAGGAACCCATTTAGAATAGTGTCTGGCACATAGTAAGCACTAAATAAATCTTAGGATCAATTTGTTTTAAAAACTGGATTTGACAAATGGCATCTGAAGGCACTGCTCTGAAAAAATGTTTCTTGATGTGTGCCCTTCAATAAATAAAAAGTAAAACATTTATTTGGAAAAGGTATTTAGAAGCTTCGTGATACATACAAGTATGTATATTCTCCTTTTTCCATCTAGACACACACACACATACACATACAGAGGTGCATTGTGTACTATTTGCCTCAAGCTCACCATTCTGCTCTCAAACCTGCCACTATCAGGGAGCAGGACAATACCGCAAGCTAGGAGGCACAGGTGATCTACTCAGCAGAGTAGTCATGTAAAATAATCCTAAAACCTGTTGCCTCTACCCCAATTCACCTTAGTCAAAAATCATTCCAGCCCAGTTTAGCTCATCCTCTGCCTTCTGGAAGTCATCCCTGAACAATTAGAATTTTATCTGCCTCTAAAGACCTTTGAAGTTCTATTTTAAGATTCAGAACAATTCAATTAGACTAACATTTGAATGTTTATTATGGAAAGGCACTATGCTAGGACAAAGGTAAATAAAAAGATTATCCTTGACCTCATACCCCATGGCTTCAGGATAGGGGATGTAATAAATGAGAGAACAAAACATATGCAGAGAAGACATAAGCAAGGAGTCATGCAGAGGCTTTATTTTCTGTTGCAAAGAGAGAAGGTGGGTTCTTCTTACTGGAGAGCATGGAAGAAGCACAGGCCAAGGTAAAACCATGAAAGAGATAAAGGCACAAAGGTCTGAAAATAATGTATGGTGTGCTAGGGCACTGTGGCATGTCTGAAGCACTGTGTATTGAGAAATAAGACTAGAACTATAAACTGGGACCAAATCATGAAAGGCACAGAATCCTTGCAAATAGGGTTGAACTTCACATTTTTGCCAGAAGAGGCACCACAGTTTGCTAAGATGAGAAGAGATGTAATGTGATCAGTTCTTTCTTATATAAATCACAGCTCTGCAAGCTATAAACGTGATCCCATTAAGTTAGTAGTATGGATGGTAAAATCATTGTTTCTAAGAATATCTAAACATCATTTCCTAGTTTTTATTCTGTCATGTTTTTAAGATGGTAAATTTCATATTATGTATCTTTTACCACAATTAAAATTTTTTAAATAAAAAAATTATGTCTCATAGAAAGAGCTCTATGGTTAAGTATGTTTGTGAAACCTGCGTGCTTATAATTCTATTTTGGTGACCTAAGAGTTCACAAGGCTCTGAGAAGTCCTTCAATAAAAGAACCCACTTAACTTTGTTTAGAGCTAAATTTCCAAACACAGTAGTACACACTAATTTTTCTCAAAACAATTTAAGAAACCTTTGTTAGATCCTATGACTAGAAAATGGTGAGTGATTTGTTTTCTATTCTTTCTTGAATAGAATAACATGAAATTTATCAAACAGTGCTTTGAGGCTATCAATTTTAATTCTTAATTTTGAGAGAAACTCAATAGATATTGCCATTAGTCTATTTCAGAAGTAATTTTTCTTCTTGTTTGAGTGTAGTATGTCTTGAATCTGTGCTTACTAAGCTTAGATAAATCTGAATGGTGACATTTATTTATTATTAAAAACACTTATTAAATGTTCTCCTAAGCATTTTTCATTGACAGACATCTAGCTACTTCCATCTAAATGGATATGCCCAAAGGAGCCTTTTTGTCAATGATTATTATAGGAAACTAAAACAAACACAAAATTCTATCAAAGATTCTCCAACTTGGAGATACAACACAGGAGATACAAAAATAGCAAAATAATGTGACAGAGCTGTCCTGGTGAAAGGGTTTCAGGTGATTTTGATTGTTAATGTTGCTCCTGACTTTTGTCATCCCTTAAGTATTATGAGACCCAAATATTGGAAGAAATGGGAATATAAATGACATCTACTAAAGGCCTGAAATGACTCTTTAGCACTCTCTTCTTTTTATTGCTAAAAGAAAAAGAAAGGAAATGTTTTGAAGAAACATTTTGATGCCCGACCCCCATTTCCAAAAGGCATAAAACGGACAATACTCAAATTAACACCTAATTGTGACTAGCCAGTTGCAGACAGCTCTGCCTAACTAGAGATGAAAAATTATAGAGAATATGCCTTTCTAGGACATGAAAAATGTATTCGGAATAGGAAAGAGAATAAACAACTTTATTTGGACAATTGGGGTGGATTATTCTCAGAATATTTAATAGGTATGAAAATATGAGGCTTGAACATTTGTTATTTATGCCCATTTGCTAAGTTGAGAGTTGCCTCTTCATACAGCTCGCTATTGTAAGCTGTTTTGAACCACTTCGTTAGAAAGTTAAGTGTCTGAAAAAAAATAAATTATGGGACACATCCTACCATTATTCTAAACAAAGTGTCCCAGAGCTGAAAATACGGCCAGAACAGGCAATGCATAAAACAGGTATTTGATATGCAAATAAGCTATCAGTAATGAAATCTTGAATAACCTGTGGGCAAAATCAGGAATTTATATCAGTAAGTATTCACAGCTGGCATTTAAACTAGAGCAGTTGAGAGTGGGGTGGTGGGAATGCTGATGTACTTAGAAAAGCATGAGACTCACATTTTCATGAAATAAAGCACTAGGTCTGGTCTTTTAGGGAGGGAACCATGGAATGAAGCAAGGAGAGAGCATTCTAGTTTTATTTCTGCTACTGGTCAGTCATGTTACTTAGCCTTGCTAGGCAACATGACTCTTATCTGTTAAATGCTGGGCTGTTCTAACACAGACATTCTACACTTCTACGAATAAGGTCCTTGAATAAGGACTCTCTATAACAACAAAAAAGCCATCTGTGTTTCACTGTCTGTTCCATTGCTCCTCCTTGGTTTGTGATTTTATCGTTTCTCATCCAGATGATTACAGTAGTCCTGGCTTCCCTGCCTCCAGTTTCAGTCCCTCAAACCATATTGCTTTAGAAACAATCATCTTTCTAAACTATCAAATTCATCAAGTCACTTCTTCCTTTCCAGCCTTCAGTGTCTTCTCATTAGTCTCAGGATAAAGCATTATGTGAAATAAAGGCCCTCCATGATTAGGCTCTTCACTCATCATTCTTGCCTCATCTCCCACTTTCCCTCACCTAAGGCTCCAGCTACACAAAATTACTTGCAGGACTCAAACACACCTAGATACTTCTTGCCTCTAGGCCTTTGCTTATTTGCTTTCGCTGCCTGGAGTGCTCTTCCTATTGTATACATCTTTCTGTAATCAAATAAACCCCTTGAGCATAGAAACCCTCTCTGATTCATCCAGCTCAGTGCTGGGCCTGACACACAGCAAGCCTTGAGATTTAGTGAAAGAATGAATAAATGAGTGTTGATAGTTAGTTGAGATTTCAGACTAGATAGTCAAAGGGTATTTTATTTTCAGTGCTCCTTAACTTACAGACTTCCTTAGGCTGCTCACACAAAAAGTTCATTCTGCCTATAGTAAGAATAGTAATTCAGAACCCAGAGACTAAACTTAGTTAATTTTGTGGAGATCACTGGTACAGAAAGGAAACTCCCTGGCCGGAGTTCTTACTCTGAGGGAGGGGTTCTGAGTTCTGGTCACTTGTGCTTTCTTCTATAAAGCATATAGATGCCATCACTGAAGAGCAGTGAGGAAAGGGCTTGGGAAGTCTCATGAGTACAGAAGAAGAAAAAGAAAATATGTTTGGAGGTTGGGAATCAGAAAAGGGAATGAAGGCATAGCAGTGAGGAATCCAGTGTGTTCATGAAAATACTCTGAAAGAGTATTGCTGTGCATAAGGGGAAGTTAAAATTTTTAAATATTAATATTTCCTAAATACAACATGTATGGCACCCTACCCTAAGCATTTTTGAATGTTAGTAAGAGCCATTACTTATGAAGATAGCTCTTTTAGAAAAAATGTAGGCTCAAGGACTAAGCAGCTGACCTTGCAGACTTAGATATATCACTGTGTGGTAGCAGATATTGGTGTCCTGCCCACATCTGTACTGGTGCACCCACTTACCCCTGCCACCTCCTGAGTGTTGGCTGCTGTGGGCTCACACTTTTACCTTTTGCTGCAATTGCCCTTATTGGAGGCTAATTGCTCTACCTGAGTAGTTATGCTTCCCTCCCCTCAAGGGTGGTCTGCAACTGACTAATAAATGCAGGAGTACAAAAACTCAGGTCCTTTTCCTCAAGGTGAAAGAATCCCATAGAGAGCTTACTAGTCACATGCTTGGGTTCCCCAGAGGATCACACTGAGGTTACATTTCAGCTGAACCACGTCCTTGCTGCCCCTGTCATCCTCCTCTTCCCTCACTTCCTTACAACTTTGTCTCTTGAGAACACTTCCTCAATAAATCACTTGCATAATTACTTGGCTCAGCTCTGCTTCTAGGGACCCAATCTAAGCCACACTGGTGGGCTGATAGCCCTCTCCTGGATCCAGACCTTCCTGATGAAAGGGCTCCAGAGGGTTGCTGTCAATCATGTATTTAGCCAGATGGAGCCTCTTCCAAGCCACTCTTCTCACCCATCTGTGTGGTAGTCAGCAAAGCTCTTCTTCAAGTTTGGTCTGTCCTTTTAGGCACACTTTACCATCTTTTGGTATTAATATTATGCTTACCACATAAAAAGAATTTGTAAGTGTTGCTTTTATTGTTTTTCTCTGGAATAGTTTACTTTTTTTTTGTTTTTTTTTGTTTTTTTTTTTTTGCTTTTTGGTATGTGGGTAGCTCCCTGACTGGGAATCGAACCCAGGCCACAGCACTGACAGCGCCAGCGCCGAAGCCCTAGGCCACTACACCACCAGGGAACTCCCTGGAATAGTTTAAATAGCATTATAATAATATTCCTTTTAAAAGTTTAGTAGAACTTTCCTGCAGAGGCATCTTGGCTTGATGCTTTTTAGAGATGAAGGAGATCCTTTTGATAGCTTTGTCTATTTCATCTATAGAAATTAGACATTAGATTTTCTATCACCTTTTTTTAATTGAAGGAAGGGAGGTACAAGGGTAATATCGCATCCTATCTACGATTCACAAACCTGAAGCTCTCTTCCTCGTGGCTGCCACCAAGACAAGCTACTTTGTGCAAATATAGCTTATCTCCAGGATTCATCATGTAGTCCATCCTGCTTTGCTTCTCTGAACTAAACCAAGTCAGCTCGCTCCTATTTCTACTCCCTGCTGTTGCAAGGAAGCTCCCTTTGGAATGGGCCTCTTAACTTCAGAAAGAGTATTTTTGCCATTCCTTTCTGAGACCTCCCACGCCATAGCATTCTTTGCTTGGCTCCTCTCCACTTTCCCCCATGCAGCTCCTAAGTGAATTTGATTGCTTTTGGCAACCCCTATAAATTTTTAGAGTTTCTTCTCCTAGGTATGCCAAAAATTGAGTGTGCTTTTGGATGATTTTCAAGAGGAGAAAAGGAAAATTCTGAATTACACAACCATGTTCATATCAAAATTCGTTGAATTTTGAATTCTTTAGGGAATACTGCTCTTTTAATTGATTCACTTTTCCTTGGAGAGTGGTAAGATCTTCAGTGTTAAAGAGCCAAGAAGCCAGTCATCCTACTTTTTGTCTGGCCCATTTGAGTTTGAGATCCTGGGACATTTCTTTTCACCATAGGGGAATGATTACACAACCTCTCCCTCTGACCTCCAGAGCCTGACTTAAGAATTTGGATGGTCCAAGACCTGAATTATGCCTATCTTTTCACCCCTTACGGGAATGTCAGATGGTCAAGGGATGAGAAGAAGTCCAGCTAACCATGAGAGGAGGCCCAGGTGACCATGAGAGGAGGTCCAGCTGACCAGACAGCATTGAGTATCCAGACATATGGCAACAGACTACAAGTGTAGTTTAAGTAAAAATGAGGTGTCAGGGAGCCCCAACTGCAGTGACAAAGAGTGTATGGAGTCCAGAGCATGTAACATAGTTCCAGGCAGGCAGCAAAGTCTGTTAGCACTTAGTAGGAGAGTCAGATTCTGCCACTGGGAAAGAATACAAGGCATGTTCCAAGTTCCTGGGAGGCTGGGAGTCTGGGGCTTTAGGGAAAGAGAACAAGGTTGTGTGACCAGGGCATGGAACGTATGTAGTTACAGTGTCCCATGCTCAGAAGAAGCCCCCACGTGGTTTACTGCTCTACTCCCACAGTCTTGAGCTTCTTAATACTTTCTGAACAAGGTGCCCTGCATTTTCATTTGCACTGAGTCCCACAAATTCTATAGCAGGTTCTATGTGTAACTCAGGATAGAGCTCAGAGAATTCCTATTTTTCTTTTAGATTTCAGTTCAAACCTGCAAATACATCCTCTCTTACCTTTGTGTGCTCATCAACTAGTATGCTTCAGTAAATGCTAATTTAATAAATTAGGTTTATGGCCACCAGAAGGGGAGCACAAGGTCCACATAATTGACCTTGGGCTCTTTAAGTTCCCCCTTGTCAGGAGTATGATGGAATTCAGAACTTGAGGTGGGAATGAACCCACAGGTTACTCATCTCTAGGCATTAGAAGTGTGAGGACACAGACCTGGCTCATTGAAGACCATAGGTAGATGATGTAGTGTCATACCATGTATGTGGTGTATCCTATCCTAGTACCATGACCAATACCCCCTACCCCACCCCAATCCATGTATATATGACTTTCTAGTTCACTGGAACAGTTTGGAAAAAAAGGAATTTTGTGGAAGATCAATTCATTCTTATTTGCTATGTGGCTGGGTACAAACAGCTTTGCTATTTACAGCTTACTTACTGCTCACACCCTGAGCTTCCCAGTTCCTACCAGCCAGCACACTGTGACCCACTGAAGGCTTAATATGTGCCTCTCAGGAGAGTCTTTTTATACATGCCAATCATCCCACAGGATGGAGGGCCTGGAGGGGGACTTAAGAGCTATGCGTCTGTCTTATTATCAAGCCTTTGTTAGATGGTTTTATAGCTAATTTTCAGATAGTTTCTAAGGTTTTATCATCAGTCTCACTTTTAACCATCCAGCAGTCCACTTTCTTTTTGTTTAGCAATTAGACATTCTTGTCTAACCCTCTTTTTCTAATTATTTTATTAAGTAAAATAAAAAGAATCCCCAAATAAGTGACCAACATTTCCTCATCTTTTAAGGTCTTTCCCTTTTACTCCTCTACTATCAATGGATCTTTTCAGGGAAGCAAGCCAAATGACCCCCATAGAATGAGATCTTTTGCTGATTCATAAGAAATTTACAAATAAATAATGATCCCTCTCCAGTGAAACCAGAGGTTGTAGCAAATGGATGGGGACATTAATTCTTCTAGACCTGTGGCAGAGTATCTGAAAATCAACCTTGGAGTACTCAGGTCCAAGAATTCACCAGGTCACATTACACAACTGTAAAATAAATAAATAAATAAATAAAATTGAGCTCTCCATTCTTCATTGGGTACACAGAAAATCACAGAAAGGCCTAAAGACCTAAGGCTGCTAAAGTATAAAATTAAATCCTGGTATATTTGAAAAATGGTAATAATGACCAGAAAAATAAGCAGGATATATTGATTTAACTATTTTGCCAAAAATCTTGCCGCAATTCTTTTCCAGATATAACAATGTATAATATAAAAACTGAGCCTCCTCTATCTAAATACTGATCTCTGGAATTCACTCTTTTCTTATCTTACATGTTTCCTTTCAGGGTGCCATCCCTATTTTTAAGACCTTCCTATGGGGCTGCAGTTAAAATAGCCACAGCCATCCATGCTTGGTCCTCTTCCTGCCTTGTCCTACAACTAAGTGCTGGTGACACTTCAGGGTCCATGTGAAATTTACATAGGAGTTCATTTACATACTGAATACTGAGTTCATTTGGAACTCAGTGAAAGTTGCTAGAAGGATTGGTATCTAGATCCCAGGGGCCCAGGATTTACTCTTAAGGGTGTACAGATCCAGAAAGCAGAGCCGGGAGAGCAGGAGCAATGGGCCTCACTCCAAATGTTGCTCAGGGAGATAACCTAGAGTTTAGATTGGACCAGATACTCAGATGTGCGATGCTGATGTTTCATTTCTATCTGACTGCATAGATTTACCTTTTGCATCAGCAGTCTGTTAACTAGGAATTCTGGCAATACTCTACTTTCTCTCAGAACATATAGCTGAGGAAATGGAGTGGAAAATGATCACTTCATTCATGCTTTAGGGATATTTAATGTGTGCATAAGTGTATATATCCCCTTGTAGATCATAACATAATCCAGCTGAAGTTCCAAATTCACATTCCTTTTAAGTGCAAGTAAAGAGATGACCATATCAAGCTTGGCAAACTCACAAGAACATTTCCATGTAAAAAAAAACAGATTACAGGTTGCGGAGGGGCTAAACATAAAAACAGTAACCCACTCATTGCCTCAGGGTGGGCAGGGAAATATCAGGGCACTAACAGATACCTGCTGGGATAAATCACATTACAGTAGGGGAGAGCTGATTGGCCAGCCACTCAGCCTTTGTCTACCATGCCCCTTCACACTGAAAATGCTAAGCAAAGCTGAAACCATGGGGGCATAATATAAATCAACAAAATTATAGAATTATAATCCTTTTACATTTTGAATTTATTTCTATTGTATTCTGTATTTATATTATCCAAATTAAACATCTTAATATATCCAGAATAATTAAGAAAAACTTTTTCCCATTCAAATTAAAATGACCAATGCAAAACACTAAATACAAATTTAAGAACTTTTTTAGAAGTTCCCTGGTGGTGTAGTTTCGGTGGCTTGAGGTTTCGGTGCTGGCGCTGTCAATGCTGCAGCCTGAGTTCGATTCCTGGCCAGGGAACTACCCATATACAAAAAAAAAAAAAAAAAAAGTTTTTTAACTTACTACTTTATAATCTTCAATTTTATTCTCATCAAATTTTTAACATATTTTTTGTCTTTAAAAATAAATACCCTCATTCCAAAGTCACACAAAATTTAAGTCTGTGTTCTAAGGAAATATGTGTGTACACCAGTGTGGAATGTTTATGTGAAAAAAGTTAATTGGGTTTGAATATTTCTTTTCGTTAGTATGTGCTGATTCACCAAGTGTTGATTTTTAAATTATTAAAGGTCTTTATTTTTTTGTTCTAGCATAAGTTATCAACCCATAGATAAGAACTACGGGATCGTCTAAATAACAATGTTATTATGAATTGGATTTTATTTTTAAATGTTGGTTTACATTTGCTGTTTCATTAAATGATTGTTCCCCTTTTCTTATTTACAAGTAAATAAGAAACAATATAAAAATTTCTATGACAGACACAGAATAATAACACTTAAAGCAGTGGACCTTCAAGGCAAAGAGGAGACTGACTTTCCCCCAAATTGCTTAGTACCAACGCATCTTAGGGAGAGTGTTTGAGTTTCAAACAAGTTATCTCTGAAATGAATCCATTCATAGCATCCCTGAACCTAGCCAGACCCCAGACCATACTGAATTCACACACACGAAAAAAAAAAAAAAAGCAAAAAAACTGGTACCTTGCAAGATGTATCAGGCAGTAGCTCTGTCTTAAGGCTTTGCCTGGCACATGCTAACTGTTTTGTTGGCTGTTTTCCATTTGGAACTTTGTATAGTTAGCACAGAAGAGCTTAATAAATATTGTATAATTACAAATATTCAAGACATATGGTTTTGGTTCTTATGTAAATTCTATGAAAATCTATTCTGGTTTCCCATTTAGCTACCATCTCTTCTCATTTAAAGGCTATTTGACTTAGGAGAGCTCTCAAATATTAAATGTCTCGATTTTAATCCACCCTCTCTCCTGTCCTCTCTGTTGTAGAGAAGGCGGTAGATGTTCCCCTCCTTCCCTCCATTTGCTTCTTTGCTCCCATTTCCTCCTGCCTCTTTAAGGGCCTTAATGCATCCATCATTATTCCCTACTTTTATCCCTCCTTTTCCACCAGATCCTTCTCCTGAGTCTATAAATAGGGATAAGTCTCACTGATTCAAAAAGACAAAGCATCAAAAACTTTACTTTCTCCTTCAAGCAATTCTCCTTTATTCCTTATTTATCTTCAAACTTAAAATAATGATCTATATGCACTGTTTTCACTTCATTTTCTACATGCTCTTTAACCCTATGTATTTAGCTACTGTTCCCACTGTGCCCTGGAATCTTGAAGGTTACAATGAGCTCATTAAAACCTCTCCTAAGTCTTGGTGCTCATCACCCCATTCTTTTGGCAGAATTTTATCCTCTCTTTTCTCGAGATGTGCTCCACCTCAGACACAAAGCGTTCCCAGCTCCCTTTGACTTCCCTCCATTGCTCCCTTTCCATCTCATTTTCCTCCTTCACCCTACCTCCTAGTGTAGGTGAGATTTTTTTTCTATCTTGGCTTGTTTCTCTATTCCCTGAAGCTCCTGGCCTGAAATGTCACCCAGCATCAGAATTTCAGTGTCTCCTCTCAGTAATGACCTCCTGATCTAACTTTTAGTACCCATCCTCTCTCTCTAGAGCTCTTGCATCTCGAGAGCCTGCTGGCCTTTTTCACCTAGATGTACTCCAGACAACTTCAAAATTGAACCCACCAACCAATTTATCTCCTATATCAGCTGCTTCTGCTAGGTTCCTACTCCTGCTGATGCCCCCTCACTCCCAGTCTTGGAACCACTGGTATCAGCATTAACTTCTCCCTCTTATTTAACCCCATTATCAAGTTAATTTTCAGATGTTGTTGATTTTACTTCTGCAATGATTCTTGCAATCATCTTTTTTTCTTTGTTCTCACCACCACTATCCACATTCAGTCCCTCATGACTTCTCTCCTGAGCTATTACAGTCAACTCCTAACTAATGTCCTCTCTTGGTCTTTTATTTCTCTGTACCATCTTTGAGACCTATGCCATCCAACAAGGAGTCATGGATCACATGGCTATAGAGCACTTGAAATATGGCTAGTCCCAAGTGAGATATTCAGTAAGTATAAAATACATACCTGACACTGAGTACTTAATACTAAAAGAATAATGTAAAATATATCAGTAATTTTTATATTGGGTATATGTTGAAATGATAATATATTATGATTATACATTAAAATAAATCTTTTTGTGGTGACTAGAAAATTTTAAATTACATATGTAGCTTTAAATACCTTGCTATTAGAACTGCTTTAGTACATAATGAGGCTTATGTTATTTTTCTCCTCAACAATTTTAATAGGTTCTCATTACCATAAAATTACAATGACAATAGAAGCAATAACTAATATATATTATTTTGCAAAGTGCTTTCACATCACTGCTTCCTTTACTGTCAAATCTAAGTCTTTTAGTTCAACATTGTATGCCCTGAAACATCTGGTCCCAACCTGTTCTTCTCGTTTATTGATTCACTCATGTAATAGCTATGCATCTCCCTCTGTTCCTTGTTTATACCGTCCATGCCTCAAAACGCTGTCTGCCACATCTATATTCATGCATTCGCAACCTTCTTTGTTTATGTTTCCTCTGTTAGAACTCTCTTGTCATTTTCACATGTCCATAGTCTTCCATCCTTCACTATCTTTAGTAAAATCTTCCCTTCTTCTTCCATGCCAGAAAAATATCCCCCAACCCCTTTAATGCTCTGTGTGGTGTGTGCACATTGCTCCATGATCCTCCAAAAGATCATGCTTGCTAGATTTTTTTACTCTTTCAAAATCCATATAGCAAGAAGCAGAAACTAAGATTGCAGTTGGTTTCCCAGCATGTTGCCCTGTTTTGCCCTGTTTCCCCTGTACTTCCATCTCTCTTAAGGCATTTCTATGGTTCAAACATTTCCTCCTCAGGGAAGGCTCAGCCGCTTTCCCTTCCACCTCCCAACCCACCCAACATGCTACCACACACCCTCCCACAGGCCAGAGAGTCAATACCTTCTTTGGGTTTCATGACATTTTTATTTGAGCAGTGTTTCACATCATTTTGTTCTCAGTACATGCCAGATACTCTATGGCATTATCTCACTTAATCCTCACTTAATTCACTTTAAGAAAATAAGCTAATTGTCTGAAATCACATAGCTAGTAAATAGAGGAACCAGGATTTTATAGTCTTGCTGGTTCCAAAGTATGTGTTCATCCATTTACCTATGATTACTGCAGCTTAAGTGTAATTGAATACATGCCCTTGAATATGTGTCTCATCATCACTGCTAGATGTTAAAACCACTAAGGGCAGGAGCAATGCTCGCTCTCTGTGCCCAGCACTCTCTACATACAGGATGTGAATACAAAGCATTCCTGGAAAGGGAGGGAGAGGAAACCTAGACAATTTTTAGTCTGAGTTTTTAAACTTTCCAGTTCTTAGGAACTTTCCAAAATTGTTTTTCAAATGCTATTATCAACAAGACAAGTAATAACAAGTGTTAGCGAGGCTGTGGAGAAAAAGGAGCTCCCATACACTATTGTTGGGAGTGTAAATTTTTACAGCCACTATGGAAAACTGTATGGAGTTTCCTCAAAACATTAAGTATAGAGTAACTATATGACCCAGCAATCCCTCTTCTGAAACCCCAAAAATCTGAAAACATTTATCTGTAAAGATATATGTACCCCTAGGTTCATTTCTGATATTTCTGATATAAAATTAAAAGCATGAGTGAAGTACGAGGTTTCTTTTGCTCACTCCATCATTCCTCCCTAAACAGCTCCCAATCTTGCTAGAAACAAGAGAAATTATCCCACAGATTATTTTGTGTTTAAACACTCTGGTTTTATAGGTGATTTTCTGGATAGCTGAGGTGTTGGGGTATAAGAATGGAAAGTAGATTTTTCTATTTACCATTATTATAGTTATCAAGTATGACTGACAAAAAAACAAAAGCATTCTTCTGAGAGCATGTTTTATGCATTTACAAGGTTTACTTATGTGTCAGAGCAAAGCGTTTCTAATTCACTTGATAAAGAAGAATCTTGGGTTTCAATCCCAAAAAGTAAAATTTCCCTTTGAACATTAGTAATTAAAAATATATACACACATAATGTAAGGGTATATATATTTTAAAAGCATTGCTAATTTATCTGATAAAAAAGATTATTTTATTTCAGCCTCAAAAAATTTTCCTTTTGGACATTATTAATAAAAAATACACACATATGCATAATGTGAAGATATATACACGTATATGTGTATATGAAGATACATACATGTACTATACACAAAGTCAGACAGTTAATTTCATGAACTCATCCTAGAAAAAGTGCTACATACCTCAATGCTCAATATACTACAATCACCTTCAAAGTACTCCCCTGAGGAAGATATGCACCAACGCCAGTGCCTAACCCACCCTTCAAAGCAATTTTGGAACCTTTTTTCTGGAATGGTCATCAGAGCTCTTGTCCTACCCAAATTCTGACAGTTAAGTTTGTGAACTTGCCACCATGCACTTACATTAGCAGCACTGTACAAACAACTGGGCAAGATGTCATAACTTTGCCAAGTCTCTCTCTCTCTCTCTCTCTCTCTCTCTCTCACACACACACACACACACACACACACTCACACATATATAAAAGGTAGAACAGTAAAGCCAACAGGACACCACTTAGAAGCCTTTGTCTTCATGTGTGAAAGCTGGCAGATCTGCCACTTTTAGTAAACAGTCTATGATATTCATTTTGGGGGTAAAAGCTCATTTCCCTTATTCTGCTGTTACTATGGTTACCATCCTACAGAATGCCTGCACACACCAGTAAAAAAAAAAAAAAAGAAAGAAGAGCACAAACATAAATTTCAATATTAACGTTCTCCCTTAAATATGCAAAACCAGATACAAGAGATCTGCTGGGGTGTGGAAAATGCTGGCTATTCTTTCCTTCAGAGGGTCTTGCTGCTGGGAGCCTGCCTGGAGGCTGTTCAGAAATGTCTGGTACTGATGTCTCAGTGTTGCCCATTAATCTCCTCTCCAGTTCCACCATGGAACACAGCAGACTCCTGCAGGGGTGGAAAGGCAGAGGTCTGCTGGCTCATTTTGATAGCAGTCTGGACACCTGAATTACAGAATCCAAACATGTCATAGCCTGGCACAAATGACATATGAGAAGCCAGGATTCAAATGTCTGGATTTTAGGCAAGTCAGAAAATCTAGGCATGTGGGTGGGGCAAAGCATAGGTGTCCAAGACCTAATTTTTGCCAAGTTCCTTTTTTTAAGATTTACATTTGATCCTCAGTTTCTTAATCTCTAACATAAGGATAAAAAGAAAAATACCTGCCTCACAGAATTATTGTGAGGATTAAATAAGAAAATCACTATGGGTATATTTTGTGAGTTCATGGTACTAGAAAATGCAGTTTTTAATTATTATTGTTACGGTTATTAACTATGACAACAAAGTCAGCCATAACTACCATGACTGTAGAAAATTCCCCATGCCTTCTATCAAAACACCCATGTCCGCCCCTTGTTCTAGACATTTTATCTTTGCACTAGATGATAATTGGGCCAAGAATTTTTCATCTGAAATAGATTTTAATCCTCACTTGTTGCATTCATTTATGCTTCACTTTCTGAACACGTAAACAAGTTTTAATAAAATTTTCTTTTGTGGGGGCAATAAAAATGCTTAGAAATGCCAGCTGTTAGGATGAAAATAGGTCCACCATCAATTCTAAGCTAAAAATAGAATACTTCAAAGAGAGGGCAAGATGGTGACCAGGGAGGAGGTCCCTAAAGCCTCTCCCAGAAAACACAATTGAACGACCATCCAGGAGCCGAGAAAGAGATCCCTGAGTGACACAACAACAGCTAAGAAATCAACCCATCACAAGAAAACACCTGAAGGTTACAGAAAAGGGTGTGAGCAGAAGAGAGGGGAGGGAGCAGAGACAGGACATCAATGCTGCTGACTATCCGGGAGCAGCACAGTGCACAGGATGGGGGAGGCCAAGAGGTGATTAGAGTGAAAGCCAGCTGGAGTAGCAGAACTGTGGGAGACCATGGGGGAGCTGGGCCTTAGAGCAGCGTGTTGGGGACAGATCTTTGGGGCCAGCCTCTGAAGATCTTGAGTAGCAAGAGGGCTGAGTGAGGACTCCGAACAGCTACAGGCCACGGTGGGGCCCCAGAGACAGCACCTTGGCTTCCAGCAACCTTGCAGTCCACAGCATATGTGCGCATAGCTCCTCCATAAGGCCATGGTTCCTTCGTGCGACCTGTGACATCAGGCCCATGGCTTTGGACTTGTGGTTCATGTGTGCCCTGCACCCACACACAGTGTGCAACTGCAGACTCTGCCCCAAATGGATCATCACTGGAGCAGGCCCGGGAAAAAAGGTGGATTTGATAGCTTTCACTCCAGCCAGCAAGAGCAGCCTCAGCCTGCATCCCCCAGCTTCTCCATCAAAGGGCAGGAGGTGGAGCTTCCCTAGCATGCTTTTTGTTGGCCTCTCCCCTCTCCTATAGCCTCCCCATCAAACTACAGGAAGCAGAGGGACCCCGCTAGACAGATGATGTACACCACCTCCAAACATGGCCAGAGACCAGAGATAAGGCCTAAATACCTCCCTCTCTCCCAAAATTTGGCCCCCAGTGCCACCTAGTGTCTGCCCTACAGCAAGACACCACAAAAATACTAATCAGGGCTCCTAGGCTCTGCTGAACATAACGCCCTTATGCCAAAGAGAAAGAACCCAGCAAACAGGATGAATTCCTTAGTATCTAAAGCTGCTCAAAAAGATGAAAAATATACAGAAAAGTGTCTCATAGACCTAGAAATTTCTGAATTAAGTGACAGAGAATTTAAAGAAGTCATTCTAAAAGCTCTGAGAGAAATGAAAACATACTGGCAGAAAACCCTAGCTCAAGTGAATAACCTAAGAAAGGAAATCCATGAAGAAAAGGAACAATTTAACAAAGAAATTCAAAACATGAGGAAGATCAAGATGGAAATTCAAGAAATAAATAAAACAATAAAAGAAGTGAAAAATGAAATAACTGCCATAGGAAACAGGGCCAACCAGATAAAGGAAAGAATTAGTGATATTGAAGATCGGAACATGAAAACATCTCAGAAAGAGGAAGATAGGGAATATAGAACCAAAAGGATTGAAAGAACTCTGCAAGAACTATCTGACTCCTTGAAACAAAACAACATCAGGATAATAGGATTAGAAGAAGGAGCAGAGCACTCTACAAAGAACATACTCAAACAAATAGATGAGAATTTTCAAAACCTATGGAAAGATCTGGAACCCTAAATTCAAGAAGAAAACAGGTCCCTTAGATAGCTAGACCCTAGCAGATCTTCTCCAAGACACATTGCACTGAATATGTCAAAAACTAAAGACAAAGGACAGTTTTCAAGGCAGTAAGGGAAAAAAGAAATATAACCTCTAGGGGAAAACCCATCAGGCTGGCATAAGACTTCTCAGCAGAAACTCTACAAGCCAGGAGGGAGTGGAATCCAATATTAAAAACTTTAAAAGAGAGAAACTTCCAGCCAATAATAAATTATCCAGCAAAAATATCTTTCGGATATGAAGGTGGAATAAAGACCTTCTCAGACACACAGAAGCTGAGGGAATTTGCCAGCATAAGGCTGGCACTTCAAGAATTCCCGAAGTAGTCTCTTCAACCTGAAACAAAACATCAGGACAAATAGAATAGAGTTGGTGCAATAAGAAAGAAATAAAAATAAAACAATAAAAAAAATTTTTTGACCTCAGGAATGCCTCACATATCAATCATCACTCTAAATGTTAATGAACTGAACTCACCAATAAAAAGACATGGAGTAGCAGACTGGATTAAAAACCAGAACCCATCCATATGCTGTCTCCAAGAGACACACCTCAGCCATAAGGACAAACACAGACTCAGTGAAAGGATGGGAAACAATACTCCAAGCGAATGGTAACCAGAGAAAAGCAGGAGTTGCCACCCTGATATCCAATGAAATAAACTTCAGGTTAAAAAAGATAGCAAGAGGCAAAGATGTATATTACATAGCAATAAAAGGCACAATATAACAACAAGAAGATTCTACACTAATTAATATATATGCTACCAACCAGGAAGCACCAGAATATACAAAGCAACTACTAACAGATCTGAAAGGAGAAACTGGCAAAAGCACAATCAATGTGAGAGACTTAAACACCCCCTTAACAGACATGGGCAGATCATCCAAACAGAAAATAAATAAGGACATACCAGCTCCAAACAACACAGTATAGCAATTGGACATAATTGACATTTAAAAAACATTTCATCCAGCAAAAAGAGACTATACCTTCTTTTTTAGTGCACATGGAATATTCTCAAGGATAGACCACATGCTGGGACACAAAGTAGCCTCAGAAAATTCAAGAAGATTGAAATCATACCAAGTATCTTCTCAGACCACAAAGCTCTGAAATTGGAGATCAACTGTGAAAGGAAAGCAGAAAAAAACCACATATACATGGAGATTAAACAACATCTTATTTAAAAATGACTGGATAAAAGAACAAATAGAAGAAGAAGTTAAAAAATATATTGAAACTTATGACAATAAAATACAACATATCAAAATTATTGGGACACAGAGAAAGCAGTAATAAGAGGGAAATTTATATCATTACAGATTTATCTTAAGAAACAAGAAAAATCACAAGTAAACACCTCAGCATCCCATCTTAAAGAACTAGAAAAAGAAGAGCAGACAAAACCCAAAGGCAGCAGAAGGAAAGAAATAATAAAAATTAAAGCAGAGCTAAACCAATTAGAGAACAGAGGACAATAGAAAAAGTTAATATTACAAAGAGCTGGTTCTTTGAGAAAGTCAACAAAATTGACAAACCCCTGGCTAGTCTAATTAAAGTACAAAAGGAAAGGACACAAATATCCAAGTTTAGAAATGAAAGGAGAGAAATTACTACTGATATCACAGAAATACAAAGAATTATAAGAAAACATTGTGAAGGACTTTATGCCACTAAATTTAACAACCTAGAAGAAATGGGCAAGTTTCTAGAAACTTATAGCCTACCAAGACTGAACCAAGAAGAACTGGATAATCTAAATAGACCAATCCGTAGCAAAAAAAAAAACAAACAAAAAAACGGAAATGATTATTCATAATCTCCCTAAAGTCAAAACCCCCAGACCAGATAGTCTCACCAACAAGTTCTATCAAGCATTCAAAGAAGAATTAATGCCTATCATCTTCAGACTCTTCCAAAAAATCTAGAGGAAGCAATACTTCCTAACTTATTCTATGAGGCCAACATTACCCTAATACTAAAACCTGGTAAAGACAACACAAAAAAAGAAAACTATAGAGCAATATCTCTGATGAATACATATGCCAAAATTCTAAACAAAATATTAGCAAATAGAATACAACAAGGCATCAAAAAAATTAAACATCATGATCAAATGGGATTCATCCCAGGAGCACAAGAATGGTTGAACATATGAAAATCAATCAATGCGATACACCATATGAAAACCAATCAATGCGATAAACAAAATAAAATATAAAGACCATATGGTCATATCAATAGATGCAGAAAAAGGTTTCGACAAGATACAACATCCATTTATGATCAAAACACTGAATAAAATAGATATAGAAGGAAGTATCTCGACATAATTAAGGCCATATATGACAAACGCTCGGCTAACATCATACTGAATGGGTAAAAGCTGAAGCCTATTCCCCTAAAATCGGGAACAAGACAGGGATGCCCCCTGTCACCACTGCTATTCAATATAGTACTGGAAGTTTTAGCCACAGCAATCAGGCAAGAAAAAGAAATAAAAGGTCTCCAAATTGGGAAAGAAGAGGTGAAATTGTCACTATTTGCAGATGACATGATCCTTTATATAGAAAATTCCAAAGATTCCACCAGGAAACTATTAGAAACAATAAATGAATACAGTAAAGTCTCAGGATACAAAAATCAATGTACAAAAATCAACAGCATTCCTATATACAAACAACAAATCCTCAGAAAAAGAAATGAGGGAGTCAGTTCCTTTTGCTATCACAACAAAAATAATGAAATACCTGGGAATTAACAAAGAACATGACAGACTTATACACGGAAAACTATAAGACGCTTTTAAAAGAAATTGAAGCAGACACAAAGAAATGGAAAAATATCCCTGTTCATGGATAGGAAGACTTAACATTGTTAAAATGGCCATTTTGCCCGAAGCAATCTACAGATCTAATGCAATACCTATCAAAATCCCACAATCATACTTTTGTGAAATAGATAGAAGAATTATCAGCTTTATATAGAACCATAAAAGACTTCGAATTGCTAAAGCAATACTACATAAAAAGAATAAGGCTTGTGGTATTACACTCCCTGACTTAAATCTATATTACAAAGCATCAATAGTCAAAACAGCTTGATATTGGCAGAAAAACAGAAATATAGACCAATGGAACAGAACTGAAAACCCAGAAATAAATCCATAAATTTGTGGACCAATAATTTTTGATAAAGGAGCAAAAACTACGCAAGGGGAAAAGACAGCCTCTTCAGTAGGTGGTGCTTGGAAAGCTGGAAGAATATATGCAAAAGAATAAACCTGAGCTCACCATATACAAAAATTAACTCAAAATGTATCAAAGCCCTTCATATAATACTCAAAACAATAAACTGTATAAAAGAAAACATAGGTATAAAACTATAGACCTAGGGCTCAAGGAAGACTTCATGAACCTAACTTCAAAGGCAAGAGAAGTAAAAGCAAAAATAAATGAATGGGACTATATCAAACTAAAAAGCTTCTGCACAGCAAAGGAAACCATCCACAAAGCAAAGAGACAGCCAACTGAATGGGAGAAAATATTTGCAAATAATGCATCAGATAAGGGTCTAATATCTAACATATATAAAGAACTAATATAACTTAACAAAAAAAAACAACCCAGGTAAAAAGTGGGCAGAACTAAACAGACACTTCTCCCATGAAGAAATACAAATGGCTGGCAGACATATGAAAAAAAACTCATTCTCATTAGCACTTAGGGAAATGCAAATCAAAACCACAATGAGATACCACCTCATACCTTTTAGAATGGCTATTATCAACAAGACAAGGAATAACAAGTGCTGGAGAGGATGTGGAGAAAAAGGAACTCTTGCACACTGCTGGTGGGAATGCAAACTGGTACAACACTATGGAAGACAGTGTGGAGGTTCTTCAGAAAATTAGGAATGGAGTTCCCATATGACCCAGATCCCTCTTCTGGGGATCTACCCCTAAATCTTGAAAACATTTGTCTGCAAAGACTTATGTACCCCAATGTTCACTGCAGCGCTGTTCACATGGAAACAACCAAAGTGCCCTGTGACAGATGACTGAATAAAGAAGCTGTGGTACATATACACAATGGAATATTACTCAGCTATAAGAAAAGATTAAATAGTGCCATTTACAACAAAATGGATGGACCTGGAGATTATCCTAAGTGAAATAAGACAGACAGAAAAAACCAAAACCTGTATTACTTCATGCATATGTGGAATGTAAAACTGAAAGCAACAAAGAAAAAACAAACAAACAAACAAACAGAAAACCCATGGACACAATCAGTAATTTCATGTTCATGACACAAGTGGGGAGGGCATGAGAGAAGGGAAGAGGGTGGGAGAGGAGGGAGTGGGAGCTAAATATATGGTAATGGAAAGAGAACTCACACTAGGTGGTGAACTTATACAAGGTGACAGTGCACTGTAGAATTGTACACCTGGAACCTATGTAATTCTTGCTAACAAATGTCACCTCAATAAGTCTAACAATAAAAAAATTTTTTTAAAGTAAGTGACAATAGAATACTTCAGTAAATGTTTAAATGGCAAGATGTAATCATTGATTTCTCCTTTAAGGACCAATACCAAAAATATTCAATGAAGTTCCTTGCATGATTACAGTGGCTCTAAGGTTTAGGCATGAACATTTCCAGGTACAGTAACTCATGAAAGTTCAAATTAAGTAAAACATGATTTCTTACTCCAAAAGTGATGGAAGGGTACATGGCTAGTAAGGCTTTTTGTTACCTTAATCTTATTCCTGAGGGAATTAGTATAACCTTAACTACTTTATGAGAAAAAGAAGAATACAGGGATGAGAGTCAGGTTGCCCTTTTCGGCATCAACTTTTGGCAGACCTTAGGTAAATCACTTACCACTGGTTTGCCAGTTTTCTTTTTTTTTTTTTTTTAATTTTTTATTTATTTACTTATTTATTTTTTTGCTTTTTGGTATGTGGGTAGCTCCCTGACTGGGAATCGAACCCAGGCCACAGTGCTGACAGCACCAACGCCGAAGCCTTAAGCCACTACTCCACCAGGGAACTCCCTGGTTTGCCAGTTTTCTTGTTTTCAAAATGAATCCCATCTTCCCTATTCATGTTAGTAGAACTCTTGCTATAAAACAAATTGATGTCAGTATGGTTTGAAAACAACAATTTTAAGCTATCTCAAACCTGCATTGTTTACATTTTTGTTGATATTTGCTCTTAAGGGAAGAAACCCGTTCAGGTTACAATGAAGCACGGCCCAGGTCTCATCTTTTAAGTTACTCCCTTAGTATAGCCTTGTTGGGAAGTTCTATCACCAGCCAGTCTCCCAGGGAGAGGTTCCCAGGCCTTTGGAGAAAGGCTGTCATGAGAATGAGGGAATTCTTTATGTTTGTGTTATCTTTCAGTGCATCAATATTGCATCATTAATTACAGAGTGTTTTCCTCCCCAAAGAGGGCTGGTGTCTAGTAATGAGATGAATTAGCTCAATCTGTTACGTTAATTTCTTTTTATGGGGAAGTTTAACTCATTAAACTATCGCATTCATATTTTGAAGCGAGATAATAAAAACACATGCGGTTATAATCATATTTAACCCTAAAACTATGCAAAACTTGGTAAATTGCTTTAGAAGATTCCATTGTATTTTAGTAGTGATTTCTTAACAGTAAAAAGAAAAAGAAAGTTCTGCCATCAAGAAAGAAAATAAAATGAACCAACAGGTTAGAAAGATATTTTACGTTTTATTTTTCTAAATGCAATAAATATATTATTCTATAAAGAATTGGAAGGGAATGCAATCTCTTTAAGAGAGGATTGAATCACAAAGATGAACACAGTACATGCGGATGGGTAAATGTTCGCATTGGCTTTGCATCATATCATCCCTGATTGGATGGCTGGTTCCAGGACTGATTTAGTCCAAGAAGCAGTGGGAATGTGGATAAATACTGGTCTCACTAGTTTCATAAGCCTTCTGTTTTAAGGGTATCAGTTCTTCTGTGGTTTGTTCTTCCGGAAAACTATTTTAGCAGCCTGTCGATTTTATGAATATATTTGTGATCCCTTCTAATCAACTAGAGATCAATACTAGATATTTTGAAAAACATAATAAAATTTGCTATAGCCTAGTTTGGAGTTTTACAAAATATTGCTTACTAAATTTTGCATTATAAAGCTGAAATTAACATTTCACTTTTTGAAGGTAACAAAAACATAGTGAATATACATAGACACACACACGCACACACGTGCGCACATACACACACACACACACACACACACACATGCATATATACATACATACAAGTATTGTCCATAAAGTATCTAGCCTTGTAATACAAAAAGTGGAGGCATTTATCGCTGGTTTTTTCAGACAGCCCTCGCATATATTCACAGTTTCATTACTGAGCATTTTGTGTGTTGATGAGGGTTGAGGTCCCTGTGGTTTTGTGTTGTTTCTTAAATCCACCCACCTTCTCCTTTTTCTCATTACTTCTGGGCTACTTTAGACTTTCATCCTCTCTCCTCTGGACTGTTGTAATTGGCCCCCCTTGGTACCCCTGTCTCACGTCTTTCTCTCTCCCACACTTTTCCTTCCTCACAGAAGACTGAGTGAATTTTCTAAACACAAACCACCAGATTATTCACCAACCTGAAATTTTTGAGTAAATCCCAGCCTCTCTTCTGTTCTACGTAACTGTGTGCACTTCTCTCAAAGCTACATTCCCCTTCATATCTCTCAGCCCTCCTAGAAATATTCCTATTGCCCTTTTCAAATTCCTTGTCATCCTTCAAGTGCATGTCCCTGAGATGCCCTCACAAACCTGCCCCATCTTCCCTATACGTCCAAGCTAGCGTACCTCATATATATTTACTTTGGTGTGTACACTTGTCATTTCATATTGCAACTTTGTATTTACCTCTTGCTTCCTCATCTTTATTATTAATATATGCCCAAAGTTTATCACAGTGTCTGGCAGAAGGGCTCAATTAATGTTTATTGAATGAAGGAAGGAAGAATAAAGAAAGAAACTACTTGGTTTGGTGCATCCTTTTCCATTTTAAATATTATTCCTTGGTTAATCATAAGTATCTTTTCACAGACTCTTAACAATATAATACCATATACCACTCTAATGTTGCTTGTCTTTCAATAACATTTATTCTACTAATTTAAATGCTATTTAGTAAGATGAAGCCTTCAAAGCCAGTCAACAAAACTGCTCCAGTCACTTGGGAGCAGTTAGTGCTCTACACAATTGTTAATACAATTTAAACTGAAGGCAAACATTTTTAGGTTTGAAGTTAAGAGCAAATAAGATGTTAATAAAATTTGGAGCTCCATGTGAGCAGAATTTCTTTGCATGTGGTTTTATTGTTGTGGAAGTAGAATGGAAGATAAAGAGTTTACCCTCTGCCGAAGATAATGGGGAGTCATACTGACAAGTCACCCGCTCCTTCTCTCCCAGGGGTTTGGGGTTGTATTTCTCAGGCATCCATGATAAAATATCCTGAGTTGAGAGATTCTGGGCCAGTTGACCTGGTACATCCAGAGGCTAAAGTATATTATGAGAAATGAAAGAGTGTGCTAGAAATGATCAGTTTCCATTTGAAATAAGTGGAAAAGAAAAGGTTGTAACTCAAGAAAAATCACAAAGAAAACCAAATATAGCCTGCTGTTATGTCTAGACTCTGCTATTAAATTAACTGTAGTATAGTTGATTTGATAGTTGTCCTTTTTCTCTCCTTTTCTTTTTCTGGCTGTAATAACTGGATTTCTGAACAATAAATTAGATCCATTGTACTCTACTGGAAATCAAATTAACTGAAAGGAATTTCCAAATAATCAGATTGTGTGGTCTGCTTATTGTAAATGCATTGGGTCAAGGGGATGGAAATTAGATCTCTAAAGATACCTACAGGGCAAATGAGTCTGTGAGAATTGACACAAATCATCAAACCTTCACATGTCATTATTGAACAATTCAAAATTATTCATACCCACAAAATGGCATTCTAACTGTAAAGCACACCTTACTTTTTATGTTATATATAAAATAGAATAGTGCAAAACATAATTATTTGCTAACACATGAACTAGTTGAAGTTATTCTCTTTGTCCCATGGTTTGAAATTTGGAAACAAATTCCACTTTTACCTAAAGAATAGGGAAGAAGTCAGTGTTAAGTGCTTCAGTTCTTAAAAGATAAAATCGTTACCATCAAATTAAGAAAAAGGTATACTCTTCTTATTTGAAGTAAAAAAGATATGCACATAAGACCACAGAAATAGTTTTGTTGAGCCATCTGGCCAGGTAGGTTCTTAGGGAGGTCTTGACTCTGACGGCATGAATTATTACGGCCGCACGTTAGGACACAGAAGATTGGCCTGCTTTCCAGGGTGTACCTAGGCTGCTGTGTTCCATCTGTCCCATCACACACGTCACATCCAGAGGTGTCTGGGTGTGCTCCTTGCAAGAACGGTGAAATGCACTTATATGTTGTAACTTGCCTAAAGTGATTCTCCAACCCTTACAACTCGAAGTGTTTCTGCACTTGATCATAGCCAAAAGGCCGGGACATGATTGATCAAAGGGTTTCTGATAACGTTTATTTTTTTCCCATATCAGTATTAGGGCATAAATATTACTTTTATTGCTTGTTAACTCTATTCCATGCTAATTGGGAAATAAGATGATTCCAGTAGGTCATTTTCAGGGCATTTGTCTTATATAATAATTCTCAGTTATATCTGAGACCTTAAAAGACATTCTTTCACATTGTCAGTAATAATATAAATCATTTCAAATTTTGTGGACCAGAATTAAGAAATAGCTACTAACAGCCTTAGAATTGTGCAAATTCTTGATCCAGCAATTTGCTTCTAGAAATTTATACTGAAAATGTAATTACATATGTTTGCAAATATTTGATTACATAAAAGTTCATCACATGTTTGTAAAAAGAAAAACTAGAAAAAATTTACTCATAAATACCCCATATAAAAAATTGGTTAAATAAGCTTTAAAGGACTGTAGAATTCTATAAAGCTATGAAAAAATATTCACATATACTTTACGTGGTAAGGTCAGTTTAAAAAATAGAATAAACAAAGCTATCCTGTTTTGGTAAACACAAACATGTATGCATACACATGCATACACATGCACACACATGTGAAGAAAAGACTGGAAGGGATTTAGTTCTCTCTGGCTTCTGGAATTATGGGTGCTTTTTATATTCACCTTTTTTCTCACCTATTTTTTTCTAGATTTTCTATAATCATGTTTGTTTATTTTGTAAGAAACAAAAAAATTGTTTATGTGCTCAAGGCAATGATTTCCAAAATGTTATCAAGTATTCTGTTTCATGGTTTGATCATTTCCATATTTCAGAAAAATTTTTAAGTTCTACCAATGTTTCTTTAGCTTTCATGTAAGCCTATTTCTTTATTTAGACTCTTGTTTTACATGTTTTGTTTTGTTTTTATTTGGTTGATAATAGAAAATAACTGTTCAGCACATGTACATGAACCATTCTCTACTTGAAGATAGTAACCAAGTCACCTATTACTCATTTTTCCCTCCAGGCCTAAAAAGACCACTTTCTTTTCCTCTTTCTTTGTGAACCAATTTTCTATTCCTTTAATCTTTTTTTGTTGTTCATCTCTAAACCTTCTCTAGTTTCTTCACAAAGAATTTAAAATGCAATAACCAAACTGAAGACAATCATAGAAAAATGTAGCTAAGATACATTTGTCCTTATACTAGCTGTCCTTAACCCTTAGCTATTTAAGAATGTAAGCTCCTTTTAATAGACATAGTTAATTGGGCATTTACTTTACGTTTGCAAACAGTTAATATTTCCCAGGGTTTTCTATTTTTTTTGCTGCATTTTCCTATTATTACACCTTTTTCCAGTTTTTAATGTCTGCTGTTGGATTTTTGTCGTCAATTTTTTTCTCTTTTGTATCCTTACCCATATGGCATAAAATTACATTTTTTTAATACTAAAATATCTTAAAAATGTGAAGATCATGTGGTGTTAAGAGCCATAAAAACCTTCTGATTGAGAATTCTCCACAGATCTGGTAAATGCATTCCTGATTGTGGGTCATGAATGTTGACTACAAATACATTGGCATCAGGGCTGATACTAATACATACCATATCACTTCTTCCTCCAAGTTGCAGCCTTGATTCAGCTATCTGCCCATGCTACAATATGGCAAAAACACCTTAGCTCCTACATTGTTGATAAGATATCATGTATAATGGAATTAAAACCTCTGCCATATTTCAAGATAAATTGCTGGAGTTACTATCCCTTTGTTTTTGCTGTGTGGCAATATCGTAAAAAGAAATACAACTGATTCGGCATGCTTTGCTCTTTATAGAATTACTGTGGCAGTTTTTTGGTGACTGATCATCAGCAATGGAACAGTTGGTCTAACAAAATATATCTAGTCTTCGAGGACTGCAAAGGCCCAGTGCTTATATATGGGAGATAACACATCAGAGCAAAACTCTTCAACATTTATAGTTTGTGTCAGAGTGGCATTGTTCTCCTAAATCAATATTCAGAAAGATGAACATTACAGAAAATATATAGTACTTTTCTGTCCTACGGGGCATAAATCATACAACCAGTGAAAGTTTTGTCTTCTAACTCCATGATTACATCCAATCACGAGCAGGAGAAAACACTTTATACCTGGGCTGCATTTTTTTAAAGAAATCACATTGAAATGAGATATGGAAATGAAAAGCTTTCACACTGCTGATGTGAAGAGCAAATTAGAAGCAAATGATGATAATTATAAAGCACAACCTTGTGCTCTCCGAAAAATGCCTAAAGGTAATGAGAAAGTAGATGGTAAAAAGTTGGAGCTGGTAAAAAAGATGCAGAATGGTGGGCTGTAGTGACTTACAGATGAAAAAGGCAGAACAACATCAATTGTGTTGGATATTATGGGGAAAATTGTCTGAGCATAGCTGACTGAGTTGTTTTGTTTGAGAGGGGAAAAAAATTAAATTCTTTAGAAATGTTGCAATTGGCTAATTATTTTCTATATAAAATGTATTTATATATCCAAAAAAGATAAGCACAAGGTGATGAATGAATGACCACAGTAGAAGAACCCAATCAAGTATTCAAATATGAATAAATGCAATTAATGGAATTAGTCACTATTATAATTACCAGAGCATGTCATTGTAATATAAAAGCTAATCTCTCTATGTAGATTAATGAAGAGTCTTTAAAAAGTTACTCTTCTCCATTTTCTTTTTTTTTTCCAGTTTAGTTATTTTTTTATTGTTAAATTTATTGTAGTGACATTGACTCTTCTCCATTTTCAAAGGTCATAGTTATGGACCAGAAGTTATATAGTGAAAAGACATTTTGTACATATTTCTTCCTCTAAAACTGAAAATGGACTTGATTACACATAATTTGTACACATTTCTTAAAAGTAAATTTTACTTTTAATTCACTGGAATAACATGAAAACTGACCTTATAAGGAAAATATATTTTTTCTCCCAATACCTCAGAGCATGCAGAGCACCCCGTATATTATCCCATCACTGAACTCCTACTCATACCTCAGGACTCAGCTTTGATGAACCTCCTCTGGGAGGCCCTGCATGAGCCCCAAAGGCTGCTAAAGATTTCAATGAGAATGGCTGTGCATATCACATTCCCTTCTACTCATCCCACAACCTGTTCACTTTATCTGTCTCTGCCCCTGGACTGTATTATACTCACTGAGGCTGTATTATACTCACTGTTTTATATCCAGGGCCTACATAGTACCTACTCTATGTTCATTAAATACATATAATATCAATTGGGACTCAATTTGACCCCAAAATGTTAGGTCAGAATTATAATTCCCATTTTATAATGAAGAAAATGAGGCTCTAAGAGCTTCTGTGATTTGTACAAGGTAATATAAAAAGTTAGTGAAAGAGCTGTAATTCAAACATTTGGTCACATAAACCAAAAATAGAATTTTAATAGCAATAACCTGACAATTCTAAATGCAGCAGACATCTAGAATTAATTTAAAGAAAAGGGTACAGCGATAACTGGTCATCTTTGAGAGTAGTCTCAACAGAAGACTGAGGAATGGAAGTGCAAATCCAGAATATTTAGAGAAAAAAAATTGCACTGAAAGGGAAGAAATAGAAATAGCTGACCAATTAACAAAATTTTTCATGGAGGCCACAAAAATCTAGAGATCACTAAGAAGACACATTAAGAAAATTATTTTTCATAGGGAAAGACGTGTTGTACATTTAAAGCACAGAGCCAAGTTCCAATGATAGAAAGATGGAATAGATGTATTTTTGTCTATTCTTCCAGCTATGTACAACCAAAAAGTTTGCAAACTATACACAAAACAAACATAAGGAGACTTTGAATGATAGAGAGAAGGTAGACAGTCTGGGAAGCTTGAGGCCTCAACTAACAATGTAGAAGTGAATACCCTGAGTTTTCTCAGACTTGGAGCTGAAGAAACCAGGAACACAGAAATGCCAATGGGCAGAGAGAGAAAAAATGTCCCATCTAAAACCTGTTCTTTCTAGACAAAGCACTAAGAAATAGGCAGCCTAGCAAGATAGAAAACTTTGAAAGTATGACCAGTCCACTCCAGGCAAACATTACACATGAAACTGTGGCCCTAATTCCACCCATGCCAGCAACAGCCAAGTGAGAAGCTTAGATGTCCACTCTCTTCCACTCCCTCCATGTGGCAATGAGTCCCTTCCTCCCACCCCAACCTACTTTGGTGTTAGTGGAGACCACATGGGAAGCATGGACTTCCACCTCCATCCAGCAATAATCAGGTGGTCCTCCCACTCCCACCAGGGTCATGTCAAAGGAGGTCTCATATAGAGTCAGGACTTATGCTGTCACCCAGCAGTAATGAGGCCAGCCCCACTACAGTGTCAATGAGGGACACACAGGGACCAGATTTCCCATTCCCTACCTAGGAGTAACAAAAAGTCCATACCCTTGGGTGTCCACAGATCCCAACTATGGAACATAGAGCTTTACCTGCACCTAGAAGTAATAACACAGTGCATCTCCCTCTTCCTCTTCCAGAGTGATATCAGAGAAAACCAGCTAAAATAGAAGGTTTAAATAAGATCCAGAGTCTTATAATGTAACATGAAAATGTCCATATTTCAATAAAAAAATCACTTATACCAAGAACCAAGATCTCAAACCAAAGGAAAAATGGCAATCAATAGACACCAACACCAAGATGGTGAGATGTTAGAATTATCTGACAAAGATTTTAAAGCAATTATGATAAAATACTTCAATGAGTAAGTATGAATGAATAAGCTGAAAACAAATGAAAAAATGGTAGGATGTAGAAAGTCCCAGCAAATAAATAGAGAACACAAGAAAATACTAAATGGAAATTTTAGAACTGAAAAACATAATAACTGAAATTAAAAGCTCATTGGATAGAATCAACAGCAGAATGAAAAAGTCAGGGGAACCAGTGAACTGAAAGCCAGAACAATTGAAATTACTGAATCTAAGAAACAGAGAAAAAAAGATACAGCAAAAAGAGAGAGAAAAAAAACCAAAAACAAATAGAGCTTCGGGGACCTGTGGGATTATAACAAAAGATCTAACATTCAGGTTATCAGAGTCACAGAAGAGAAAGAGACAGAAGCTGTAAAGTACTTGAAGAAACTTTGGCTGAAAACTCCCCAAATTTGGCAGAAGACATAAACATACTGATTCAAGAAGCTGAGCAGGATAAACAGGATAAACCCAAAGGTATCTACACCAAGAGTCTTTATGATTAAACTTCTGAAAACAGACAAAGAAAAAAATCTTTGAAGTAACCAGAATAAAATAGCACCTTACCTGTGAGGGCATAGGGGGAAGTGAGAGAATTCAAGTGACGGTGAATTTTGCATTAGAAACAATGGAGGAAAGAAGGAATTGGAATACTCTTTTCAAGGTCTGAAATAAAAGAACTGGCAACAGGGTATATCCTATACCCTGCATAAATATTCTTCAGGAATAAAAGGAAAATCTAGACAATCTCAGATAATGAGGAAAGTAAGGAATCTGTCACCCGTAGTCCTATCTTAAATGAATGGCTAAAGGAAGTTCTTAGAACAGAAAGGAAAGAATAGGCGAAACAACTTTGAAACATTAAGAAGAAAGAAAGAATACAATAAGCAAGAAATATAGGTAAAGACAATAGGCTTTCTTCCTCCTCTATCTAAATTCTGTTTGGCAATTGAAGTAAAAATTATAAACTTTGTGTGGTTTTAAATGAATGTAGAAGAAATGTTTAAGTGAGAATATAAACTGGTACAACCACTCTGGAAGAAAGCTTGACAATTTCTTTTAAAAAGTAAACATTTAATTACTGCAAGACCTGCACTTACACTCCCGGACATTTATCCCAGAGAAATAAAGACATATGATCAGCAGCTTCATTTGTAATAGCCAATAATCAGAAACAACTCAAATGTGTTTTAATAGGTGAACAGTTAAAACAGTGGTATATTTATACCAGAAAATACTGCTCAGCAGTTAAAAGGAACCAACAATTGATACATGCAACTACCTGGATGCATCTCCAGAAAATTATGCTCAATGAAAAATTCCATTCCCAAAAGGTTATATACTGTATGATTTATGTTTCATATGATGTTATTAACATGAAAAAAAACATGTAGTAATAGAGAACAGAGTAGTGTTTGCCAGGTGAAAAAGAGTAGGTGGGACTGAAGAGGCAGGGCTTTGTCTATTAATATTAAAGGGAGGATCCTTGTGATGATGGAAATGGTCTGTGTTTTGAATGTATCAGTGTCAACACCCTGGTTGTAATGTTGTACTATAGCTTTGTAAGTTGTTATCTTCGAGTAAACTAAGTGAAGAGTTTAGGGAGTTTCTGCATTATTTCTTCAACTGCATATGAATCTACAGTGCTCTCAAAAAATCTTTTAAACTTAAATGCACAGGAAGGAAAAGGTGGAAAATGAAAAGAGAACATAAGGGAGAAACAGGGACAGGGAGTTTTACTTATTTAGGAGCTCTCCCTGGTGTTCCCATATTTTAAATTCCAATCCAGCTGTTCACTAAGAAGTTATAACAGAGGAGATCTCCATTACATGGTGAGTTCTAATGCATTAAGTGGAGGCAATAATTAAAGATGGAGCGTGGTAAACACAAACACGATTTATCTCTTCCCTCCTTGTATTGTCCCTGATCAAATCCTTAATCTTGACGGAACACTGGGATCATCATGGGGGCTTTAAAAAAATACCATTGCCTGGATCCACCCCACCCAAAGATTTGGATTAAATTGATCTAAGGTCTCTCTTGGGCATTAGCATTTTTAAAGGTCTAGAGTAATTGCAAAGTGTAGCCAAGTTTGAGAACCAGTGGCCAGATGGAGGTCTATAGACTAAATCTTATTTGTGGGTGTGTATCATGTTTGTTTCAAAATGAAAAATCGAGACAAGGTTATGGTTTGTGTACCTGTAGTGATGAGGTTAAGTGTGTGTTTTAAGGTAGAGATCATATTTATAAAGAAAATCAATGAACATGATTGTTAGCTCTCCCAAACTGGGGGAGATGGCAGTGCTAACGCCATCCCTATGCAAGTAAAAGAAGCAGGACAGATTAATGTGGTAAATTACAAATAGCTTTCACTTTGTGTCTGTCCCTGAGTTATCATGGGCTTGGAGAAAGTTGGAAAATGTGCAGATTATCCTAACAGAAAAGGGGGGTCATTTCAAAAGGAGGTTAGTTGCTTTATATGACCCTAAAATTCTATAATGATAATTATTTTATCACTATTCCATTAATATCTGTCTCTCCCACTGGCATGTAAACTCTATGAGGGCAGAAATAACCTCTGTTTTTACTCACTTTCTTATCTCCAGCCAACTTCCCAGTGCCTGATATATTATAAGTGCTCTATAAATAATATGTTACCTGAATGAACCAGCCAGTCTTTATTTAGAAACTTGGGGAGTGTTCACCAGAAATAGAAGATGTCATAAAAGCAGCTGCCTAGGAATGGTTCAGCTGAAAACTAGTTAATGTGACCTTGGGCAAATCACTAAGTCTCCCTGGGGCTCAATGTATAGGAGGGCTGTCTGAAAAAAATCCAGCCATAAATGCCTCAATCTTTCATATTACATGGCGGGATACTTTCCAAACAGCCCTTGTATACCTGTGAAATAGGGAGAGTCCTCAAACTTGGCTGCACATTAGACCACTGGAGAAACTTAAAACACCAATATCTGGAACCCAACACAATGTCCTCATTTAACTGGTTTGAAAAAGAACCCAGATATCAGACATTTTTAAATGCTCCAATGTGCTTGAATATGCAGTCAAAGTTGAGAACCACTGGACTGGGCTTAATGAAGCCTAAAATCTGGCACAATTATAAAATTTTAGGGTCATATAAAGCAACCCACCTTTTTTTGAAATGACCACCCCCCCCCAACACTTTTTCTGTTAGAATAAGCTGCACATCCTTTAACTTTCTCCAAGCCCATGAAAACTCAGGGATAGACACAAAGTGAAAGCTATTTATAATCTACTACATTAATTTTACTTGCAATAGTAATGGTATTAGCACTGCCATCTCCATAGACTTAGCCTGTTGACACCTTATGAAGTGAGATTGTGAGATGGTGCTATGTGAGGTACAAGTAAATTGAAAATGAATTATTGACATAAAAACAGAGCAAATAAAAATTTGTTCTTTTCGTTATTAACTTTCTGATTTTCAAAATAACAGTTTAAAAACACATCTTCCTATCCAAACACCCAGAGGGATTAATCTGCCCTGAAATTTAATTCCCTAAGATATTTTACTCTTTAACAGTCTCCTGGTTTGGTTTTTAATATTTGGCCCTAAAAATGAAGTCTGAAGCCAGATTTTCTTTGTTGTCACTTTTTAGCTGTAATTGACTCTAAGATATAAAAGAACTCATCAGGCTCTGTGACTGTTATCCATAACAGAGCAGTACCCCTGTTCAAAGAACTGGAATCACAAAATGCAAATAAGGAGAGAACTTGTTGCCTCGGAGTAGGAGAGGCTGCTGCAGAAGTGCAAAAGCAGGGTTACATCCTCCAGCTTGCTCCACGTTGTATTATTTTTTACTGTTGTTTAATGGGGTTGTGACATAAACCTCACCTGATTAGTAGAATGACTGAAATTATAAACAAATCATACTTTGAAGTGGTGTGATTTCATTCTAATTAGAAAAGTTTGTTCACATAAGAAACAAAAGCAATATGAGGAGGAAGAATGTTTTTAAATCTCTTTGCAGCCCTGGAGATCATGTGTACCTCTGTGATGCTCCGATCACAGGGTGTGTGTGAGCTATGCATGGAAAACACCAGCACAGTTTAAGTTGTTGGGCAGCAATCAGTTGTCCTCTTTATTCTTAAGCAATGGACAATCCTCCTCTGCCTGCTGGTACTCAGGTGAGTGCCTATATAGTCTGTTCATTTCTTGCAGCCAGAAGGGTAGTCTTTGCGCCCATTCTTCAGAGGTTCAATTACGTATATGGTGCCTCCTTGTACGCTTAACTACTGAAAGATAGAGGCCTAAATGTATTTGCAGTAAGTTAGGAACAGAGAAACCTTTTATTTGGGGATAGGGATGGGAGGAGGCAGGCAAATGGCTGAATTTCTATTCTTCTGTATTGGGGAAGGAAGAGTAAAAGAAAAAATTACCCTCTTCTTTTTTTTTTATTTTTATTTTTTACCTCCACCCCTCAAAGAAATAGCTCTGGTCACAATTTACCAATAACTCCTCTTAGAATGGAAGCAACTTCAGGGAGAATGAAACTTTTTGACCATTCACACTTTAGTATAAATTTTGTAAATTAGAAAATCAGGTCACTTTCTTCCTCAGGAAAGCCAGACATAAACAAAGACTGATAGTCTGGATTGAGAGGGATATGAGGAATGAGGTTCATTTTAGAGTGTAAGAAAAGAAGTTTTGAGTGAAGTCCCAGGATGGGGAGTTTCAAATAGTTAGAAGCAGTCTGAGAACTCCTGATGCCTGGGTATAGGAGTGAAGTCCAGCAGTTGGAGGTTTTTAAAGACAGGGCAGACTAAAGGCCATTTAATATAAGGTTTGTTTGTTTTGTATCTTTGCCTAAATTTAGCTATAGAACTATGTGGCTGTGAAAAATATGTTTCCTGCTATATTGAGTGTGTATATTGTTATAGGTAAATAAGAGACTTTCTTCTTTTAACCTAAAATTTAGGCGGTCTGACTTTTTTAGGAAAATGTATGCAGTTGACCAGAATGTAGCAACAATCTATCTGGAGACTCAAACACTGATTGTAGCATTGCCTTCCATCCTCTCCTTGGTTCCATAAGGCCAGAGAACTCCACACTGGTGTTTTTGTGCTCCCAGGACTCAGAGAGTGTTCATGAGGTAGGCACACACAGAAAACACAAGGAAATCAATTTACAGATCCTCAGTGTCTTTCCTCAAACTGATCTGCTGGAGAAGGGACCTGCAATCAGTATGTCAAGATGTTATGCAAGTTCTTCTTTCCCACTTCCCCTTTCTCATTTCACTCTTTTTCTGCTTTGCAAAAGAAAGTCTCTTTCACCCTTCCAAAATCTCACTCTAGTAACCTCCAGAACATCAAACAAAGGCATAACAAGAAATATTGAAGTTGGGTAAGCCTCCCTTAATCAAAGCACTTAAGCAGTCCTGTCTTAGACACATTTCTGTTTTAGGCCACACATGGTGTTAGAAAGCATGTATGCTGGTCCTTATTGAGATGTTCTGAATTCCCATAGCGATGGCAATTTTTCTTTAATAACCTCATTTTTCCCACCCCATCCAACTATTTTCAAAGAATGTGTTGCTCTGGCAGAACAGTTCTTTGAGAGCAAAGTAAAACAAACCATAAAAAGAAATATTGAAGATGGTAGCGCTATATATCATCCTTGCAGCAAACTCTTGGCAGAGCTCCATACCTTATCTACCTCCCTATCTCAAAATTAAAAACCTGAAGTGAGGTGGCTGTCACAAAGACACATTATGAACACATTTGTTGAAACTGAAACATGAGGCCAAACTGTGTCTAACAAAAAGCCCTGTTGTCAAGCCAATTGTTTGACAATAAGGACTGCTTTGCCCAATTATCAAGGATATCAAAGACATTTTCCACAAATTGAATAAGCTAGATCTGCAGCTCCAAAGTTTTGATAAAAATTTGTCATGTTATAAAAAAAAAACTTGTATTGGCAAATTAGACTTGAAATTAACAATGTTTTGATTTTTCCAATCATTACCGAGTATACTGAGTTAAATGAAGATGACTTTAAGTGAAAGAGAAACAGGTATAATGAATAATCATTTGAAAAATCTTGATAAAATCTTTTTGGTACACTTCCCAGAATCTGATAAAGTTAATGCTGCTAATAACGAGTATCAGATGCCTTTGCAGGACCTGATAAAGTTAATATTACTAATACTGAATATCAAATGCCTTTGCAAGACAGGTTTCTGTTTTCCAAAATGAATTAAAAGTTACCAGAGGTGAAGGTTGTAGGGTGGGCAAATGGGTGAAGGGGATCAAAAGGTACAAACTTTAGTTATAAATAAGTCCTGAGTATGTAATGTACAGAATGTAACTATAGTTAATTATATGGTATTGCATATTTATTTTTTTCTTTTATTTTTAGACTTATTGGGGTGACATTGGTTAACAAGAATTACATAGGTTCCAGGTGTACAATTCTACAGTGCATCATCTATGTGTTGCACTCTATGTTCACCACTCAGTGTCAGTTCTCTTTCCATCACCAAATATTTGACTCCTCCCCACTCTCCTACCGCTTCCATCTCCCTCCCCTCCCCACTTCACCCCAGGTAACCACTAAACTATTGACTGTGTCCATCAGTTTTTTTGTTGTTGTTCTGTTTTTTCTTTGTTGCTTTCAGTTTTATATTCCACATATGAGTGGAATCATATAGTTCTTGATTTTTTCTCTCTGGTTTATTTTGCTTAGCATGATGTTCTCGAGGTCCATCCATTTTGTTACAAATGGCTGTATTTCACCTTTCCTTATAGCTGAGTAATATTCCATTGTGTATATGTACCACAGCTTCTTTATCCAGTCATCTATTGAAGGGCACTTTGACCTTTGCAAACTAAGATTTTTTTTAATTGGGGGCGTAGATACCCAGAAGGGGGATTGCTGGGTGATATAACTCCATTCCCAGTTTTCTGAGGAAATTCCACACTGTCCGCCATAGCACTTGTACCAATTTGCATTCCCACGGTATTGCATATTTAAAAGTTGCTAAGAAAGTAGTTATTAAAAGTCCTCATCACAAGAATAAAAGTATGTAATTATATATGGTAATGGATGTTAACTAGACATATTTTAGCGGTGATCATTTTGCAATGTGTACAAATATCCAAAAACATTATGTTGTACCTGAAACTAACATAATGTTATGTGTCAATTATACTTCAATTTTTAAAAATGAATTAAAAGATTAAGCATTAAAATTAATTTTAATAATGGTTAATATTATATTTATTTTTATTTAATTTTTTTTATTTTTAAATTACAGTTGACAATCAATAGTTTATTAAATTCAGGTGTACAGTATAGTGGTGAGTTTGGTACCACATATAGTTATTACAATATTATTGACTCTGTTCTCTATGCTGTATTATTTTATAACTACCAATTAGTACCCTCATGACTGTTTTATAACTACCAATTAGTACTTCTTAATTTCTTCACCTTTTAACCCAGCCCCCAATCCATCTCCCATCTGGCAACCATCAGTTTGTTCTCTATATCTATGAGTTTGTTTCTGTTTTGATTGTTCATTTATTTTCTTTTTTAGATGCCAAAGTAAGTGAAATAACATGGTATTTGTTTTTCTATGTCTGACTTATTTCACTTAGCATAATGTCTAAGACCCTCCATGTTGTCACAAATGCTAAGATTTTTTTTTAATGGCTGAGTAATAATCCATGGTTTATATGTACCACATATTCTTTATCCTGTTTTCTATTGATGGACACTTAGGTTGCTTCTATATTTTGACTATTGTGTATGAAATTATCTTGGTCTCTTGTTACAGCCTTTGTTTTAAAGTTTATTTTGTCTGATATAAATACTTCTACCCTAACTTTTTTTCATTTCTATTTGCATGAAATATTATTTTCTATTCCTTTAATTTCAGTCTCTGTGTATATTTGATCTGAAGTGGGTCTCTTATAGGCAGCATATGTAAGGGTCTCCATTCAGCCACCCTATGCCTTTTGATTGGCATATTTAATTCATTTACATTTAAAGTAATTATTGATAGATATATCAATATCTATCAATATCTAGTTATTGCCATTTTATTATACATAATTTTATCTTTCTTCTTTTCCTTTAGAAGTCCCTTTAACATTTCTTGTAATACTGGTTTGGTAGTGATGAACTTTTTCTTATCTGGGAAGCTGTTATCTTTTATTCAATTCTAAATGAAGGCTTTGCTGGGTAGAGTAACTATGATTATAGGTCCTTGGTTTTCATCACTTTGAATGTTTTGTGCCAAATACCTTCTGGCCTGCGTTGTTTCTGTTGAGAAATCAGCTGACATTCTTATCGGAGCTCCCTTGTAGGTAACTAACTGCTTTTCTCTTGCTGCATTTAAGATTCTATGTTTGTTTTTAACCTTTGGCATTATAACTTTGCTGTTTCTTGGTATGGGTCACTATAGGTTCAGCTTGTTTGGGATTTTCTGCACTTCCTGGACTTGTATATCTATTTTCTTTACCAGGTTAAGGAAGTTTTCTGTCATTATTTCTTAAAATAGGTTCTTAATTCTTAGTGCTCTTTTTTCTCCCTCTGGTACACTTATGATGAGAATTTTGTTATGCTTGATGTTTTTTCAGAGGTCTTTTAAACAATCCTTATTTTTTATTCTTTTTTATTATTATTTTTTGGCTGTTTCAATTGGCTGTTTTCTGCTACCTTGTCTTGCAAATCACTGATTGGATTCTCTGCTTCATCTTATCTACTATTGATTCCATCTAATGTAGTCTTCATTTCAATTATTGTGTTTTTTATTTTTGACTGTTTTTTTTAAGCTTTCTATCTCTTTGTTGAAGTTCTCACTGAGATCATTGAACATCCTTATAACCAGTGTTTTGAACTCTGTATCTTTTAGGTTGCTTGACTTCATTTTGTTTAGTTCTGTTTCTAGACTTTTCTGCTGTTCTTTCATTTGGGACTTGTGTCTTTGTTTCCTCCTTTTGCTACCTCCCTGTGTTTGTCTCCATGTATTAGGTGGATCTGCTACATCTCTTTCTTGGGAGGAGTCTATGTAATAAGTGTTCTGTGGGGCTCAATTGTGCAATCTCCCTGTTCACCTGAGCTGGGTTCTGCAGGGGTATCTCTTTTGTGGGTGGTGTGTGCCCTCTGTTGTTGTTGAGCCTTGATTGCTGTTTGCTCATCAGTGGGTAGGATTGACCTTGAGGCTGCCTGGCTATAAAAGGACTGGCCGTGACTACAGTGGATGAGCTGTAACGTGGAGGCTAACCCCAAGGAGTGGAATTCACTTTAGTGGGTTTCTGTTGCCTGCCGACGACGCCCTTTGGGTGTGTTGTTTATGGGAGTAATTAAGTAGTACTCTGGTGTGGTCTAAAGCCAGCCACTGAGTGTGCTGGTTCTGGGGCCTCTTGGAAGGGGCTTTGGTGGAAGCTCAGGTGAGCTCCTCCCTCTTTCTAGCCCAGGGCCACTTGGTAGGAGCTACAAAGTGATCAAGAGTTGGTATCTGCTGGTAGTAGGCTTGTAGGCACCTGGGAGAGGCTAAGCTGCCAATTGAGGAAGGCTGTCACTAGTGCCAGGCTAAGGCCCTGGCACAAAACACACTAAGGCCCGTTGATGCTTGCTTGGAGTATGTGTATTTTTTGAGAAATTTTAGATTGCAACATGGGCTGAGGATGACAGCTTTTGAGGAACAGCCTCTGAAAGAGATTCAAGCTGGTGCATAGTTAGGGTGGGTTGGGGCCTCATGGAATCACTATGGTGGGGTGAGTGGTGTTAAGGATGTTAATAGAAACTCAGATTTGGCACTTGCTTATGAATGCAGGCTGGTTGGGATAAGGGCACAACAAAGGAACAATGGGGTCTGCCTGCACTGGAGACAGCTGCCCCACCAGGCCTCACCCTGAAAGTAAGCAATCCAGTTCCTCCCTATATGTCCCTGGCATTTTTTGAGCTGCTACGACTTTACTGGAGCTTAGCGCAAGTGTTTGTGAATGAGTGAGTTTGTGAGAGAGCCCTTTAAAGTGGTACCTGGGTCTACAGCAGTCCTCTATCTCACCTAGACAGAATCCCTGCTGATATTCATAGCCAGCTTTTGTGGAGCCTCCTTTTCTTAGTATTGGTGCTCTGTGCTGGGGAGCACGCTTTGGATCTGAAACTGCTCACTTTTCAGGGAGGACCTCCACAGCTAAGATACCCCTCCTGGTCTTAATCACTACATGTGGATGTGGGACCAACTCATTTTACATCTCTGCCATTCTTACCATCTCAATATGGCTTCTTTTTTATATCCTTAGTTATGGGAGTTCTTTTCAGTCTGTCTTCAAGTGGTTCTCAAGGGAGGTTCTGTAATTTAGTTGTATTTTGATGTAGTTGTGGGAGGTAAACATAGGGTTTACCTACTCTACCATCTTGACCAGAAGTCTCCCTATTAATATTAGATATAATTAACTACATTTCTATGACAAAACAATTTCAAATGAAATTTAATTCCATTAATTAAATTATTATGTGTTAATAATTGTTAATAATAGATCACACTGTGATTTTTGGCATGTGACTCAAAATTTGTTCACATAATTCATTAGTTATTATTATAACACAATCCCATATGCTTATTTGTGAGGTTTTACCATATATGTCTATAAAAATGAAAAAATAATAATCAAATTGATGACGAGCCCTGTTTTGTCCTCATAATAAATATTATTTTAGGAGTATATGAGCTAGATTAATAATAACAACAAAACATTAAGAGCTGAATTTCCAGTAACATTTTACTGTGATAATTTATCAAATTTATAATCTACATATATTGTTTTGATCACTTGTATACTCCTAGTAATATTTATATTTTATTTCTAATAATTATAATTTTTCATTTAGAAGAAAAAAGTTAAACTTTTTTAAGCTTTATGGTAGCAATACAGTTTTTAAATATTCTAATTTATATACTCTTGTTTGAGAGAACTATGAATCAATAAAAGGTTTTCAAGAATAAAAATATATTATGTTTGGATAATAATGGGGGAAGTAGAAGGCAAATACAGATTAGAGGAGTAAATTAATGGTATAATTGTTTAGATTAAGAAAAGCTTGACCTAGTAATGAATAATAATGGATATTCAATTTCTATGGTGTTTAAATTTCATTGGGTATATTTAAAAGAGCGGTATTTTTAAATATTAATATACTTCTTTTATAACTGTTAAGTTTTGTAATAAAGAATTTGAGGTGTTAAATCGAAAAATGTGCAAAGAGGTACACAGTTTTTCAAAATTTGAAGAACTAGAATATATGAACAAAAATGTTTTGGAGACCCTTGCCTTAAAGCTTTTCTTTCTCTTCCAAGAAAACTCTCTTCCTTCTGCTCCCTGAAGACCCTAAGTTTTCCTTCCCAACCTGACATGGTAATGCTTACTTTGGTATGGGTGACTGTTAATCATTTACTCTTCCCAAAAGTCATTTGTATTGTATAAGCATCTCCTGGAAGTAATAATATGACCTGTAAGGTAGATCACCCTGTATGGCCCCGGAGGATGGCTGGTTAGTCAATGACAGGTAAGATTCCTCAAGGGAGGAACAACCTAAGACAGGCACAGTCACATAGGGGCCAACAGGAGAGAGCTTGGGCTCTACAGAGGTGAGGCACAGCTCCTCACCCTCTCTGAGGTTAATCCCTTGCCCCCTGGCTGACTTGTTTCCCACTACAGCCTAAAATCTGAAAAACTGAGCTCAACCATTCCCCTCAATTGAACACACATTGTCTCACCTTAAAAAATTAAAAAGGGGGAGATGTAGGGAGCGCATGAGCCAGAAGCCAGGTCCTTTGAATAAACAGGTTTTAGCAAGGCTACCCATGTGCTTGGAGTCCACACTTGAAGGGTTTTGCAAGGCAGCCCAGAGCTGGGTGCACAAGTACAATGCTCGGAGTGTGGTTTCTGACTTCCGGCAAAATATGACATTGTGAGCAAGGTTGTTTGGTCTCTGGGAAAGATTTGAGACATAACTTGTGGCCTGCCTGCCTTGAAGAGAATAATAATAATATAATCCGTAATGCCTTAGCAACATGTACCAAAATATTGATTAAATACAGTTGTCTAACTATTTGTCCCAGTTAAGATGTACTTTCCAGTCTGGCTTTGCTGATTTACCCCTATGATCTCACTTGTTTTGCCCACTCTATAAAATAAACTCGCTGCTGCCAGGCGGGGTCTCTGTGTCTCCATCAGAGCGCAGAGAACCACCCGGTCCCAGCTTTTCTGTCTAAAAAAAAAAAGAATGATGGTAGAGTGTAAATTTTTAGCCAAAGACATTTAAGTCAAGAGGGAATGTTCCCAGAACTCACATGGGTCTTTTGAGGTTTACTGGGCCTTTTCTGATTGTAGGTAATACAGTGCTGTCAGGAGCCCAAGCAAAGAGAACAGGCATTAAAAGCTTTGTGGGTCAAATAGAATTTCTGTTGAACTCACAACTGAGAAAATTAAACTCATTAGATGTGTTGTATTTTAACAATGGTATTTCTGAGATTGATTGCTAGAGTATTTTGATAGATATACACATACACACCCAAAATAAGACAGAAACTAGTTTAGAAGTAGAGGAGGGAAACCAATACCTTTGAAAAAAAAACCTGGTAATTTGCATTCTTAGATTTATTTGTTTTCTTATATTGCATTGACTCAATCCTCCCCCAACAAAGATCTGTGTTAAGAAAACACTTTTGATATTTTTTTCCATTACGAAAAATTCACTAAGTAGGCCAAAGTCATGGCTTTGATTACTGTTTTGACTATTAATTTAATGTTGCCTGGGAGCCACAGACAATAATTGATACAAGATAGACAAGCCAGCTGTGCACAGAGGCCTCCATGTGCTTATAGGAACACAACTGTAGATGTCATACTGAGGGATGGTCAAGAGCATCATTTTTACAAATGAAGAATTGTAAGTTATAAATGTGGTTGTCCTTGGCACCAGTGGAACTCATCCTCCCTGCTTCTCTGGACTTCTGCATTTATCAAGGTCTTGCTAAATGGTAAGATGTCAGCTTACTGGGAAAATAAAAAAGTGAGTGCCAAATGTAAAGAATTTTATGAGGCTCCTAGCCTCAAGAAACCTAAAATCCAGCTTGAATGGACAAGGTTTGTTCTTAAAGAAATGAAAGGCAATACAAACAAGTCTTTATTGTCATTTGTGCTACAGTTCATGTGAGAAGGATTTCATTTGGAGCTAGGTTCATAGAAGAAGGTTCATGGCATGGGTATATGACTTGATTGGGGCCTTGAAACCAGGTTAAGTATGTAGAGTCAACAGGACCTTCCCAACTACAGGGAAATTCTCACATTGTGTTTGTGAAATAAGCAGTAGACAGGTTCCTTAGAGCAGTGAGTGGGATGGGAGGGGCAGGACAAGGTTATCTGCAATTTTATATATACTCATATGTGTTAACAGTGTCAAATGTATGAAGTAAGTACAACTTACTTCAAGACTCATTAAGCAAAGCTGATATTGCCTTACATTTTCCACCTTTTTATCCTATAGTCTACAGTCTAGGCAACTTTTCTGTCTTCCCCATAAAAATTCATTAAAATGAATGTTTAACATACACATAGCCACTTAGATATATGATGCATACCAACCACATTAGTATACCCTGCAATGTGGAAATAGATTATCATTCTTCAGTGAATAATGGCAACAACAACAAAAGCCCAAGGAAATCTAGGACTTTGCTGTCTTCATTCTGGTTTTGTACTAGAGTAAGAGAGCCCCTGAAGTAGTTATCCTCCAACCTGGCTAGACAGCCAGGGAGAGTTTAAAACATTCATATTTGGTACTCACTTCAAACTCATTCCTAGATCCATCCCAGGAATCAATTACTTAAAATTTTCCTTCAATTGGTTCCGATGCAGTCATTCAGTCCATGAGCAGGCTTTTAAGAACCCTTTTTATCAATAAATATAACAAAATCTTGATGCATTTAACAGGAGTGTTTTTTTCCTTTCCCTTATAGTCCAGCAGTATTATGTTTTAATTGAGTTAAGTAACAATGACAGGTATGTATGTAGAATACAGTCACAGAATATAGCAATGAGGTAGGTGATAGGATGAGGACAGGATTTGGACAAGGCAAGTGGGATGGGAGACCAAGAAGCAGGATTCATGGCAAAGAAAGGAGCAGAGATATATTCCCAACACAAATAGACCCTGGAGCTGTAGCATGGTCCACACTGAAACAAAAGATCAAGTCCATAGGAAGACAGCGAGGGAAGGCCAGGCAAAAGACCCGGAGTTACAGAGATCTCCATCTCTAGAAGGTGAGGCATATAGTCTGTGCTTCATGGGAAGCTGGTTTTTAATGACTGATTTTATGGGAGGACAGCAAGTGGCCCTTCTGGTTCTAGCATCCATAAAATTATTTGTTTATGGCTCTTGCACCCAGCTTGGAGCATCTAGAGGGCAAACCTTGTGTCCATCCCTCCTTGTGTCCTCATGCCTAGCCCAGTGCTTGTCAGTATTGAATTAAATTAAAATTCAAAGAATGAACCTAAATCAACCACTCCTGATAGAATCTATAGCATTTCACAAGAGTCTTTTAAAATCATATCTACAAGGAAAAAGTATGTTTTAATTTTAGAACAATAATTAAAACACTACTGTGAATAAAGGCCAAGAGTACTGGGAATGCTCTAATGCCGAATTGTTTGGTCCACAGTCCTTCAGATTTCTTCTAAAATCTGTAGGTTCTGTGACTTCCCTAAAATATTTTTGTAGCTCTGTTCATTTCAACCTATACATTCTTTTGTTACTCTTCAACCAGTTTGAAAAAAAAAAAAGATGTTTTCATTTTTTCTGGTTTGGCTTCTGCAGTGCTTCAAACTACTGACAAATTACATACACCAAGTTTTTCTGCTGTATGTTGGCTTCCTAGAGAAACAGAATGAGCCGTATGTGCTGTGACCATATGCACCATTGTGGAAACATCAGAAGGTTGTGCTGATTTAGTATCTCCTCCCGCCTGTGCTGGAGTAACAGTTCCCCTTAAAGTAGTGGTGGGTGTGTTTGTTTTTCACTCAAGAGATGAGCTCCTTAATGTGTATCACACATTTTAAATCTCAATATGCCTCTCACAGTTTTGGCTCCAAAAACCACTAAATTCAAATCATCTCAAGAGAAGCAATTTCTCCCCTTTTGAAACTGCTCATGTCACCAGTTTTATATGTACTTATTCCACTCATAGTGGCACATACTGACATCAGGCATCGGAAGTCTAAAGACTAACAGCATCGATATAAATATATATGATAAATATTCAAGGAGCCTTCTAGAGCCTCCTGAATTTATTATTTTCCTGGGCATTATTTTACTCTAGGGTAGTGAGGATAATTTTGGAAGTAACAGAAACTCAAGTCAATGAATTTAAGCAAAAGGAGAAAGGGTTTCTTTAAGTAACTAAGAAGGCTATTTAGGTAATTCACAAGATTGAAAGAATAGCTTAAGGAATCAGGTCTCAGGGACTGGTCCAGAGGAATTGCCTCCAGGTTTCTGTCTTTATCTTCTCTTGATTCCCCTTAGCTTCATCCTGTGGATAGGGAGGTTCTCCCATGTGTGGAGAAGAGGGCTGCTGGAAGACCCCCATTTGTACCTTTCAGTTGGACAACCCCTGTAGAAAGAGAGCATCTTTCTCTCAGAGTCCACATATCACTACAAAAAAAGCAACAAAACTGGGCTATGAGAGTATTGCTTCAACTGATTTTCATCCAAAAATGTGCCTGTACTGTGCCTTTATCCTCCTAGTCTAAATGGTTTGTACAGATTTTGTTGGAATGTTAAAAGTAGTGTAACATCTGAATGGGGGCTCTGAGATATTTGGAAAGAAAAATGATGTAATTGAAAAATCATTATTATGATTGCAGCTCAGAATTTGAGACTTTAGCCTTTAGTTCTAGATCTAAGTCATTTTACATCCCATAGAAGTGAAAACAAGTTAATTCCCATTGACTTGCGGAAGATGAGATATTGGTTCTATTTTCTCGTTACTCCAATCTAGCCCCAGTCACTTTGTACTAGAGGCCATATGGCTCTTTTTGGTCACAAACTGTGAGCATACGGCCTAAAGGGTGCTTTCCTCCCCAGCAACTGTATTTCCAATACACCCAGGGCCCAGCAAAGCCACAGCTGTAATTGGCAGACAGCTAGTATGACTGGTTGTTTGCTTGTCCTTGTAAAATTGAGCATGACAAGTCAATGAGGGGTGGACCTGTGCCAGTTGTAAACATATTTAGAATTGAAGAAAAGCAAAGTGTAGATTTGAGAATTTGATTTGTGAAGCTCATAACTACTCATTCATTTCTTAATCATAGTTCGTTAAATTTAACAGTTGTGTGACTCTGAATTCACAGATGACAACTGCAACATATTTTGGGCAAAAAATTACTAGCTGCTTTAAGAAACGAGGCTGATTTAACTGTATTGTATGACAGTAATAGAAGCACTAAAATCTGTCTTGCTACCTCTAAGGGTTTGTTTTTTTAAGGATTGGATTGCAGTAATAATTATTCTTTTAAGCTTTCACCATGCAAGCAAATCCACTTTCACAGTCAGTCATTTACTTGTCTTGTAATAAAAAGTAATTTATGATACCTGATATTGATTTACATTTATACTTTCTCTCCATGGCAGTGGCATAATGCTCTATGATTGTTCTAGTGAAAAGTACTTTATAATTATATGATGTCTGAAACAAAAATATTTCTTGTATTTAAAAAATAAAAGTTCTAAAAGTTGGAGCAGGGCCAAGAATAGGTCCAAGTCAGCATTGAAGGATGCTTAATTTCTGCTTCTGTGCTAAATACCACTAATGCACATTTTTATAACAATTGTTGCATCTCTTTTCATTTGGTTTTATTTTGTCATTATTAAGTGTTCTTGTCTTTCCCTCTACAACCCTTTCCTCTCCCCAGATATGTCCAGACAGAACAGCTCACTTTGTCAATTGAGAACTTCAAGGAACAGCAGGACTCCAGTGTAGACATAAGCAGATACCGCAAGCTAACAACAACATCTGTTATCCACTAGATAAAATAAGAGTGGGCCGCTCTCTCTCCTCTTTCCAACATAGGAAACCTGTGTTTAGCCTTGGAAAATCTTTCCCTTTCTCCCTATTTCCATCAGAAGCATGCACATAGACTTATTTTTCATCTTCCTCTGACCCTGGGGAATCCTTCCTCTTTTCATGGTTTCCTCTTACAAGTGCCCATCTCCTTCCACCCCATTATTCTCAATGGGCTTTTACTTCTGAAAACAAAAGCCAAAAAATGAAGTTTCTATAGGCAATTTTTGTTTCCCTGAAAGGGAAGAGAAAATAGAAAATACACGATGAAAATTATAAATGACGATCACAGAAACTATCCCAGCATAAACATATGCATATACATACATTGTCAAAGGCAGACGCCTGATTGATTCATGTTTGCTTTTGGAAAGGAAAAAACCCCACTAGACCAAAGGACCTATGCGTTGAGCCATTTGTGAATTTGTCACAGCATCCAAGGTAAAAGAGAAGCTGAGGTTAATGTCTCAATGACCAGAGGGTGGAGAGAGGAACAGCTTTCCAGAAATCTTCCAAAGAACCTGTAATTGTCAGGCTTCCACTTCCTAATCATACTATTTTACCCCTATGATTATATATAATTCAATGACTTCTGTAGTCATCTTTCATCTATTAGCATTAACCAGATCCTCTGTATTAAATGGTTTTTATAGAGGTCCATATTTGTAAATAGAAACAACAGAAGTATGGGCTATGTCATGATCTCTGTCCGCACTGGACTTGTGGGACCACTCTTCTTTGAAACTACCTTCTCCCTTGGAGTCCATAGAAGCGCTCTTTCTCCTCCTGCCTTTCTCATTTTTCCTCCTTGAACTCCGTCACGAGGCTTTTACCTTTGTCCACATCTGATACTTATGGGTATATGATTCTGGACTTTCATTCTTGGTCCTCTGTTCCTAACAAGATGATCTCACTTGCTCTCTGAGTTTTAATCAACAACCATCTGCTTCTAACTCATCCCTAACCAGTCCCATGAACTTCGTACCCTCATATCCAAATGCATGCTGAGCACTCCCATTTGAATGTCCTGTAGCTCCTCACACTCAACATTTCCAAAGCAGAATGCCTTAACTTCTGTACCATGACCTGCATCCCTCTTTATGGTTCTTTTTAGCACCCAAACACTTCTCATTCCCACCCCTGCTCCTTAATCATGACCACCTAGCTGCATAAAATCAGTACCTATGCTAAATAGTTGCTACAACTGCTCCAGGTTTACTCCCTGTCCCTTCGTTACTACTCTCATCCAACTGGCCCTGGGATTCCAGGTTTGACGGCACTCTGCTTCCGACACTGACTGTTTGGTAGTCTTTGGTCTCCCTTTTCGCTTTTTGGACTTCAGCTTCCCAATTCTGTTTCCTTTGAATATTTGACTGCATCTCTCTGATTGCATTGTCCCCTATAAAATTGGGAAAAAATTTCCTCAATTATTCAGGCTAACTTCTTAGCCTTCCTTTCCCTCCCCTGGTGAAGGATGAGGCAGCCTACTGACTTCCAGACTTCGCTTGACTTCCTACTTTTGTTCAACTCCTAACATGGAGTTAAGCCATCACCGAATCTGTCTGGTCTCTCCTTTACACCCCTGCTGACACTGCCTTAACTTAAGCCCTTACCCACCCTTCCCTGGGTTAAGTTTGTAAAATAGGCTCTTACTGGTCTCCAGTCTTCTATTTTGTTCTGCACATCACAGCCGGAATGATTGTTCTCAAATGCAGTGCTGATCATTCCTTTGCTTAAAACTCATCAGCAAATATTTGCAACCCTGGTATCTCACCAGAGGAAAAAAATTCAAGAAACATTTCAAACGTATTGATTTGGGCTTTAACTCCAGAAATGATAATTTGGTGGGTCTGAGATAGGGTGCCTGCATCAGTGTGCTAAAAGAGGTCTTCAGGGAACTCTGATGAGCAGTGTCCTTAGCATGCCCCCACACCCCCCACACACATATTTCCATCTCATTTCATGCTCCAGGAGAGCTAGAAGATAACTCTATCCTGGGGTCTATTACAGCCTTGATGTTCATTGACATTAACTGCACAACTGCAGGATGGCAGCAAGAATCAAAGAGGCAGCACTGTTTTTGATGGCATTAAGTACCTTAGAGCTACATAGAAGCACTCTTGTAGCTGATTACTTAAACACATTCCTTTGTAACTGTTTGCTCTGTAATTCAATAGATTTCTTTCTTTAATTCTATGTTCAATGCTATTTTTATAGAGTACTAGACAAAAATCATTTCTCGCCCTACTTCATATGTACACCTTTAAAGTATTCATAGACTACTTTTATATCCTCACTTAGTCACTAAGCAGTATGCATTTTGCTTCCACACTATTGATTTAGAAATCCATTTCTCTGTAATGTGATAGCTTTTCCCTGAATTATTCCATTTTTAATGTAGTGCTTAATTTGTAGTTTTTCTCATTTGAATAGCTAGATTATAAGCCCATTGAGGATAGCAATTATGACTTCAGCTTCATGGTTACCTCTCCCATACTTAACACAGACCTGGGCATAAAATACAGGGAGGGAAGGGAAGAGTGGATTTTCCAAGACTCCAGCTGCTATCATTTATTTTTGTCCTGTTAACCCATGTTTAAGATGATGATTACTCATACCACTGGGTATTGTAGGTATTAGTAATTCTGATTGAATTGAAAATAAACTTTCTCAGGATGCATTATTCTTTGGTAAGAAAGAAAACCTAGGAGAAAATGGAATATTTTGTATTATTTTACATCTCTGGAAAAGGATTGACTATATTATGAGGTCAGACAATTAAATTTTACACACTCATCCTAGGAAAGAGCTACATACCTCACTGCTGAATATCACTATGGTCACCTTCGAAGAACTCCCCTTGGGAAGCTCTGCACCAACACCAGCACTTAGCACACCCTTCAAAGAAGTTGTGGAGCTCTTTTTCTGGAATGGCCATCAGAGCTGTCATCGTGCCCAAAATCTGACAATTAAGTTTGTGGACTTGTCACCATGTGCTTACATTGACAGCACTGTACAAACAACTCAGTAGGGTGTCATAACCTTGGCAAGTTGACACCTTACTGGGTTGTTTGTACAGTGCTGCAGTGCTGCCAATGTAAGCACATGGTGACAAGTTCACAAACTTAATTGTCAGATTTGGGGCATGATGACAGCTCTGATGGCCATTCCAGAAAAAGAGTTCCAAAACTGCTTTGAAGAGTGGAAGAGGCACAGGTGTCAGCGCACAGCTTCCCAAAGGGAGTGCTTTGAAAGTGACTATAGTGATATTCAGCAATGAGATATGTAGCATATTTTCTAGGAGGAGTTCACAAAATTAATTGTCCAACCTCATATGTACAACTTGAGAATTTACCAGAAATCCAAATGATGCTTCTATCAAGCAGTATAAATTGTCATTCTGGGTCTATATTACAAGAATTTGTATTTAGCTACAATCTAATGAAATGTACCAAAATGCAATTTTCAAGGCATTCATAACTCTACCCTTCATTTGATTCTGTGCATGCCCATGTAGTAACTGGAAAATATTCATTAAGTTTCTATTACTGAATGAAATAAGTCAGGACCCACTTCAGTAGATCCTTGATAATTCATGGACAACTTCTGCACTGACAGCTTTCTCAAGCATCCATTTCTGTTCTAAACACAGAACTAAGTGAAAGAGGATTTTTTACTAGTAGAACAGTAACCCTTGGGCCCTGGAACAGTGAAAGCTACGGAACACCTAAATTTCAGACAGAGAACACTATGATTTGTTGTTAGGCATATTAGAAGAAAAAGCCATGTGCCAATGGAGGAAATACATCAAAACCAGGCTAGCCTGTGAGAGCTAAAGAACACAGGAGAAGCATGGACATCCAAAGAGACAATAAAAGAAGGAATACAGAAAAAAGAGATGGTATATAATGAATCCAGCAGAGAAAACAAACCTTAGACTTCATAAGCTTGTTATAGATGTTGGAATGGAAGTCATGGAAAGACAAAAAAGAGAATAGTTAAGTCGTGGGACTATATCAAACTAAAAAGCTTCTGCACAGCAAAAGAAACCATCAACAAGGCAAAGAGACAGCCAACTGAATGGGAGAAAATATTCACAAATAACACATCAGATAAGGGTCTAATATTTAAAATATATAAAGAACTAATAAGACTTAACAACAAAAAAACAAACAACCCAATTAAAAAGTGGGCAGAAGAACTAAACAGACACTTCTCCCACGAGGAAATACAAATGGCCAGCAGACATATGAAAAAGTGCTCATCCTCATTAGCTATCAGGGAAATGCAAATCAAAACCACAATGAGATACCACCTCACACCTGTGAGAATGGCTGTTATCAACAGGACAAGGAATAACAAGTGCTGGAGAGGATGTGGAGAAAAAGGAACTCTGGTACACTGCTGGTGGGCGTGCAAACTGGTACAACCACTGTGGAAGGCAGTGTGGGGGTTCCTCAGAAAATTGGGAATGGAGCTACCATTTGACCCAGCAATCCCCCTTCTGGGGATCTACCCAAAGAACTTGAAAACCTTAGTCATCAAAGACTTATGTACCCCAATGTTCATTGCAGCGCTGTTCACAGTGGCCAAAACATGGAAACAACCCAAGTGCCCTGCGACAGATGACTGGATAAAGAAGCTAAATGGACTATTACTCAAGTATAAGAAAAGATGAAATATTGCCATTTGCAACAAAATGGATGGACCTGGAGATCATCATGCTTAGTGAAATAAGCCAGACAGAAAAAACAAAGAACTGCATGACCACTCATATGCAGAATATAAAACTGAAAGCAAAGAAAAAAAGAAATGAACAAACAAATAACCCATGGACACAATCAATAGTTTAATGTTTATTTGGGGACGAGTGGGTTAGGGAGGGGAGAAAGGGGAGGGGGTGGGAGACGAGGGGGGGAAGCTAAATATAAGGTGATGGAAAGAGGGGTCACATTAGGTGGTGAACTTATTATACAACAAGGTGACAATGCACTGTAGAATTGTATGCCTGAAACCTATGTAATCCTTGCTAACAGATGTCACCCCAATAAGTCTAACAATAAAAATGAATTAAAAAAAAAAAAAGAAAGAAAGTGGGAAGCAAGTGACATCAACACATACCTTGGCAACACCCAGAGCCAGTTATGTGTAGCTCTGCCATCTGGAGGGGCCAGCACTCTACCTACAGGGCCTCCTTAACAAGCTACATCATCTTCCTGTGGCCTGTACTAACTACCTTCATCCGCAGCCATAGCTGCATGGGGGGCATAATAAATAATGCATAAGCATAAAGAGGATCCAAATTTAAATTAAGATAAAATAGCATTTAGTTTAAATTTTTATATATTTCTAATTTTTTAAAATTTAGTATAAACACTCAAATTAGGGAAACAAAATAGAAATGCACAAAGTCTGTTATCAAACTTGGGAATACTTGTAACCCTAGGCTGCAGTAAATAAAGATGAAAAAAAGATGTATGTTAGGGAACAGTGAAGTCAAATTTTGACTAATTCATTTATCTTTTAGTGGTTGACCCAGCCCACATGCCTGGAAATATTTGTGATTTCATCTCCAAGCCAATTTGAATTTTTTTTTTCCTAAATGCAGTTTCCCAGACCATTACATCAAGTCTTCCCCTAAAGTAGAAATAAATAATTCACTCTTTCTCAATATTAATTAAAGTTGCTCTGTCAGAGGACGCTATTGATCCAATTTTCTGTGATCTTATCTTGCTCAGGAAACATGAAACATAACTTTTGACCTCTGGCTCCTCAAATCTTTCTCCCTGAGTGCCAACCTCAAGTTATCTATTTAATTTAATCCTTTTACACTGAAGATAAGATTCTTCTATTGCTTACTTCCTCTCTGGACCCTATACTATTTATTTCAGAATGGTAACAAATTAAGCTTGCATTTACACAAAAACTCTTCCACTAACTTCTTTCAAGTCAATACATGTATAAAAGAACACACCAAAAAGTACCAAAGAATTTCAATGATGGGCAATAGCATTAGGCTTAAATAACCATTAATTTCATCCTATAATCTTCCCTGTGGTCCTTGATATCAAAATTCTGAACTATTCAGTCTCTCAATTCTGGTTAACCTTTTTTTTAGGTTGCAGAAGATGCTTCTGTCATTCAGGATTTGAGGCTAAAAAGGAATTTTTTTTTTTTAATTCATTTTTATTGTTAGACTTATTGGGGTGACATCTGTTAGCAAGGATTACATAGGTTTCAGGCTTACAGTTCTACAGTGCATTGTCAACTTGTTGTATAATAATTTCACCACCTAATGTGACTTCTCTTTCAATCACCTTATATTTAGCTTCCCCCCCTCCTCTCCCACCCCCTCCCCTTTCTCCCCTCCCTAACCCACTCGTCCCCAAATAAACATTAAACTATTGATTGTGTCCATGGGTTATTTGTTTGTTTATTTCTTTTTTTCTTTGCTTTCAGTTTTATATTCCGCATATGAGTGAAATCATGCAGTTCTTTATTTTTTCTGTCTGGCTTATTTCACTTAGCATGATGATCTCCAGGTTCTTCCATTTTGTCGCAAATGGCAATATTTCATCTTTTCTTACAGCTGAGTAATATTCCATTGTGTATATGTACCACAGCTTCTTTATCCAGTCATCTATCGCAGGGCACTTTGGTTGTTTCCATGTTTTGGCCACTGTGAACAGCGCTGCAATGAACACTGGGGTACATAAGTCTTTTCGGACAAAGGTTTTCAAGTTCTTTGGGTAGATCCCCAGAAGGGGGATTGCTGGGTCAAATGGTAGCTCCATTCCCAATTTTCTGAGGAACCTCCACACTGCCGTCCAAAAGGAATTTTAACTGTTAAACCTTGCAGCTTCTTTAATGAGCCCGGATGATCTTTAACCCAAGAAATTGGTGGTCCATCTGTTCAAGAGGAGCTTGACTCCTGCAATTGTTCAGCTTGCATCACAAAAGGCATTTGAACACACAGCTTCCATCTGGTCACTTGCTAATCTAAAAAGAGACTTGGGGATGTGGGGGAAAGTGACATCTTCAGTTATCAGTAATTGTTTCCAAAAGCTCTCAGTTTCTTTTTATGTTTCCTCCTGCTTCTGATACTTACATTTCCCATGGAGGACTTTTAGAAAATCAGGTTATCAGTCGACTCTTTAGACTATAATAAAATTATTCTCATGCTGAATTTCTTCACTGAGGCAACCTTTGTTTTGCTTATTGGTTCTTTGTTTATTTGTTATCTCCTCCTACCAGATTGTGGGTTCCAACCCCAATTATTTGATTTTCTTAGATAGATTACCCATATCTGAAGCAAGTGTGATCAAACAGGGTGATTTTACTAAGCCGGCACCTGAACCATCACCCAACCTCTCTAGCTGTTTGTCTGTCTTGATGATGGATAAAGATTGTATATGTAAATTGTGATGCACCTGTCAGCTTTTATTAACATGGATAAAATTGTTGGATTCCCTACTTCATGGATTGGACATTTGAAGCTCAGATAATCAAATATAGATGAAGGATTATCATCAATGACACTTATTTTGCTAACCTAAATCAAGACAACACTCTCAAAATATGGAATATATTTACAATGGAATAATATAATATTAAATCTTTAAAAAGAAGGATAGCCTACTATTTGCTAAAACATGGATGAACCTGGAGGACATTATGCTAAGTGAAATAAACCAGACACAGAAAGACAAATACTGCATGATGCCACGTATATGTAGAATCTGAAATTGTCAGACTCAGAGAAGCAGAGAGTAGAATGGTGGTTGTCAGGAGCTAAGGCATAGTGGAAATGGAGGCATTGGTCAAAGGGTATAAAGTTTTATTTACACAAGATAAATAAGTTCTAGAGATCTAATATACAACATGGTGATTATAGTTAACAGTACCATATTATATACTTAAAATTTGCTAAGAGGGAAAATCTTAGGAGTTCTCACTACAAAAAAAAAATAGTGAAAGGAAGGAAATGATAAGTATGTGAGGTGATGGATATGTTCATTAGCTTAAGCATGCTGATCGAACTATATACATATATATATGTATATGTATATATCAAAACATCAAGTTGTATACCTTAAATATATACAATTTCCATTCGCCAATTATAGCACAATAAAGTTGGGAGTAAAATAAAAGAAAGAGTACTCTTTCCCTAGTGGTCTCTAGTTCAAATGGATGAGGGAAATTGAAGAGACTTGCTTAGAATAACTTATGTACAGTTCTGCCTATAAACAGATGATTCCTTACTACCAAGGTCTGCCTTGGTTAAGTAAAAGCTATTCTGAATCCAGGGGCAATTTTCTTATCTGACCACCTCAACAGACCACACATCATAGTGAATGGAAGGTAAGGAAAGTATCTTCTGTAAGAAACAAGTCCCTCCTGAACCCTGGTTGAGAAAACAAAACTCTAAATTCTGGGTTTCTGTTCATGTGATGAATTCACAAAGACCTTACTTACCATGCACTATTATATTAATTAAGTCTTAAGGTACCCAAGCCATGAATCACCACTATATAATCAATGCTAATTTAAAAAAAAAAAAAAAAAGCCTTTCTACTCCACACAGGCTTTGCAAATCTGAGCACTGACAGCTAGGGGGGAGCTAATAAGAAATGTGTTCTTAGATCAAAGCTCAGGAAGCCTAACTGTGTAAGGTTTTGAGGTGTTAAAAATAAACTGACACCTAGGGATGAGTGTCACCCGACTGCGCCAAGCTGAGTTGCAGAAGCTGGAGCCCAGTTTAGAAGACTGTCTTTCAGATGTCTGGTGTTGCCATGAACATTTGTCTTTGAACACAGAATCATACACTGAGTGTTGGGGGAAAACATCACTGCATTTTCAAATGCCATCTAAAAGGTGTCTAAAACATTTTCACTGTTTCATCATTCACTGCACATGGCAGCCATCCACTGTACGGGGCAGATGTTTTACCTTTGCTTTCTTTATCACAACAGTATTGGAAGGAGCTTTGTGTCCACAAAGACCTGGGTTCAAATCCTCATTCTATAATTTATTATTTTTGTGGTCTTAAGCAAGTTTCAATTTATGAATAAAGAGGGAGGATTGATAAAGAATAGCAAGGATGGGTGTACTAGGCAGAATAATGGCCCACAACATAATCCACAGCTTAATCCTCAGAAAGTTTGAATACAGTAGTTCCCCCCTTATTCACAGGGGATGTGTTCCAAGACCCCTTGCTGATGCCTGGATAAACCATGCATAGTGTGGAACCTTATATATACTATGTTTTTTCCCCACACTTACATACCATTTCACTTAAAGGAAACATTTTACGGCTTCTCTTTGACATATCCAAATTGCCACCATCACTACTCTTGCACTTTGGGGCCATTATTAACCAAAAGAAGGGTTACTTGAACACAAGAACTGTGGCACCATGACAGTCGATGTGATAACCAAGACAGCTCCTCAGTGACTAATGGACAAGGAGTGTATGAGTATATAGCATGGAGACACTGAACGAAGGGATGATCCAGATTCCAAGTGGGATGGAGCAGGATGGTGTGCGATTTCATCACACTATTCAGAATGGTATGAAACTTAAAACTTATGAATTGTTTATTTCTGGAATTTTTCATTTAATATTTCCCTTGGTTAAGTGTGAGTAACAAAAACAACAGAAGGCAAAACCATGTAAGGGATGATCTTACTTTATATGGTAAAACTTTGCGGATGTGATTAAATCAAGGACCTTGAGACAGAGATTATTCTTGATTATCCAAGTGAACTCAATCTAATAACATGGGTGCTTAAATCAGAGAACCTGTTAGGACTCAGAGAGAGATGTGACTATGGAAGAATGGTCAGAGACATGTAACATTGCTTGCTTTAAAGATAGAGGAAATGGGTTATGAGCCAAGAAATTCAGGTGGCCTCTACAAATTGGAAAAACAATGCCTCAGTATCTCTCTTATAGCCTCCAGAAAGGAACGTGGTCCTGCCAACCCCTTGATTTGAGCCCAATGAGACCTGTGTCAGACTTCTGACCTATACAATTATAAGGATATAAATACATGTTGTTTTAAACCACTTAGTTTGTGCTACTTTGTACAATAGGTATTCCCGGTGGAGGGAATGTCATATCCAAAGGCAGAGTCAATTCAATCACTCAATACATAATGCTTTTAGTGGGTGCCCACTATTTACTTGCAAGGCCCTTTTCTGCAAAGGGCTGGCTGCGGCCTAGGTAAAAACAACCCCAGCAGGTGGAATACAGGAAGTACTCCAAGAAGTAAACTAAGTGAAGAGAAGGATTGTGTCTGGTTTGGGCACAACTTAATTTTTACATGTTGACTTCAAAGGAGTAGAAGTTTTCCAAGCAGGAATGTGTAGAAATTGTGTGTTGGTATTGGGGCATAGACCATGGGCCAAGAATTTCAGGTCAAGAAAGAAAATAACCTAGTGGGGTCTGGTTGGCCTGGAAATGAAACCAGTGCTGGTCCATGCCAGTCCATGAAGAAATATGCTCCCATGTTTTCTCAGAAATGAGGAAAACAAGATCAATGTAGTGAGTCCTTTCATAAAGCTAAATTCATCCCATTTAAATTCCTTTCTTTCATCTTCAGGTTATAGTTCTTTCTATTTTTGGTATTAAAATTCCTTTTAATACTTTTTTTTTTTCTTTTTGTATGTGGATAGTTCCCTGGCCGGGAATCGAACCCAGGCCGCAGAGCTGACAGTGCCAGCGACAAAGCCTTAAGCCACTACACCACCAGGGAACTCCCAAAATTCCTTTTAACAAAGTGATGGTGGAGTGGTGGTTGCTACTATTGTTGTTGTTAAAATATTCTTATCTGGAAAAATTAAAATTTAGCAAACTAATGTTAGTTTTCTATATGTGGGTGTGTTGGGGAGGAGAGGGGTCTGTGATTCACAAAATGTAGAAGTCAGGAAGACAGAATATTATGGCAAAGAATGAATCGGGGGGAATAATAGGCAATAATGAGATTCAGCTGGAGAGTTAGGGGGATAGATTTACGCAATAAATTTTAGTTTACTGCCATACTAGGAGTTTGGGCTTTACATTTAATAATAGAGAGTTGATGAATATATCATTCAGTGACATTCAATGCTGTGTTCTAAACATTGTGTAAGGTGTGAGTAAATTATGTGGTGTGAGATGAGAAGGATATTGTAATATACCCTACCTGACTAGAGTGGCAGTACACTGAGGAAAATAATAAAAAAGTAAAACTATATTTTTGAGGATAGAAGATGGTATTGAAGGTGTGGTTGGCAAAGGGATAGAAAATTCTAGAGAGATGGTTCTAAATCACAGCTGATCCCCCTCAGCGCCCAGGATACGGGGACACTTGGCAATGTCTAGAGTTACTTGATTGTCATCACTGGGGTTGGAGTACTATAGGTGTCCAGTAGAGGCCAGCCCGCAATGCATGGGACGGCCCCCCACAACAAAAACTTATCAGTGAGTTCTTGATTATTCCACTTCTGTTCATCCCCACTGCCACTGCCTCAGCTCAAAGCCATTGTTACCTGTTGCCTGGGTTACTGAATGTAACAACGACCTACTGGCTTTCCTCTTATCCCTTTTCCTGACTGTGATAAGAGGTAAGAGGGAGCTTTCCAAACAGTGCTTCTGACCTCACTACTTTCCTCCTTAAAATCCTGTAGTGCAGAGACATTGGCAGGTTTCTCTACTTCACTATGCTTATGCTTGTTTTCTTCATATCCACATCCTCCCCAACCCCCTGTCCCCCCACCACACACCCACATCTCTGGCTAAGTCTTGCTCCAGTTTCATCAGAACTCACTTTCAGAGGGAGAGCTTCTCTGATCCCCAAGGCCGTGTTGTTCCCATGCACTCCCATGACACCTGTGCATATCCCATCATTGCCTTTACCACTGTTTGCATTACTGGTTCACTTATTTGTCTGTCTTTTTCACTAAAATGTAAACCACTTGAGAGCAAGAACTGTCTGATTCTAATATGTATACCCAGCACTAGGCACATAATACACATCGAATGGCATGTGCTGAGTTCATGACACCCCACACACTCTGTATGAATATTGAGTTGGGTTCAGTATTCTTGAGACACATGAGGGTCAGATTAAAGCCTGTTTCCTCCTCCTGAACACAAGGTAATAAGGACCTTAAGTAAGGTTTTGACCATGAGGAAGGAAAAGGGGAGATGTGAAATGCACAAAAGAAATAAGACTATAAGACTTGTTGACAGATTGGCAATGTGGGAAGTTGTAGAAAGATGACTGAAAAGGATTTGTAAGTGAATAAGTCTATAAGACCAGGATGCTAAGATTGTCATAAATAATAATAGAAAAGCATGCTTGTGTACTGCAAATTCTCAGTAAATATTGAATGAGTAAATTTGAATGTTTCTCTTTAAACTTGAGAACCATCTAAATAGAGTATATAGATGGAATCTAAAATCATCTATAAATAAATGGGATCTCCCAGGGAGATACCCAGCAAGGAAGAAAAAGAAATCTAGGATCATCCCAGGAAACACCAACAATTATGGATCATTAAAGGAGGAGCCTGAGAAGGGGACAAAAAAAGCAGAAAACTGGAAGAGTGAGAGTGTACTGTGAAAGCCAGGAGAGGAGAATGTTTAAAGAAAGAAGTGGTCATCTCAGTGCAGTGCCAAGAGACGGAATAAGACAGGGAGAGAAGTGATTGCTTCACAGAGCTTTCCTTTTTGGAAAACAAAAGTACCAGGAGTGCTAGCAGACACTGAGGAGCAGAGGTGACTGCTAAAGGGGAAGGCAACTTGGTTCTTTGATGCCCCAGTTCCAGCACGTGCTCATGGAGACCTGACCTTCACGGTTTTCATTACTTATCACATTGACTTTGTTTCCCTAAGCAAGATAAGGCGATTCAACTAATGAAGATTAAAGCCCTCCACTTGTCTGAGTGGTCTTAAGGGGACAGTGAATGGCTTATTCAATAACTTTAATGGATGAGCCAGTGAGAAGTGGTCCCATCTTCAGATGAAGAGAAACAGGTATGAGGACTTCCATAAAAAATCTCAAACCTGATTGCAGACTCAGGCTGCCCTTTGAGACCTTCCAAATTATTCCAATGCAAAATGTGCTTTGACACCCGCTTTATCTTGCTACATCTTCCCTGAAATGGAATCTTGGCTAAGAGACCCTGCACAGACAAGTCAGAGTCCTCAGTAAGGCATTACCTATGCCTCCTTTTCAGACACAATGATTGCAGGTGAGGGGCTGCTAGAACCACCCATTGCATGGTAGGCTGACTAGATGTGCCATTTTAATGAGACAGTGCCATTGTTTTCTGTTCCATTTAAAATGGCACATCAGGTCAGTCTGTCATGGAGGAGTGAGGAAACAATTGAGGTTGCTTCCTTTTTCATCCACTTTTCTCAATGCAAGAGCCCTTTAAAAATACCTGCTATTCACATTAGGTGGTGAACTTATTATACATCAAGTTGACAATGCACTGTAGAATTGTATGCCTGAAACCTATGTAATCCTTGCTAACAGATGTCACCCCAATAAGTCTAACAATAAAAATGAATTTAAAAATAAAATAAAATATTGAGTTTATGAAAAAAATAAATAAAATAAATAAAATCAGAATTTTAAAAATTGGTAAAAAATAAAAATAAAAATACCTGCTATGAGGAGTTTTCCATCAGTTTTTCTTTTCTGTAAAATGAGGGTAATAACTTGTATAACACACAAAAGTGAGTGAAGAAAAACAGAATTATCTCATTTTAATTCTTCTAGGTAAACTAAATCCCATTCAGAGCAAATGGAAATAAATCAATGTACTGTCATTCAAATACTGATGGCTATAGAACTTCACTAATAACTGGAATTTCAGTCCCTTTCTCATGAATTTTAAGATCCTATTTTTAGAGAATGAAAATAACTCAAATAGTAAACTCACATTTATAGGATTGGGGGAAATTTGTATGGCTCCAAGGTCATCTCAGAATATAAACTCACCATGTACACAAGTCAGTTTGTGTAACAAGTGGTGAGTGATTAGGCAAGCAACCACAAGGTTATAATTTACCTTCACAAAAAGACATTTGGAACATTATAGGGTCAGATGCATTTTGATGGAACATCTGTTGTCCTCTCCCTCAGAAATATAACATTTTCTTTTCCCATTAACCCCAATCCCTGAAGTCATTTATCTCTCAGTTCTTTCTAAGACAATCAGAAGTTTCAGCTGAGAAATAATGGCGGCGAGCCATTCAGTGTCAGTAATGGGGTCTCTTGACAAAGACAAAAATAGTTCACCCCATAGATCGGTTCTCCTCCACTCCATCCTTCATATTGTATCTCTGTTTATCTGCAAAGATGATTTCTGAAGAAAAGAGTGTATTTTAAGAGTAAGTGGAAAATGATTTGTGGCAAAGGAGTGTGCCATTGTGAAACTTTTAAATGAAAGATCCTCTTCCTACCCCTCACCAGAAGTTCAGCTGTTGTTATAAGGTGAGCTTTAGAGAAATAGAAGTATCTTCTAGCCTTTTGAAAGGGTATGTGTTTTAATTTAGGGAAACCTCACTTAAGCTTCAAGTTTAGGATTTCTGGATTAGATATATTAGATCAAATCTGATAATTTGTTCATTGAAATTTATACCAAAGTGAATACTGCCTCGTGTCATCTTGTATTCAAGCCCCTATGTCCTCTCCCAACCTGCTTTCAATAAGCTGTCAAGTCATTTTTACCTTTGAAAGTTGTCCACTTCCTTCTTTGGTTTGATTAGGACCAACTGAATGAAATAAAAATCATTCTCACTTACACCCTTCTTATGAAAACACATGTTTCTCCATAGTCACTACCTTCCTATCCTCATCTTTCTCTGGCTTTATCACCGAAGAAAGATTGAATACCAATTAAGTCTCACAAAATGGTATCAGCTCTGCTCATCTCTAGGCTTTTCATCTCTTGCACTTGTTCAGAACCAGCATCCAGCAAATATCCAAACCTTGTTACCAGCCACTCATTTGCAGCTTTGCCTGCCTGCTCTGAGTATGAACAGAATATCTAGTCTTCCAAGGGATTTCCTCAAGGTGAGTTTAATCTAGTGATTCTGGTAGAATACTATGTAAGCTAACACCTCCTTTCCTTTATTTGGATAGCCCTTAGAGATGCTCCTATGCCCAGGGGACTTAGTTTATGCATTTGAATCCTTCCAGCCAGCAGCTCCTTCCTACCACAATCCAAAAGGGCCCCATAATTAGAGCTTGCTACTTTAGCAAACCTATTTGAAAAGTCTAAGAGCAAGGAAATTACTCTGTCAGTCCTTCAGGATCAGCCTCCTGCTCCTACTGTCCTGTTTCCACTTGGAGCATTGCAAACTAAAAGTGTACAACAGCTAAGAACTTCTCTTCCATGTAGAACAGGCAGGCATTTTCCTTTCTTTCCTAGCTTGTCTGAACATCTTCAGACACTAAAATGTAAAGGCTGTCTATGAGCCCACTGTGAGCTAAAAACCTTCCAAGGATACTTGATACAAACACACAAAAATTACAAAGGAGGAAATTTTTGGCCTGATATAAGCAAACTAAATTTTTTGTTTCAGAGACTGGTTTTGAGCTATTGAGGCATGTTTCATTGTCATCAATGTTTTAACTTACTTTCTGAACCAGAATGCACTTAATGGGTCTTTAGTGGATCAGCCTTGGTTGCAGCCTGATTTTGAAAGAAATATCCCAGGAAAATAACCATAGAATTTGATTTAACACCTCATTTATAGTTTATATTTAATCATATATTTCTAGTGGAAGTACATTAATCTATTACAAAATATTTTATCTAGCACCTTTGGATCAGTAAACTGTTTTCTTTGCTATCCCCTTGATATGTATCCAAGACTAATTGCCAGCTACTTATTAGCCACACATTGTATAATGAAGGTTCATGAGGCACTACAGAACAAATGTAACTTTCTAAGGGTATGTGGAACAAAAGACACTCAAAAGAAAGTCAAATAATGGAACTATTAACTGATGTGAAGACTGCTCTTTTAATGAATGGGCCCCTCACTGTAATATGTGATAGTATAATTTTTTGTTGTTGTTAGACTTAATTGGTTTGACATTGATTAACAAGAATTACATAGGTTCCAGGTGTACAATTCTATAGTGCATCATCTATGTGTTGTATTAAGTGTTCACCACCCAGTGTCAACTCTCTTTCCATCACCATATATTTGACTCCCTCTCCCTAGATTTCTTTTGTTTCTTTGTTTGTTTGTTTGTTTGGTGGTTCCCTGGCTAGGAATTGAACCTAGGCCACAGGTTGAGAGCACAGAAGCCTAGCCACTGCACCACCAGGGAACCGATTTCTTTTATTGTAGTACAAATTGTTACTATTACCAATGTTCTTAATAAGACATTGAATTAAAGATTCACTATCTGAAAAAGATCATATAAAAAGCTCATCTCCTACAATAAATTTGTGGGTCCTAGATAAGCTACACAATGAAGTTATGAACATTCTTATTTTGGATTTGGAGGCCTGGATTTAGATTCTGACTCTCTGGCCTACTTTCAAAAAGCTATGTGATCTTGGTCATTACTCTGAGCCTCCATTTTTCTCTTCTGTAAAATGAGAATAGTAACATGTATGTATATTACACAGTTGTTGAGAGGATTAAATGAGAAAATGTAAGGTTTCTGGCACATATGTTAACAAGATCTCAACAAACAGTAGCCTGAAATAAATATGATCAATGCCAACTAATTTGCCTGCTTCCAGGTACTAACTTATTCACCTGTCCATGAAGATGGTTACATTGGTCATTTTAAAATATTGAAGTGATATAGTGCAGTTCTTTTTCAATAGTATATTCCAATGGTTGGAATTTGGGCTTGGGAACATGAGAATTATAATGAGTCTGAATAATCAATAGTGACCTGGTTCTGGGGTAATCCTTCAAGATTGCCTATTGAATATAAAGGCAGTTTATGGGCATATGTATCTTGTATAAATAAGTCATGATGATAAGAGTAGACAAAATTCTCCAACTGTCCAGTGGGCCATGTTTCTGCCTACTGCTTCCAGGTTTAGGAAACCTCCAGACAGCACACTGACATAATAGTTCATTGACCTTTCTCATAGTATAGAACATTAGAAGTAGGAGAATGAAGTAGAGATTTATATCCTTCCAAGTTCAAGGGGCCAGGAGACTGTGAAAGGAATATTTGGGACATTGCTCTTCAGTTTTTATTTATATCAAATATATAATATATAAAAAAAAAGTTACATGACAACCAGCTAAAGTTTCAAAATTTTAGAAAAAATTCTTTTCATTTTCTCTCACAGTAAATACCAGTAATATAAGATAAATCCCAGCTATTCCAAGTCTGGAAACAATGAAACACTAAAACATGTTTTTTTCAGAAATATAAAATACAAGGTTTCCAGTCAAGATGGCAGAATAGGTAAATGCTGTTCTTGCCTCCTTGCATGACCACATTAAAATTACAGGTAAACTACAGAATTGAGAATCACCTGAAGTCTAGCTGAACAGAAGTCCTATAACTAAGGATATACAGAAGAAGCCACATCCAGCATGGTAGGATGGACAGGGATGTGGAACAGACTGGTCTACAAGCACATATGGCAGTTAAAAATCAAGAGGAATATCTCAGCTGTGGAGCTCCCTCCTAGAGACAGAGGAGTCCCAGCCCCTCACTATGCTCCTTAGCCTAGGATTCCAGTGTAGGGAAGAGATGTTTTCATAACTTTTGACTGTAAAAAATCAGTGAAGATAGCTGAGTGAAATGGAGGGCTTCTGAAATCCCAGGTATTATTCTTAAAGGTCCCACACATGGACTTACTAGCTGACAGACTCACTTGCTCTGAGCTCCAGCACTGGGGCAGCAGCTCAAAAGTCACAAGGGGCAAACAGGGAGGAACTGAATTGTCTGACTTCAAAGTGAGGGATAAAGGGGCAGCTTTCTTTAAGACAGAAATGCTGGCAGAAACCATTGTTTCTTTGTGGAGACCAATCCAACCCAGTGTGTCCTCCCAGGCAGTCAGCATATCTGAGTCTCTATCAACTTGGCTGACACCATTAGCCCTGCCTACTGATTCCCTGAGATCTTGCCCACCCAACCTGCAGATCCACCAAAACTGCTTTCAGTGGTTTTTTCCCATAGAAACGGCCTATCTTGGCTCATGCTGCACACTTTCCTAAAATCTCTCAAAGGTTCACAAATCCCAACAAGCAGCATCTGGCCTCGGTGTGCTCCATACTTCTTGTTAAGTAGCACCAATCCCAGTACTACTGGCAGTCATTCTTGGTTTATAGCTTAGCTTTTCCAGGATAACTCCAAGCACAGCAAAAATGGCAACCAATTGCAGATCATTTTGTAGCTAATACTAAGTGGCCCCAGGCAGGGCACAGGCAGCAGCTGACCTTGGCCGGCAACAGAGTCCATCTCAAGAGGCCAACACACAGTGGCCAGCTTCAGACCTCATGAGATCACCACCCAACCACCTCCATAAAGGACACGTGCAAAGCGTACACTAGGCAGGCACCAGAATCCTGCTAAATTGAACCCTGCTCCAAAGGGTCAGGCCCAGCACAATAGGTCCTCCACTATAGTCATGGCTAGTCTTCACCTATTCAGCCTGAGGGTCAAGCATGACAATATTGACATGACAATAGCAACCAAAGCTCAACTATAATAGGAGGGCACACATAACTCACACAAGAAACATATCTGTAGCACCAGGCTCAGGTGACAAGGAACACTGCACCACTGGACCCCATAAGACACCTACTACATAAGGCTACTCTACTAAGATGGGGAGACATAGCAGCCCTATGTAATACATAGAAACAAACACAGGCAAGCAACCGAAATGGGGAGGAAAAGAAACGTGTCTCAAATGAAAAAAATAGAACAAAGCTACAGGAAAAGAACTGAACAAACTGGAGACAAGCAATCTACCAGATGCAGAGTTCAAAATATTCGTTATAAGAATGCTCAGTGGCCTCAGTGAAAACTTCAATGAAAAGACAGGAAACATAAAAATAGAGATAGAAAACATAAAAATGAACCAGTAAAAAATGAAGAATACTGTACCTGAAATAAAGAAGACATTAGAGGGAATCAGCAGTAAATTAGATGGAGCAGAAAATCAAATAAGTGATTTGGGAAATGCCATAGCAGAAAACACCCAATAAGAACAGGAAAAAGAAAAGAGAATAATAATAATAATAATAATGAGCATAGTTTAAAAGACTTCTGTGACAATATCAAGCATACCAACATTCAAATGATAGGGGTACCAGAGGAGAAGAGAGAGAACAAGGAATTGAAAACTTATTTGAAGTAATAATAATGGAAAACTTTCCTTCACTGGGTGGTGAAGGAAATAGATATACAAGCCCAGAAAGCTTAGAGTTGAACCCAGGGAGGCCCACACCAAGACAAATCATGATTAAAATGCCAAATGTTAAAGACAAAGAGAGAATCTTAAACAGCAAGAAAAAAGCAGTTTGTTACCTGCAAGGGAGCTCCCATAAGACTGCCAATTGATTTCCCAACAAAAACTTTGCAGACCAGATGGATTGGCATGAAATCTACGTTATGAAAAGCAAGGACCTACAACCAAGATTACTCTACCTAGTAAACCTATCATTTAGAATTGAAGGACAGATAAAGAGCTTCCCAGATAAGAAAAAACTAAAGGTGTTTATCATCACTAAACCAGTATTACAAGAAATGTTAAAGGGATTTTTATAAGAAGAAGAAGAAATGATAAAAAATGAAAATAATAAAATGGCAATAACTACATATCTATCAATGATTACATTAAATGTAAATGGACCAAATGCTCCAGTCAAAAGACCTGCGGTGGCTGAATTAATAAAGAAACAAGACCCTTACATATGCTGCCTACCAGAGACTCATTTCAAATCAAAAGACATATACAGACTAAAAGTAAAATGAGAAAAGATAGTTAAAAAAAAATGGAAACAAACAAACAAAAAAGCTGATGTAATAATACTAATACCAGACAAAATAGACTTTAAAACAAAGACTATAGCAGAAGACAAAGAAAGAAGGACTCAATAATATTACTTCTGGGTATTTATGTGAAAAAACCTAACGCACTACTTCAATGGGACATGTGCATCCATATGTTTATTGCAGCATTATTTACAATAGCCAAGATATGGAGACAACCTTAGTATCCACCAATAGATGAATTGATTTAAAAAATATTACTTGAATATTACTCAGACATAAAAAAGAATGAGATCTTGCCATCTGCAACAATATAGATGGATCTAGAGGGTATTGTGCTGAGTGGAGTTAAGTCAGACAGAGTAAGAAAATGCCATGTGATTTCAGTTTTATGTAGAATCTAAAAAAACAAAATAAACAAACAAACAAAACAGAAACAAACTCATAAATATGGAGAACATTTTGATGGCTGCCAGATGGGAGTGGGATGGGGAGTGAGTGAAAAGGGGGAAAGATTAAATTAGTAGTTACAAAACAGTCATGCGGATGTAAAGTATGGCATAAGGAATATAATCAATAATATTGCAGTAACTATGTGTGGTGTCAGATGGATACTTGATTTATCAAGGTGATCACTTCTTAAGTTATATAAATGTCTCAATGCTGGACTGTCCACCTGAAACTATTATAATATTGCTTGTCAACTATAATTGAAAAACAAACAATGATTTTAAAAAAGTAATTTAAAATGCATTTAGGCAATTATGATAACATACACTATTAATTAATACTTAAAGATTAAAAGCTCACTACTTGTTTTAGAGTGTTATTTTATCCTGAGTAGTATTTTTGTCCTACGTTTAAACTAAATAAGAACCAAAATTTCTGGGAGTTCCCTGGTGGTGTAGTGGCTTAAGTCTTCGGCGCTGGTGCTATCAGTGCTGCGGCCTGGGTTCAATTCCCAGTCAGGGAGCTACCCACATACCAAAAAGAAAAAAAAAAAAAAACAACAAAAGAACCAAAATTTCTGAAACCAATATTCTTTTAACCATAAAATTCTTTCTCCAATAATTAATGCTGTTTTCCTCTCAGTCTTGATTTCTTGTTTCATTTTAAACAATTGTTCTTCATTTGCATTTTGTCTATGAACTCATAAATAGTGCTGTGTTAAATAAAGTGAAATAAGACAAGAAAATGAGCAAATGGAGAGTTCAAGTAAATATAAATATGTATAATCTAGATACATTCCCAAACTGTTTTTTAACCCTATGTATTTTTTTAAATTAAGCATTTTATTTGTAACTGTTTGATGGATAAGTTTCTTCTTTAAGTGTTCCAATAGGAATTCCTGCCAAGAGGAGATACAGCTTGGTCAGGCTTGTAGTGGTTAGCCAGCCCAAATGAGTGGTAGGAAGAAGGAGCTGCCCACACCTCCCTACTCACCTGAAGTGGCCCCCAATTACTTTTTTCTTTTTTTTTAATTTATTTTTATTGTTAGACTTATTGGGGTGACATCTGTTAGCAAGGATTACATGGGTTTCAGGCATACAATTCTACAGTGCATTGTCAACTTGATGTATAATAAGTTCACCACCTAATGTGGCTTCTCTTTCCATCACCATATATTTAGCTTCCCCCCCTCCTCTCCCACCCCCTCCCCTTTCTCCCCTCCCTAACCCACTCATCCCCAAATAAACATTAAACTATTGATTGTGTCCATGGGTTATTTATTTGTTTGTTCATTTCTATTTTCTTTGTTGCTTTCAGTTTTATATTCCGCATATGAGTGAAGTCATACAGTTCTTTGTTTTTTCTGTCTGGCTTATTTCACCAGGTCCATCCATTTTGTTGCAAATGGCAATATTTCATCTTTTCTTACAGCTGAGTAATATTCCATTGTGTATATGTACCACAGCTTCCTTATCCAGTCATCTGTCACAGGGGACTTTGGTTGTTTACATGTTTTGGCCACTGTGAACAGCGCTGCAATGAACACTAGGGAAGCTTTGCCCACAAAGGTTTTCAAGTTTTTTGGGTAGATCCCCAGAAGGGGGATTGCTGGGTCACATGGTACCTCCATTCCCAATTTTCTGAGGAACCCCCACACTGCCTTCCACAGTGGTTGTACCAGTTTGCACTCCCACCAGCAGTGTACCAGAGTTCCTTTTTCTCCACATCCTCTCCAGCACTTGTTATTCCTTGTCTTGTTGATAACAGCCATTCTCACAGGTGTGAGGTGGTATCTCATTGTGGTTTTGATTTGCATTTCCCTG